>JAUPFP010000001.1:4032221-4632221 GCA_036925085.1 Brachycybe producta | reverse complement strand
GTGTCATTAAATAATGACGCGTTTAAGCTTCCTTAATAATCATTTCTTTGAATAATAAACAAAAAAAATTATCCACATAATTTCATATTGCAATGTTATTTAAATTGTTTTTGCAACAAAAAAAAAACCACATCTTAATGTATTTTTTTTTTAAATTATTATCAACAAAAAATATTCTTAGTTATTTGTATAATTTAAAAATCCAACACCCATCACTTATTTATGCCATAAATTGAACCATAAAAAAACACTGAATATGGTCTCATATTTTTGTTGTTGTTGTTGTTGTTGTTTAGATGCCCCTCCTATTTTATAAGAAGAAAAAAAAGTCTTAATACACCTTAATAACTATATTCAACTTGTACTAAATTGTAATTTGTATTTACAATGAATTTTATTTTTCCACCCAACATATATATGACACCAATGACAACAATAGACCTCCCTCCCTCCCCACTTTTCTTAATGGGTGAAACACCTTTCAAAATAAATGCGCCTGCGCAAATGTTTTCAAAGAGGACATTAAAATATATATATATATATATATATATTTTTTAAATTGTTGGTATATGAAAAAAAGTTTACAACATAAAAAAAAATGTTTGTCCAATTAGGACGCAAGAGGGCGTAACGTCGACGGCATCATCACCTGTGGAAATGGCGCCACTTAGTAAAGCAAGCAACAAAAATAAAAGACTCCCCCTTTTCTTGTATTCTAGTCTGATTGTAGGATATAATGGCAAATGTTCCAAAAGAAGAAAAAAGTTTTGTACAAAAAAAAAAACTAATAATAAAACCTACAATAATAAAAGATTGGGGCTGCAATGTTGTTGTCCACCGTCAACGCCCCTAGCGGCAGTTTCTTAGATTTTGAAATATACCTTTTACTAAATGTTTAAAAAATCCCTAAATTGCATGATATAACAACAAATGTTCCTCAAAAAAAGTTTAAAAAAACTACTAATAAAACCCACATAAAAGATTGGAGCACTGCATGCTGTAATGTGTCGTCTTCTAACAACGACCCTAGCGGTAATGCCTTAGAATTTGAAATCTACCTTTACTAAATGTTTAAAAAAGCCCTAAATTGCATGATATAATAGCAAATGTTCCACAGAAAAAATTAAAAAAAAAACTAATGATAAAACCCCTATAATAAAAGATTGGGGCACTGCATGCTATAATCTGCTGTAAACCGACAACGCCCCTAGCGGCAATCTCTTAGAATTTGAAATATATTTTTTACTAAACATTTAAACAAAAAAATTAAACAAAAAACATGTTTTTTTTTAATACTTGCTTTTATAAAAAAAAAGGTCTAAAAAGGAAACAACAAAATCTAATCTGTTCTTGTCTTGTTGGTGTAGTTGTTAGTGTCTCAGCCACAAATTATGAAGTTAAATAAAAGCCAGTAAAGATATCTAAATTGTATAATAGAATGGCAAATAATCCAAAAAGAAAAGTTTACAAAAACTTAACAGAAGATTGGGGCACAGAATGTTGTAATCTGTCGTCAACCGACAACGCACCTAGCGGCAATTTCTTAGATTTCGAAATATACCTTTATACTAAATATTTATAATAAAAAAAACTATAAATTGTATGATATAATGGTAAATGATACACAAAGAAAAAAATTTGCCAAAAAAAAATAATAATAAAACCCACATAATAAAAGATTGGGGCACTGCATGCTGCGGTGTGTCGTCAACCGACAACGCCCCTAGCGGCAATGCCTTAGAATTTGAAATATACCTTTACTAAATATAAAAAAAAACCTCTAAATTGTTGGCGGTCTTCGCTCTTGGCTTATATATATATATAATTATGAAAATGGCAAAAAAAGAAATGAAATAAAAATTATTGTATATAACCCCTGTGTCGGACGCCACCCCTGAACTTTTATGAAAATCACCACGTTTAGACACTGACATATAATTTCTCTTTCATTTCCGGCTAAAACTATGAAGAAAAAGGAAAACCACAGCGTGACATTTGAGCCACACATACATATATATATGTAGGCCTATTGTCCACTCCGCCCACTCAAATCTTCTTTTAACATAACATTGTGTTTGTCTGTAATTGTTGTTGTAAATGTTAAAGTCCTATATATATATATATATATATATATATATATATACAGTATATTGGTCATAAGACTCATAACTGTTATTACCATTTTATCTATGTATATTAAAGTGAGAGTCATAGAAGAAAAAGAACAACAAAAAAAAAACAGCGCCATTTTTTGTTTTTGTTGTCTCTTATTTCATTTGAAATGTGGTTTTTTTGTTGTTGTTGTAATATATGAAGAGGCTTAAAGTCTGTTTCTGCCGCCAAAATGTTTTATTTTCTTAGAGGTCTGTCATTAGAAACAAAAACTCTTGTTTTACAAAAAAAAAAAAAACGTGAAAGAAATCAACATAATGTTTATTATATTCTTTCAATGTCAAAATTTTAAATCGTTTTAATGTGTAAGTTTTTGTAGGTCATGGATGACCAACTTGTGGCCCCAACATGTATAATAAGAACCACATTATAGACCAAAATTACATTCTAATAATGACATTACACTTATTGTAATTATTAAAAACAAAATTGGTTTTAAGAAATACATGCATCATCAGTAGGTCTAAATCTATTAGGTCTAAATCTATTATGTTTAAGTAATATAAAAATGAATTTTAATAAAATGTGGCCCTTCATATAAATAACGTGAAACAGTTCTTACTGGTCCTTGAAAGAAAAATACAGTACTGCACACATGGCTGTATATAAAGTTTAAATGTAACTTTTAAAAACTTAAAATCACGATATTACTGAATACTGTATAATCATACTACACAGCCTAATTATAGGTGAAATGAACATAATTGCAATTTGCTATTGTTTTAGATTTTTTTTTTCCTTTGTTAAAGAACATTATGGAACTTTCCCTTTCAGAATTATATTAAATATCATTTCAGTTTTGTCATTTTCTTTTTTATTTACTGGTTATAACTTTAATAAGTATGTGTTTCATGTGTAAAGAATTGCAAATTGCAAGCGACCTACTAATAGGCCTCCCTCCTTTTCAGTCTTTTTAAACATCTTGTAAACTGTAAAGTTTACTGAATATTGTACAACATTGTAGAAGGTATGCAGCTATAGAATATATGCTAGCAATCTATAAAAGAAATGTTAATATATGTATTTTTTTAGCGATCTGTAAACTTTACTGAACATTCTAAGTTGCAAATACAAGTAGAATATATATGCTAGCAATCTGTAAACTTTACTGAACATTGCACAATATTGTACAACATTCTAAGTTGTGCACAAATAGAGATTCTGCTATATAGGCTTAGGTATAGTTTTCTAAAGCAAAATGTTAGAGAAATCCATGTTAGAGTATCATTGCACACTAAACATTGCATAACATGAAACATTGTAGAATGTTGCATGCTGAATGCTGTTAAAAAAATTCTGATAAGCAGCTGTTTGTTAAAGGCAAAATGTAAGAGAAGGCCATCTTTGAAGTACACTTAATACAAGACTTGTATACATATAGATATTTTAGATTTTTTAAACAAAAGTGTAAATTTTAGCTGAACATTGCACAACATTGTATTCTGCAAGTTTTCTAAAGCAAAATACATACATTAAATTGTTCTGACACTTCAATTTTTTGAAAGAACCTACAATACTAAACATTGCACAACACTGTACAACATTTAGTAAAATAATTCTGCTAGCAGTTTTCTAAAGCAAATTGCAAGAGAAGTTCATCTGTAATGTAGACTAATGTGTACTGAAACTTCAGTTTTTAACATTCTAGAAATTATCCTGTGATTGTAGAGACTGCTATAGTGGTTTGCAAAAGCTAAATGCTAGAAAACTCCATTCTAAATACACTAAATTGTTCTGATACTTCAGGTATTTTGAAAGGTGGTGGTGGCATGGAAAGAATTAATTAGTACTAAAGATTGCACAACATTCAGTAAAACATTCTGCTAGCAGTTTTATTAAATAAATTGCAAAAGAAGTCCATCTTTGATGTAGACTAATATGTACAATGATAATTTAAATTTTTAGCATTCTATAAATTATCCTAAACAATGCACTACATTATAGAAATTCTGCTAGCAGTTTTCTAAAGCAAAATGCTATTAAATTTGCATGTTAAATAAACTAAAGGCGCAGTCACACTAGGCTGGTTTACAAGCCGCTGGTTGCTGATGGCTATTAGCAGCAACAGCAAGCAGCAGCAACAGCAAGCAGCAGCTGCTTTGGGTTCACACTTGTCCAGTCACTGCTATTATTAGCAGTGCAAGTCATCCAATCACTGTCTTGCAAAAACACAAACTCTAACAACAACCAACCTAAGCAGTGGAGTTTCAACTACCACTAGTGCCATTACTAGCAACAAAAAGATCACACTAGATGGCAGCAGCAGGAAGGGAGTCACATGACCAGCTGGTAGCTGCTAAAGTTGGACATGTCCAACTTCACCATGCAGCCGCTGTTAAAATCACTAGCTCGCTGGAGAAAGCAGCTGCTAGTAGCAGTTCAGACTATGCTGCTAGAGTGCTACAATCAGCCAGCAGCAACCAGCAGCTGGGAAACCAGCCTAGTGTGACTGCGCCATAATTGTACTGATACTTCAGTCTTATAAACGATTCCACAATGCGAAACATTGCAAAACACTGTGTACAACATTAAGTAAAACATTCTGCGAAGCAGTTTTTTGTTTTGTTTTAAAGTAAAAATGCAACAGTAGTGCCATCTGCAAAGTACACTAAACATGTCTCAAGATTTCGACCATTAGTTTGACAGATGTTTTGCATATTTATAACCCTCCCTTTTTTATTTTTGGTCTCCTTTTCTGTCAAATATATGTCCATTGTGTTGCAACATGTTTGTTCTCTAAAAGAGATGCTGAATTTCCCCAATTTTTTTTTTTTTGGTTTTGAATGGTAATTTTCAATTTTAAAACCTAACATTGACAAAAATAGAACAAAAAAAAATGTTCTTTAACATCTGTAATTCAGAGCTTTTGATAAATAATAAAAAAATAAGTTGATTGTATATAGAAGAAAAAAACAACAACAAGACGAATATAAACCTATTAGAAACGAAAAATGAGATTTGCCATTGGCGCAATGTGACAGGTGACTTTATGCAACAAAATGATGCTATTTGACATCCATTTATTTAATTATCCACATAAGAATATATATTTATACTTTTGAATATATAAACTTATGTTACAAGTTTGTAATATATAAAGCACCTCATTTTTTTTATTATTTTTTGCTGTATACACTAATATTGAAGAGGGGGTGGGGCCTAATGCAATTGAATTCTCATGCATAAAAATACAATTTGACATACATATAAATAGCTTAGCAAAATATATATACATTTGTATTGTATTCTAAATAAGATCAATGTATAATTTTATAACAATTTATGACAATCTAATTTTATTTGAAATAGAATTCAAAAATGTCTTCTCTAAAAATTATATATATAATATCCCAGGTCTGTGTATGTGTGTGTGTGTGGAGTAACAAAACCATTGAAGCACGTCAGAATTTATATAAATTTGAATAAATGAACCGTTTTTTTTTTCTCAAGGTCAACTATATGTTGAACTCTTCCTTTGGACCGTGTAGAAGGGGGGGGGGGGAGAGAGAGAAAAGTGGGCTGGGGTGAGGGGAAACGTTGGAAAGTGTAGAAGGGAGAGAGAGAGAGAGAAAAGTGGGAGGGGGTGAGGGGAAAAGGTTGGAAAGTGTAGAAGGGGAGAGAGAGAGAAAAGTGGGAGGGGTGACTGAAATTGAAATGAAAGGAGTAAAAAAAAGGAAAAAAACGACGCGCATGCGCACATATGCCTGTGAATTTTGCTCCCGTCATTTATGACGGGTTACCCCACTAGTACTTTTATAATTCTTAAGTATATACAGGGTGCAGCAGAGGAGATGCATGTTTTTTTTTCAAAATAATAAAAATGATTTTCAAAAATGAAAAATATGTTAATTACACCAAAAAAAAATGGTTTTACAAATGCAGTTTTTGTTGAACATTTTTTTTAATTACGTCCGAAAAATAATGTCCGTTAGTGTGACGCAATTCTTTCTGTATACGCATTCTTGAGAACCTCTCCTCGAAATTCTGCATTGCTCTTGTCAATATTTCTTCCCCCCCCCCCACAGTAGCGATTTCCTGGCGAATGGACTTTTTTTTCAGTTCCTGGATGTGTTGTTGCGTGGTTTGTTTATGTAGATTCTTTGATTTAATTTATAAGCCCACAAAAAAATAAGTCACCTATATGGACAGGTCAAGGTGGAGCAATGCGGCCATTAAGGGATATATCACCCGAAACGGGAGAATAATATGACAGACAGATATTTTTTGGACTTAAGAAAGTAAAGGCCTCAGTACTCAATAGCCCCATCAACTGTACTTCTCTGACAAAAAAAAAATTGGTGTTTTTCTATTTTTAAAAAAAAGTATTTAAAAATCGCGAATTTCTAACTCCATGCATTGAGTATACGCCAAAATAAGAAAAAAAACATCCATTAAAATGCTCGTAAAAATACCTAAAAATAATTTAAAAAACCAGAAAAAAATCAGCACGTTCCCCAATGTTTTGGCTTCACTGTGGTTTAATTGTGGTTTTTTTTAAAATTATTTTTACGTATTTTTACGCGCATTTTAATGGCTGTTTTTTTTCTAATTTGGACGTACTCAATGGAGTTTCACATAAGAGTTAGAAATTCGCCATTTTGAAATATTTTTTTAAAAATAGAAAAACACTTACCAATTTTTTGTCATTCTATCACTAGATCAGCATATATTTAAGGTACACATTGCACTTTGGAAAATTAAAATTGGACAACTTTAAATATGAAAAATAAACATATTGCCGCCGCGACTACTGTGTATTTTAAAAATTAACGTTTTTTTCTTTAACATCGGGTCTATGGGCTCAATAGAAAAACGATGCCAGCGCTCTTTGTTTAGATTTTTCGAAGTAATTTTGCGATGTAATGTAGCTTCTTATTCTTAACTGAACATATTGAATTCAATGTTTTGTTTCTAGTCTTTAACAAGGTCTCTCTCGCTCGCTATATAGAACCAGTTTATTATTTAAATGCAGTTAACTTATCAGGTGTATAATAAGGAACTGGATGCACTTCAATTAAAGTTAGGTCATTTCTTTTCCAAGCTATTTATTTTAAATTCATGATGATGATGATGATGATGATGATGATGACCACCATCATCAAAAATAGACAAAGTTGACAAAGTAGGTCTCACTTTTTTGTTCTTGTTGTTGTTGTTTTCAAACACAAAAACATTCTTCTGATGAATTGCAACAATAATTTTTAAAACTTCCTTTTTAGACTTTTTAAGTTATGTACAGTTGTTCCATAAGATATATAATATACCACTTCAAACTTTACAAAATAAAACACCCCAATCTCCACTCCCCCCTGTTTTTATACCACATTTCACATTATTAAATAAAAAGATACAAACTTTGAAATTGTAGAAATTGTAAAGTTAGAAAAAAAAAAACTTTTGATAGAAAGACCCTATAATTTTGCACAAAAAAAGACATTTTCTTCTGTTTATTGCGTGCATAAGCCACAAACTTGTCAAGTTATCATTTCATATGTACATCATCATCATTATAATATCTAATATACACGATGTGCCATTATCATTATCATACATTTATTATCATTATTATTATATTTTATATTATACCGTGTATTAAAGAAAAAAAATCTCTATAGACACCATATATACAAGGTGTCTCTAAATAGTCATTCAACTATAGGTTACCATTGTATAAACTAAAATATAAACTACTCTATAAGTTGGAGGTTGGAGGTGGAGGCTAGCTAAGAGTATTTTTTTCCAATAGCAACCAAGTTTATAGCCTCTAATCTAAGTCTAATCTTGGTCTGTTTTCCTAGAGTTATAAGACAATGGAACTCTCTCTCTCTCTCTCTCTCTCTTCCTGAGGAAGAAGTGGTAAATGGGGATAATTTTGTTTTGTGTGGGATTGACAATTGTATATTCATTTTGTTTGTTTATTTTATATGTGCTTGACAATGCTTAATGCTGCATGTGGACTTTTATGTCCCTCTGCCATAGGCCTATTTGGCTGCTAGCAGAGCTGCTAACTATAATTGTTGGAGTTGTGTTATATAGGTTGCGCGCCAAAGGTGCGAAATAAGGCTTAAAAGCTACACAATCTCCTACATGGCTAGGCTAAGTGGCTGCTAATTGAAAGTATAACAGAATAGCTATAAAGAGATTATTAGGACTCGGATATTTATGCAATATCAAGCAAATGTTTCTCAGTCTGTGGCTCCAAGGTTCGATTGTGAATTTGTGAAGTAACAATATCCTACATTTAGATCAATCAACACCTATGTTTTTTTAAATAAAAAAAAAACAGCTGGTTAGAGGCTAAGAACTTTCTAGTTAACAACTAACAGTAAGCAAACGTCTAGCTTCTAATAAGCTTTTTTTTTATTAGAAAAAGCATAATTGCAGTAGCTCTAATGATAATAATTACTTCAAAATTAGCACTTGGGGCCACAAATTGAGAACCAATTTTGCTTGATATTTTTGCATAAAAATCCGCAGTATACTAGAAATTTCATTTTGTTGCTGAACTTGCTAGCATTTGTTTAAATCACCAAGCAAACTCCAACCACATTAGCTAGAATAACTGCTAGCCTCTAACTCCAATCCTCAGGGTACTTTGATATGAAACACACCACTAAATATACTTCTTTATGATAACATAACACACATATACAAATGGTTTAATTTTATAAGCATTACTTAAAAGTGCTACATTGAGTAACATCGTTTTTTTTTTACAATAACTTAACACCATATGGCCTTTTACACCTGGAGTAGGTGTTTTTTGCACCCCATTTTAATGGTGTCACAATATGTTTAAATTTTTTTTAAAAAAGGTGATTGTTCAGTTTGTGTTAAAAACTATGTTAGCAAGAAAACACAATTGAACATGTTATTTTTTTTTTGAGACACTTTGTATTCTGACATCACCATTTGAATAATATGAAATTTTTTTTTACAAAAAAAGGTCGACTAATTTTGAGGATGTTATTTTAACAGTATTATAGAGTTTTGCACATATCCATTACAATTTAGACATTAATTATAGATTAAGATGGAAGATTTCGTGAATTTTCCACTTTTTTCCGGTATGTTATATGTCATTAATTATATCTTTTTTTTTAACTTGTGGTGATTAACAACTAACTGCTTTTCTTTTATTGTACTTCTTCATATTCTACCATTTTGAACTGTAGTAAATAAAGAATACAAATTCTAAAAACATTGAAAAGAAAAACTATTTCTGTTTTCTTCCTTGTAATTATTCGCAATTCATATTTAAATTTGACTTCTACTAAGCCTTATTATAATTAGTAGGGCTCGGATTTTTATGCCAATTTGTTGCTCTATTTGTTGGGCCCAAATGCCAATTGTGAAGTAACCATCATCATGTCATCAGCTGCATTTCCAAAACGTTGTAAATGCCAAAATTTAAATTTTTCACCAAGTAGAAAAAACAAATTTTCTACTAAAGTATTTAAACGTTATAACATATATTGTAATCCAATTTACAGGAAGCGAAGAAATGAAGAGAATGTAATTAAAAATTATTAATCATTATTAGAATATTTTTTTTAAAAAAAAATTTAAACTTCACTTCAGTTTCAAGAAACGTTGCAAATGCCAACATGCAACACATGCTGAGCAGTTGTCACTATAGTGAAATTGTTGGCGTTTACAACGTGACTATAGTCACTAAATGACGGGCCACGTTGCCACTCGAATTGCTATTGGCTACTTTAAATATGCAAAATTATGCTTTAAAAGAGGGAGGGGAGAAAAACATGGAGGGGAAAAAAGGGGGAGGGGGAAACTGAAATTGAAATGAAAGGAGTAAAAAAAGAGGAAAAAAACGACGCGCATGCGCACACCAGAAAAAATGAAAAGCTCATTTTCTCTTTCAAATATAAAAAGGGGAGGGGATAATAGTAGCAAAATTAAACTACAGCTTATCACAGGCAGTTGTGCCCAGCATTAGAATTTCTTTTGCTCCGCCCTTTTATGAACGTCATCAATTTCTAATTGGTTTGTTACTTGGTCTGACGTCATAAAAGGGCGGAGGAAAAGAAATTCTAATGCTGGGCACAATTGCCTGTGAATTTTGCTCCCGTTATTTATGACGAGTTACCCCACTAGTATTGTAATACAATTTAAAGAAAGCTAAGAAATGAAGAGAATGTAATTAAAAATTATTAATCAGTGTTATAATATTTTTTTTAAAAAAAATATTAAACTTCACTTCTTTTCCTAAAAAAAAAAAAACGTTGTAAATGCCAACATGCACCGTATGCTGACAAGTTGTCACTAATAGTGACATTGTTGGCGTTTACAACCTTATTATAGTCACTAAGTGACTGTTCATGTTACCACTCGAATTGCTATTGGCTGTTACAACGTTATGATTTGCACAACAATTCTACTTCAGTTGTTTTACAACTTTTTTTGCTAACTGTTCTAGTTTCTAACACACTTTCAATTTTCTCATTATCGTTTCTTTTTTTAAAAGTGTTTTAGAAACTAGAAGGGTAGTTCAATCACTTAAGGGTAATTTCATATGGATATCATTTAAAATAAGCCTTTTATTTGAGTTTGATTATTAAGTAGATGATATTTTTTTTTGAAAATTGTTTGTCTATAAAAATAGTTTATTTTGAAAAATATCAACATGTAAATACTATTAAGTGATTTTGCTACTGGTTCTAGTTTCTAACACACTGTCAATTTACTCATTATTGTTTCTTCTTGAAAGTGTTTTAGAAACTAGAAAGGCAATTCAATTAATCATTTATGGGCATTTTCATATGGATATCTTTTAAAATAAGCTTTTTTATTTGAGTTTCATTATTAAGTAGATGGTATTTCTTTTTAAACTTTTTTGTCTATATAAAAAGTTTAATTTGAAAGATATCAAAGATGAAAATGATTTGGGTATACCGTTCTAGTTTTTAATACACTTTTAATTTATATTTTGTGTGGTGCTTGCTGTTCTAAAACAACTGGAAGTTTGAAAATCAAGAGTTGTTTATAAAACTTGACTTTTTAAAAGTTTAAAATGAAAGATATTCTAATATAAATACCCTAATATACAGAAAACTGTTTATGACCAACTCAACTATTTATTACATAAGGTTCGCCATTATTAAATATATGAAAATGAAGGTCTTGATGTTATTGCAGTTAACGTTTACCCTCCTACTATAATAATAATAACAATAATAATAAAAATGTGCATACTTTAGGTTATAGGATTGCAATCTTTTTTCTAGTCTACAAAACGTTCCAATTAAGTGAGTCTAATTACTATAGAACAAAACATTCTTTGGTTAATAACATTTTTTCTAACAAATATAAATATATTTTAAATATGTTTACTGCATGTCTTCTAGTATTTAAGAGACAGAAATGCAAAGTTTTATACAACGTCAATTGTCTGGCTGTAAAATATTCGAAATCGGAGGAATGAAGAAATATTTTCACCTAATTCCTTGTACACAGTTATGAGTTAAATGAATTCAAATTAAATGTGTTTAGGTGAATTATACGGAATCCAGTTAAGGACATGAACACCAAATAAAAATTGACTTTATTATTAATATTTTAAAATTGAAATACTAAATTAATATTTTGTCAATAGTTTATATAATTATATTTAAGTATTAACTCAATATTTTCAGATTGATTAACTGAATAAATTGAGAATTCGACATTGTTTGTTTGTCCTTCACAGGGCTCTGTAGAGCACGTTTATTATTTAAATTATCAGGTGCGTACTAGGTATAATACCTTGTAAACATATTTAAGTATGTCTTAAGGTGGCTGAATAGATCTATTTAACTTTTGTCCCATTCCCGGATGACGTGCCACTGCCGTGTCTAATGATATATGCTCCATAGACGGTTTTTTTTTTTAAAAATACGGACGCAAAAAAGTCAACAGAACTTTTTTTTAGAAACAACATTACGAAAAAAAATCAGATTCTTTACAAGACTAGAATGGTAATAGATTATGCTAAAAAAATTTTTTTTCATGGCAATATCTTAAAAAATAAACAATTTAATAGTTCAGTTTGAAATTAAGGGTTTTTTTCCATTGACATTTTATGAAAAACTATTTTCGCCTTTTTTTTCAAACTCTCATAAAAAGTTTATTTTGAATGATATCGTCATAAAAAACACTGTTAGCATTATCACCAACTATTCTAGTTTCTAAAATATTTTGAATTTTTTTTTTGTAATGTTTCTTCTGAAAAATACGGAACCCTGTAAAGGACATGTGAGGTTTTTTTAAAAAAATCTCGACGTGTCGACTTTTTTTTTAGAATCTCGACATGTCGACTTTTTAATGAAACTCGACATATCGACTTTATTCTCGACATGTCAACTTTTAATCCCTTTTATTCGAAAAATGTTAATTATGCCATACTCTAATAATTAAATTATTACAAGCACCCTCTTGTAGCAGCAATAATATTCAATTATTAGAGTATGGTGCGTGCAACATGGCATAATTAACATGGTCCGAATAAAAGAGATTAAAAATCGACATGGCAAGAATAAAGTCGACATGTCGAGTTTTCTAAAAAGTCAACATGTCGAGATTAAAAAAAAATTTGTTAAAGTCCTTTGCAGGGCTCTGTAGAATAACGTTTATTTGAAAAAATATTAATTTTTTCCAAAACCGCTCGGTGTAGGAGGGAAGCGACCTCGTATAGAACATAATAGACATTGCAAGTGGCGCCATCTAATAAGACGAAAACAACAAAATAAAAACCTATTCAGCCACCTTTAAGCCCTTATTACACTAGCAACCTCCAATGCAATTCAACTTGCAATGCAACCTGTGATGTGACTTGCAACTAGAACTTTGTAATGAACTTCTATATCACACTATATGCAACCTAGTTCCCAATCAATTTTTTAAAACCTTTTTGAAAAATAAAATGGCGTCCAGACAACAGGCAGACATTATTTACAGGACGCCATTATGATTAGCCCCTAACAGGAAGTTCATAAACCGGAAGTCATGAAACCGGAAATTCATTCAAAGTTCTGATGACATTTCCGGCAAACGGCCTGATTGGTTGTTTGTCAGAAAGTTTACTTGAAAAGTTTCTCAAAGTTGAACCTGTTCAACTATCGGTGAGACTGAGTCTCACACTAGTTGAAAGAAAAGTTTTATCCAGTTGCATGTCATATCACACTATAAACAAGGAAGTTGCAATGTCACATTGCACATTTTATTGCATTAAAAGTTACTAGTGTAATAGTGGCTTAAGCCCCTATCACACTATGAACCTCCAATGCAATTCAACTTGCAATGCAACCTGTGATGTGACTTGCAACTAGAACTTTGTAATAAACTTCTATATCACACTATTACAACCTCTATAGTTCCCAATCAAGTCTTCAAAACTTCGTTTATGTCAAGGGGCCGACACATTCGGGTGAATCTCGTACGATATATCGGAAGCCATTTTACTTTTAATCATCCGCGTTTTACTGAATTTTAAAATTTCAATTCTATTCTGGATGTCCAGTAAAATGCAGCTAAAAAGTAAAATGACTTTTCATCTACACGATGATCTGCTGTGAATCTTAGAGTGAAAATCGTACATGATTTTCTGTCAATGTCTGCCCCCTCCCTTGGTTGGTGTCCATATTGTGATCAAACTAACAGGAAGTTAATAAACCCGAAGTCATAAAACCGGGACTTCGTTCAATGTTACATAGGTCATTTCCGGCAAATGGCCTGATTGGTTGTTTGTCAGAAAGTTTACTTTGAAAAGTCTCTCAAAGTTGAACCTGTGCAACTCAATGAGACTTGAGTTTGACACTTAGTTAAAAGGAAAATTTTATCAAGTTGCATGTTGCATATCACACTATAAACATTGAAGTTGCAATGTCACATTGCACATTTTATTGCATCAAAAGTTGCTAGTGTAATAGCGGCTTAAGATTAAAGATGTATTTTCTTGGGTGATAAAAAAACAACTAAAAATGTGGCCACCGCCGCCGCCGCCACGCTCATAATTTTAATTTTAACGTTATTCAAAACTTTCTCACTTAACTTTTTTTGATTAAAATTATTAAAAGAATGTTTTAAATTATTAAGAAGAAAGAAAGAAGAAAAAAAAAATCATGTCTTGAATTAAGTAAAATATAAAAATGAAACATTTTTTTTTATTGATAGCCTAAAGTGAAATAAAAGTTTTTTTTTTTGCAAATTGCAATCAAATATTTTTTTTTTTAAAAAAAAAAATTAACTTTTATGACATTTTAACGCCTTTAGCATATAATGTATAAAAGAAGAGTCGAAATTAATCCTCATAACGCCAAAATACCGACACAAAATAAAAACATCTTCCATCTTTTGGCCCTTTTTTTTTTTTTTTGGTAATTTTTTTCATCAAAATATGGCTGATGACCATTTATGTCGAATTTATTTTTTTTTTGGCTGCCGCCACCGCCACCAATGAGCCCTCATCAGCCACCAATGAGCCCCCATCAGCCACACCGCCACATTGTACAGCCGCTGCCGCTCTTTATTACAAATATAAACTCGTATAATATTTAATAAGCCTACCTTTTATATTATTATACATTATGTATAAACTTAGCAATAAAACAATTAAAGATTTTCAAGAAGAACAACAACAATAACTACAATATTGTCCATTATTATTATTATTATTTCATTCTTTCAATTTATTATATTTAAAAAAAAATCTTCATCTGTCTTATTGTGTGTTATAGGCCTATTTACTGTTATTATTTAATATAACATGAGGAAGGGAGGGGGGGGCTCTCCATTTATATTATATTTTATAAGAGAGAAACATCTGTAAATATTTCATAATGTAATATAATATTTCAAATTTTACAAAAAAAAATTCCGTAACCTGGTGGCAGTAATTATTATATTAATATTAGGAATTTTTTTGTTGTATAATAAAGTTATAAACTCGTGTGTGTGTGTTGTGTTAAAAGTAAAATTTGGAATGTTTTAAAGAAATGGGCTTCTTATTGTTATTATAGGCCTATTATTGTTATTATGAGGAGGAGGAGAGAACAAATTATGAAGCAAATTTTATCATAATTTCTGATGTCCCTATGGGGATATTTTTTTAGGCATTTTATGCATTTCATGAAGTACTGGTAAAGGTTGAATTCTATATTGCGCATGTGCATTTTTTTCAGATGCGCCAATCGAAATGTATAGTATTGATATTGCATTTTTGACACATGTGTAGTAGAGAGAGAGAGTGAGTAACTTTGCATTACTTTTGCTTTACATTATGGGGTTGGTGGAACCTCGTCACGACCATTTTTTGACACTGCACAAAAAAAGTGAAGTCGGGTTGTTGCCAAAAAACCGACCACTTTTTGAGTCTTTCCATTGAAAATATATAGCAACCACGGCTCAACCACCTGCGACTTTGTTTTGTTTATATACAAAACAAAGTCGCAGGTGGTCGAAAAGTGGTCAAGTGTGCCAAGGCCCCATACATTATTCCCTATATAGGCTTCAAATTCAAATAGAAAACTTACCGCCATATATTCTAAAGACAAAACAAATGATCATTCTTTCATAGACTCGCTATAGAAAATTTTGCCAAAGTCTTGTTTTTAAGTTTAGCTTTATTTTATAACAATGTTTTTAAAAAAAACGGGAGTAATACCTAGTACACACCTGCTAATTTAAATCGATTTAAATAATAAACGTGTTCTACAGAGCCCTGTGAAGGGCAAACAAACAATATGTCGAATTCAATTTATTCAGTTAATTAATCTGAAAATAACTGAGTTAATACTTAAATATAGGCCTAATATATAAACTATTGATAAAATATTGATTTAGTATTTCAATTTTAAAATATTAATAATAAAGTCAATTTTTATTTGGTTCATGTCCTTAACTAGATTCCGTATAATTCACCTAAACACATTTAATTTGAATTCATTTAACTCATGTGTGAGTACAAGGTATTATCCGTAGTACACACGTCATAATTTAAATGCATGTAAATAATAAATGTGTTCTACAGAGCCCTGTGAAGGGCAAACAAACAATATGTCGAATTCAATTTATTTAGTTAATTAATCTGAAAATAATTGAGTTAATACTTAAATATAATATATAAACTATTGACAAAATATTGATTTAGTATTTCAATTTTAAAATATTAATAATAAAGTCAAATTTTTATTTGGTGTTCATGTCCTCAACTGGATTCCGTATAATTCACCTAAACACATTTAATTTGAATTCATTTAACTCAGGTGTGAACAAGGTATAAAGACATGCAAACAATAAACGTTGTCGCATATTAAGAAGACAAAAACAAAAAAAAAAGAGGTGTATTTGCTTACCTCCACTTGGTCCTTCTATTTTGAAACCATGTCTTGACTTGAGCATCTGTCATCTTAAGGGCCTTTGCCAAACTTGCCCTTTCAGCTGATGCCAAATACTTTTGCTTATGAAATCTTTTTTCTAATTCACAAATTTGTAATCTCGTGAATGAAGTGCGAGGTTTCTTGCGTTTTGGAGGTGTCCTATTTTGATAAGGGTGACCAACCCTTCTGGTGCCCACTGTAGGTCATAAATAAACAAACAAACAACAAAAATAAATTATATGAAACAAATAAAAATTGGGGACCATGTTGGTGGTCCCAAACACACAAAAAAAAATGGCCACCAACCAACCAACACACACTGTCCAAAATTTTTTTTAATCAAAATTCAATTTGTAAGATAAAAAAAAATATATAAATCCCCCCTTTAATTAAAGGGCATCTATAACCCTTAAAAGACAATACAAAAAAAAGATGGCCGCCATAAATGCAAAACCTAAAAATATGATTGGTTAGCTTTTTTTTTTTTCTGTGCGTGTAAATTGCAAATCTCATTATGAAAAAAACCATTTAGCAAAAATGGCATAGAAAAATACTATTTATAAATATAAAGGTAATAAAAGACCAAAAAAGGGGGGCTGCTGTCATTTTTTTTTTTGTTCTCTCTTTTTTATGTCAATTAAGCCCACTTTTGAGCACTAATTAACCGAAGATTTTTAAAAACTTGTCGGCAGCCATCATCTTTTTTTTATTATTTGAAATTCACGCCAACTTTGAAAATCCTTATCGACTCTTAAATAATAATCATAATGGCCACCGTGGTTTTAAGATTTTTTTTTTCGTTGTTTCTTGAAAGAAAGACATTTCAACCAAAAAAAAAAAATGTCAAACTTTTTTTTTTTCTTGACTTCTTTAAAAGGTTGTCCCTTCTTCTGAAATTGGCCACTGACTGACTGCCTCAAAGGCATAAGTATTTTGTGGCGTCAGTAAGGTTCGCCAAAATAACACACAAACATGTCTGATGGCACCGTTAATTAAGTGTGGCCCCTACAACTGTCAGACATTTTTTGTCCTACTATAATATGAGAGTCTTTGCTAGAAAGGAAGAGAGGAAACGTCACGAGCCTAAACTGTGTGGTGACAGTCCTTAAAACACTACTAAGGTAGCAAAGAATGAAGATTTTGTGGCCCCCAAAAAAAGAGTGCCCTTTGGCTAATAGGAGTTCTAGTAGGAAGCTTATTGAGAGTACCTTAATTGTTATGTGACTATCTTGTCAAAACATAACATTAAAAAAACCCTCGAGTTTGAATTATAACTAAAAAGCACTTTTATACCATGTTTTCATTGTAAAAAAAAGTTTACTGCAGTTAGATTTGCCATAGTTAACTGCAGTTAGATTTGCAATGGTTATAGTTAACTGAAGTTAGATTTGCCATGGTTATAGTTAACTAAAGTTGAATTTGCCATGGTTATAGTTTACTAAAGTTGAATTTGCCATGGTTATAGTTAACTGAAGTTAGATTTGCCATGGTTATAGTTAACTGCAGTTAGACTTTCTATAGTTATAGTTAACTGCTGTTAGATTTGCAATGGGTATAGTTAACTGAAGTTAGATTTGCTATGATTATAGTTAACTGGAATTAGATTACCATGGTTATAGTTAATTGGAATTAGATTACCATGGTTATAGTTAACTGCAGTTAGATTACCATGGTTATAGTTTACTGCAGTTAGATAACTTTGTATGCAGTAATATGGTTAACCTTGTTTTGTCTCATTACCAGTGCAACTAATATAATGAAAAATTTGCCAATGCAACTAATCCACTTATACCAAATTGCAAATGTAATCAACCATGTTGTGCCATGTTGCAAACACAGTTAAGTTGATTGCAACATTTGCAAATTTAACTTTGTTTTTTTTAACCACATTTTCTGATTATTATTTTTAAACTGCAGTTAACATTTATAAACGAAATGGGTTATAATAATAAGTAATACAAAGATGCATGCAGTAATCCAGTTAACCATGTTGTGCCAAATTGCTATAACACAGTTAAACGTTTACTTTAAACATTTGAAATTTAACTTTGTTTTTTTTTTTAATTGCAGTTAAATATTTATAATGAAAACGGATTACAACAATGTTACAAAAAAATACTCTATGCAAGCAGCCGGTTGGCCTATGGCAAAGGGACCGTAAGATCCAAGTGCTGCAAGATGCATTGTCAATATATAATAACTACCAAAAAATAACCTGCATTGCAAATATAAAAAATATAAATGCAGTCATGAAAAATTAAACCCACAATTAATTAATGACATCATCAATAGCCTCTGTTTATAGGAAGAGCAATTCCACTGTCATATAACCCTCAGAAGAAAAAAAAAGACCAGTAATAAAAAGTTATTCTTGGCAAAAATCTTTCGAAATTTTCCTTGAGTGTAGGGTTACCCCTTCCCACATACAATGCTTTACATATATCAGTAGTAACTGAGCAGAAGGAGCCATTTTGTTTTCTGACAGAAAAGGGCTAAAAGATAAAACTGATAACAATATTACTGAAAATTCTTTCCAAAAACAAAAATAAACCAGTACCTAGTCATTCGTGAAAAGGTACTTTTTCATTTGCAACAAAAACCAAAAAAGAGAAAGAAAAAAAGTAGAAAGGTCTCTTGCGTGTAAATAGGCGCCATTTAGTTGAGACATGCTACCCTTTTCATTAACATAGATAATGACGATAATGGCTTTCTACATGTTATTTTTATGTGTTTTATTATAATATACACGTGTATGCAAATGTGTGTGTGTGTGTATTATGCCTGTATTTCTGTATGTGTGTACATTATCTAAGTCACAATGTAACACAATATGGATTATTACAAAGGTGGCTCAACATAATGAAGGCCAACTATAAACACAGCCCATTATTTGTCACAAACACACATATGGACACAGTTGAATTAACATGTGGGCTCCTTTCCAACATAAAAATGAACACGGTCTACTACCTTTTATATAGATATAAAATGGTTGGTGGTGGTGGTAGTGAGAGGGGGGGGGGGGTTCTTATTATGTTCATAGGCAGACATATTAATTGGACCTGTCTTCAGAATATGAAGCTCATTGTACAATAATAATAATAATATTTTATTTCCACAACCACCTCCCCCTCTTTTTGTTGTATATTATGTAAAGTGGAATGAACCTTTCATTGTTTGATGTCTTCATTAATTAACAGAAGCTAAATTGAAGCTTAAAATGCTTTGAAAAAAAAAAACTCTTTAAAAATGCATCCATACATGGTGTTTCAAAAAATGAAACTGATTGCAAAAATATTAACAAATTAAAAAAATATGAAATTTTTCGACACTACATCGCAAAATTACTTTGAAAAATCTCCGCAATGAGTGCCAGTATCGTTTTTCTATTGAGCCCATAGACCCAATGTTAAAGAAAAAATGTTGATTTTTAAAATACACAGCAGTCGCGGCAATGTTTATTTTTCATATTTAAAGTTGTCCAATTTTGATGGTTCAAAGTGCAATGTGCATCTTAAATATATGCTGATCGAGTGATAGAATGACACAAAATTGGTATGTGTTTTTCTATTTTTAAAAAAATATTTCAAAATTGTGAATTTATAACTTATGTTCAACTCCATTGAGTACGCGCTTGTAAGAAAAATCCATTAAAATTGCTCGTAAAAATAATTTAAAAAAAACACAAATAAACCACAGTGAAGCGAACACATTGGCGCACGTGCTGCTTTTTTTCTGATTTTTTAAAATTATTTTTAGGTATTTTTATGACCATTTTAATGGATTTTTTTCTTACTTGAGCGTACTCAATGGAGTTTAACATAAGAGTTAGAAATTCGCCATTTTGAAATATATATATATTTTTTTTAAATAGAACCACACCTACCAATTTTTTGTCATTCTATCACTAGATCAGCGTATATTTAAGGTGCACATTGCACTTTGAATCATCAAAATTTCAAAACTTTAAAAATGAAAAATAAACATGTGTATTTTAAAAATTAACGTTTTTTTTATTTAACATCGGGTCTATGGGCTCAATAGAAAAACGATGTTAGCGCTCTTTGTGGAGATTTTTCAAAGTAATTTTGCGATGTGTAGCCTTTTAATTGGTCGTTTTAGAGTTGGGCTCTGGCTTGACTCAGCTCAGCTAGGCAAATGCTTAGCTTAGAGTGTGTCTCACCTCACATTTTATATTTTGAATAAAAAAAATCGAAGCAAAATATGTTGATTTTCGTGCACAACATCAGTTTCTTGTAATTAAGTTTACATATAGCACATGCTAATGTCTCTTTTATAGCACCTGCTAATTCCATATGAAAGTTTATGATTTCAGCACCATCTTTGACTTAGCAGTCATTTAAGGATAGGACAATTGAGTTTGTGCTATTATAATGTGGGACAACTTGTAGGGGCCGAAATTTTAGAAACATTTTGTTTGCCCCATTGTATGTCAAAAAAAATAGCAACACGATTTGTGAATATTGCAAAAATGATAATCAAGGCTCGGATTTATATGCACTATAGCAACCAAAATGTTTCTCAATCTGTGGCCCAAGTGCCAATTGTGAAGTAATAATCATTAGAGCAATTGCAATTATGTTTTTTTTTCTAATAAAAAAGAGGCTATTAGAGGCTAGATGTCTGATTACTATATCAAGAGTCAACTAGAAAGTTCTAGCCTCTAATCAGTGTTTTTTTTTAATTGAATAAAATTCATAATTGTTGGTTGATCTAAACAGAAATTGTTACTTCACACTTGGCTCTTGGGCCACAGATTGAGAAACATTTGCTTGATATTTGCATACAAATCCGAACACTAATGATAAGAAACGTAATTTAAAAAAAAGGCCCATTGGGTTACAGGAAATGTGAGCTTGCAACAAAATAAAAACCTAACTAAATTGCTTATTTTGATGCAGCAGATTTGGAATAAAATATTGATAATTATAATTAATTACTCTGTTCTTTCATTTGACAATCAGAAATAAATGTTTATTTTTGCATATAACATATATGCAAATTATGCATCAATCAAGCTTTCTCTTGACAAATTTTTATTCTGCATAAAAATGCATAAATAAGACCTTTTTTTTTTATTTATTTTTGATGATTTTTTTTTAATTTTGTGTAATTTTTTATCTAATTTTCGAATAAATTTTAAAATATGAATTTTTTTTTTCTATAAATTTGCATAATTTTTTTTATGAGTTTTGTTTGTTTTATTGTGGTATACTTCACTCATTTTTTTACATGCATATAAATCCTCTTCTGCATTAAATTATGATTGATAATATGAAAAATAAATGTTAAAAAATTGGCAATCCTATACTTTGAATAAAATTTAATTAATTTTGCAATCATTGCGTCTATAGTAATTACTATGCAATTATGCAAATTGGCACCTGATGTCGGTCAATCTTCTTGACTGTTTTGGTTAATCTTTTTCCACCGTTGAAACAATAGCTAATTTTAGTAGTTTCGATTGAAAAGGGTTCAAATATGGTATTTTCAGATTGATTAATTTTAAATATAGACTGAAAACCTAAATCTCTAACATTAATTATAAAATAAGTTAACATAAATAATTAACTAGGAATCGGATTTTTATACAATTTCAAGTAAATGTTTCTCAATCTGTGGCTCAAGTGCCAATATTGATGTATAATTATCATCATTAGAGCAACTGAAATTATGGCTTTTTAAAGGCTAGATGTCGGGTTTACTATTAGTTGTCAACTATAGAGTTCTAGCCTCTAACAAGTATCTATGATTGAAAAAAAAAACCAATTGTTGGTTGATCTAAACTGGGATTGTTACTTCACAATCGGACCTTGCATGGGCCACAGATTGAGAAACATTAAATGCTTGATATTGCATACAAATCCGAACCCTATTTATGAGTTGTTTTTTTTTTAAATCAGTACAAGTTTTTTCTGTAACACTCTGTATTTATAAATATACTGTATATTTATAAATGCAAAAATGAAACAAAGCTCCAAATTTAGATTAATTAGAAAACAAAAGAAAGTAATTTCTTTTATTAAAAAAATGAAAGGAAATTAATGTTATCAGATTTATCAGATTATTAATCAGATTAACTGACTTTCACATCAAAATATATAAATATAATGATTAATGATAAAATCACAAGTTATGACGTCATAAGGCATTTGATTTGTCACATAATTATGATTTGTTTTCTCTCTATTGAGGACCCTCTTCGTATGAATAACAACTATACTGTAAAGATAAACTTGAAAAAAGTGTGTTAGAAACTAGAAGAGTAATTCAATCATCTATAAGGGCATTTTTCATGGTTTGATATATTTTAAAATTAAATATTTTAGGCCTATATGCAAGTTTAAAAATTGCCATATTGAAATTTATTGAACGTTTTGAGATTTTTATATATATATATTTTTTTTTTTTTGGCCCAACTTGAAGTGAAAAACTTAAAATGCCAAATTTTTTAAATTTCTATTAAATGGTTTATTTTTTAAAAAGATATTCGCATGAAAATCCTGTTAAGATGATTTTATGAACTGCTGATTTTTGAAAACTGAAATTTTTGAGATTTTTCAGTAGAGCAAAATTAAGAAAAAAACTAGAAAAAATATTTTAGAAACTAGAAGGGTACAGGTTCAACCAATTCAGAGTATTTTTTTATGTTTATGTATTTCAAAATTAAGTTTTTACAGACAAAAAATTAAAAAAATATCGTCTGCTTAAAGTTGGGTCATTTTGAAACTGGCCATAAAAAAAAGCTTATTTTGAAAGATATCAGCATGAAAATTGTCTTAAGTGATTGTGCTACCCTTCTAGTTTCTAAAAACACATTTAAGTTTCTCTTCATTTCGCAATTCTAACTATAAAATAATTAAAGAGTTCGAGAGGCGTTTACACTTAAAAATCACCTTAAGTGATTGATTTTACTCTTATAGTTTCTATAAAATCAGCTTAAAAAAACGCAAAATAATCAAAACTAGAGAAAAAAAAATCGAAAGTGTGTTAGAAGCTAGAAAAAAAATATTTGGGCCCCCCTCCCACCCAAAATATTTTTTTTTTAAAAAAAAGTTTAATTTGAAATATATCATTTTCATTGGGTCATTTTCAAACTGACCGTAAAAAAAGCTTATTTTGAGAGATATCAATATACAAGTGATTGAGTTATTCTTCTAGTTTCTAAAAACACATTTAAGTTTCTCTTCATTTCGCACTTAAACTTCAAAATAAGCAGAGTTTGAGAGGCGTTTACACTTTAAAATCACCTTTAGTCCTTGTTTCCACTGGAGGCGAAAATTTTAACTTTTTGAAAATTTCAACTTGTGAAAATTTGAACCAAACGTGACCTTTCAAAGGCCTATGATAGTGAATGGGCGGTTAGCCATTTCTCTTGAGTGATTGATTTTAATATTCTAGTTTCTAAAAAAACAATTTCTTTTTATAAAATCAGCTTTAAAAATCGCAAAATAATTAAAATTAGCGAAGAATCTAGAACAATCTCACTTAATCAATATTGTATTTTCATGTTGATATATTTCCATTTAAACTTTTTACAGACAAAAAATTTTTTTAAAAAATATCGACTGCTTTTTTATAGCTGGGTTATTTTTCAAACTGACCATAGAAAAAGCTTATTTTGAAAGATATCAACATACAAATAGCCTTAAGCGATTGAGCTACCCTTCTAGTTTCTAAAACAATTAAAAAAAAATCTGTCTTCTAAAAAATTAATCGCAAAATAATCACAAATTTGATTCCCATTGTTCCTTTTTTTATCAATTAGCATATTTTGCAAATGGCTGTTTTTATATCAAAACTTGTGATGTCATAAATAATATTTCAAAATTTAAAAATCTTTTAAAATAGACGTTTTTTTTTTTCTTTTTCTTGTTGTTCTTATCCAAGTTTCCGGTCATTAGAGAAAAAAATATATCATAATTAGGGCTCGGATTTTGACGCAAAATATCAACCGGAATGTTTCTCAATTTGTGGCCCAAGTGCCAATTGTGAAGTAAACACATCATCATCATTAAGAGCAACTGCAATTATGCTTTTACTAATCAGAAAATACTGGTTAGAGAGGCTAGATGTCTGGTTACTATCAGTTGTCAACTAGAGTTCTAGCCTCTAACTATTTTTTTTTAATTAGAAAGAACAATTTTTTTTTATCTAAACGAGAGTGTTACTTCACAATTGGCACTTGGGCCACAAATTGAGAAACATTCCGGTTGATAATTTGCATCAAAATCCGAGCCCTAATCATAATAAATGAATTTTAAAACAAGGTCAATTGTTAATTGTATTTAAAATAATAATAATAATGACAACAACAACAAAAAAAGATTTAATAATTGATAAGATTTTAAAGAAAGGGTTGAAACATTTTTTTTTATTTTTTAATATCTTTGTGTTTTGAAAATAAATCTAACACTTGTCATTGGCTTTTTTTCGACTATTCGTCAAAGATTTAAGTCTAAAGATGGATAAAGTGATTTTATAAAAATTTTCGACCACCACCTTTTCCTTCTCCCTTAAATTCTCCCTCAATTTCCCCCCCCCCCCCCTCAAGTGACCACCACCATCTTTGAAATGGGGTGGGAGAGGACTTAAATGCCCACAGAATGCATTTACACGCTTGTTTTTTTTTTTGGTTTAAGCTTAGCTTTAACCGATCGACTTTGACTCCTGGGAACGATAGACACATCCATTCAATACTTATATATATATGTTAGTCAATCTGAGGAAATCAGTCAATCTGTATATTGCCTAGGCAAACTCTTAAAACAACCAATCTGCTATATAAGTGAATCTGTAAAATTCAATACCATTTTTGGGTATTGGATTTTACAGATTCACCATATAGCAGGTTGAAATGTTTTGAGAGATTGCCTAGGAAATATGCAGATTGCCTGATTTTCGCAGATTGACTGTAACATATACATTATATACATTATATATATTTGGGGTTTTTTTTTGTTAAACTTAAAATTCAATTTAGGGCCAAATTTTTAAGAAATAAAGGAAGTCCTAACTTGAATTATTATTATATATTTATATTTTATAATATTAATTATTAAAATGTTAGCTATTTTCATCGACATTTTTAATTTAATTTAATTTTAATTTATTTTAATTTAATTTAATTTTTTTCGAACTCTTGATTTATATTGCGCGGTTTCAGAATCAGAAGTAGATTCTAACATTAAGAGAAAAATTGAATTGTGTGTTAGATACTGGAAGGGTAACCGAATCAATTTCAGGATACTTTCATAGTGATATCTTTCAAAATAAACTATATATATGTATAGACGAAAGATACATAAAAAGCTTATTTTGAAAGATGTCATCAACATGAAAATACTTTTAAATGATTGAGCTACCCTTCTAGTTTCTAAAACGCATTCAAGTTTTTTTTTTAAAAAATAACACTTTATATAGAAAGACAGAATAAACAAGTGTTCGAAAGGCGGTTATACTTTAAAACCACCTTAAAGAACAAATTGAAAGCGTTTTAGAAACTAGAAGGGTAGTTGAATTAATTTCAGAGTATACTTTCATGTTGCCTATCTTTCAAAATAAATTCTTTTTAGACAAGAAAAAGACAAAAAAAAGCTTATTTTGAACGATATCAACCTATGAAAATCTTTTTACATGATTGAGCTACCCTTCTAGTTTCTAAAACACCTACAAGTTTCTCTTAAAATTGCCACTATATACACAAAGAATACAGTGTTAGAAACTTCGAAACCACCTTAAAGAAGAAATTGAAAGCATTTTAGAAACTGGAAGGGTAACTCAATTAGGCCTATACTTAATGGGTATTTTCCATGTTGTTATTTTTCAAAATAAATTTTTTATAGACAAAGAAAGACCATAAAAAGCCCATTTTGAAAGATGTCACCCTATGAACACCTATGAAAATCTTTTTAAATTATTGATATGTACCCTTCTAGTTTCTGAAAACCCATTCAAGTTTCTCTTTCATTTTGCAGCCTGAAAGAGTTCTCAGAATCGTTTAAACCTTTTAAACCCACCTTAAAATATAAATAGTTAGATCTAATAGTTAATTTATTATTTATATAGAGAGCCTATAGATTTATAATTTATTTCATATTTCAATATTTTTTTCTCAGGAATTTTCTATTGTTCTATTTCTATTGTATTATTTTTTCCATTAAAAAAAGGTAAAATTAACATGTTATATTTAAAAATATCAACAATTATTAAAGTTGTTAATTTTTAATAACATAAAAAAAAATCAAATAATAGAAAATAAATTTATGTTTGAGGCTACATTACAGAATTACTTCGAAAAATCTCCACAAAGAGCGCTAGCATCGTTTTTATTTTGAACCCATAGACCCGATGTTAAAGAAAAAAACGTTAATTTTTAAAATACACAGCAGTCGTGGCAGTAATATGTCTATTTTTCATATTTAAAGTTGTCCAATTTTGATGGTTCAAAGTGTAATGTGCACCTTAAATATATGCCGATCTAGTGACATAATGACAACAAATTGGTAAATGCGGTTCTATTTAAAAAAAAAACTATTTCAAAATGGCGAATTTCTAACTCTTATGTTAAACTCCCTTGAGTACGCCCTAATAAGAAAAAAAAAACATCCATTAAAATGCCAGTAAAAATATATAAAAATAATTTAAAAAACCAGAAAAAAAATCAGCACGTGCGCCGATGTGTTGGCTTCATTGTGGTTTAATTGTGGTTTTTTAAAATTATTTTAGGTATTTTTAACAACATTTTAATGGATTTTTTTTTCTTACGAGAGCATACTCAATGGCGTTAGAGTTAGAAATTCACGATTTTGAAAGACTTTTTTTAAAAATAGAAGCACACTTACCAATTGTTTGTCATTCTATCATTAGGTCAGCATATATTTAAGGTGTACATTGCTTTTTGAATAATCAAAATTGGACAATTTTAAATATGAAAAATAAACATATTGCCGCCTCGACTGTGTATTTTAAAAATTAACATTTTTTCTTTAACATTGGGTCTATGCGTTCAATAGAAAAACGATGCTAGCGCTCTTTGTGGAGCGCTCTTTACGATGTAGCCTCTTAAAAGTAAAAAAAAAGTCTGTAAAAAAAATAGTCAATTTTATTACCACATATTAAGGACTAGAATGGTAAATTCATGTTTAGAGCAACAACTTCTAAATAATTATAGAATTAATATATAACATAATGAAATGTATAACCAACCAATGGGCCAATTTAAAGAAAGTGCCCTAATTTTCATTAGTTATATGTTTGTTTAAATTGTGTTTTTAATTATTCACAATAAAATAAAAATGGACACTCTGAAAAATGGAAACATTCTGTCAGCATGATGTCCCCATGCATATAATTAGTTTTCATTTGAATTTTATCTGATCTACATTTTGACCAAAAAGGGCACCTAATTAGTGAAAATGTTTTGACAATTCTTGTTTTTTATGCAGTTTAGTTAGCAATAATTAAAAAAGACGTTGAGAAACTGTTTTAAAAAAAAAAAAACTAGAACTGATTTATCTTCAAAAATGAGCCTTTTTGTGGGACAAACTAATCGTAGGTCACTCAGTGACCAACACTTTTTAACATTATTGGGGGGCGTGGGTCGTGGAGCGTGGGGCACAGCCCTTCAGACCCCCTGCAACAAGCTCAACTTAATGTAACCCCCACCTAATCACCGATATAAAAAAAAGTTCTAAAGTGTAGGTCATCTAGTAGTGACCTACGATTAGTCTGGTCCGTTTTTTGTTTTTTTTTTGGTAATGAAGTTTCAATATAAATTATGTCGCAATTTTCGTGTTTTTGAATATAATTTTTTTTTGTTTTCGTTTTTCAGCGTTTTAGTGTTGTTATTTTTGGATTGAAAATTGAAAACTAGAAGGGTAGAAACTTCATAAACTATAGAAGGGTATATAGGGCTAAAATCGGGGCGACTGAATAAGCGCCAAATTGAACAAACGCCAAACTGAATAAGCGCCAAATGGAACAAACGCCAAACTGAATAACCGCCAAATTTTTGGCTTTTATTCAGTTTGGCGTTTCTTCCATTTGACGCTTATTCAGTTTGGCGTTTGTTCCATTTGGCGTTTATTCAGTTTGGCGGTTATTCAGGTTTTTTGTCAATTCTGATGGTCCAAATATTGTGAGCTTTTATAGACGTCAGACTGTGCAGATTTACAAACAGAACATTCTAACCTAACCTAACCAAACCTAACCAATCCTAACCAAACCTAACCTAACCTAACCTAACCTAACCTAACCTAACCTAACCTAACTTATTCAGTTTGGCGTTTGTTCAATTTGGCGCTTGATCAGCGCCACCCGCGCTAATCACATAAGGAGTAATTTTCAGGTTGATTTCTTTTTTTTAAAAACGAATCAATATTTTTTTAAAAAAAATTTTCTATAAAAAAGTTTATTTTAGATATTCAGTTACTCTTCTAGTTTCTAAATCACTTTTGAATTTTTCTTAAAATGTTTTATAAAACATTGATATTTCTTGATATTCTGTCCGTGTGTGTCAAAAACAAGCAAACACTAAGAAATTGAACGTGTGTTAGAAACTAGAATGGGTATCATCATTCATCATTAGCATTTTCATAGTTTGTTATCTTTCAAAATAAACTTTTTTTTTTACAGACATAAATTTTTTTAAAAAAATATCATCTGTTTAATTAGAGTTGGGGTCATTTCTAAACTGACATAAAATTGTCAGGTTATAGAAATCTTTTAAAATAAGCTTATTTTTAAAAGATGAAAATGCCCTGAAATGATTGAGCTACTCTTCTAGTTTCTAAAACTCTTTTCAAGTCATTTCTCTTTAATTTTTGAATCTTGTGAAAGACGGAATAACCAAAGAGGGTCCTATTTCTGATTGTTCTTTCTCATTTGCATATTATGAAAAAGTGTTTTAAATGGACCAGATTGACCTATAAAATTGCCCTATAGGGCAAAACTGTTTTATCAGATTAACTGTCAACAGCATCAGATTTATATTCAAATTCTACAAATATTTGATTTAGAAAAAGCTTCAAAGTGTCCTATTATTATGTCCTAACCAAGGGGCCATTATTACAGAAATGAAATGAGACTGTCATAATACAGTAAATTGTCATAATTTATAAGTTCATAACCTTATAACAGTCATAAGATTATAACAAATATTGTCATATGACTGGTGTACAGAATAATACGATAGTCATAAAAATGAATGATTATACGAACAGTGACATAAATAAAGTATGATTGTCACAATTTTATGACTTTTTTTTTTGTAACTCAACAGTCATATTGCGATATTTGTCATACAACCATTTTGTGACTATTACAAAGTCTCATTACAGAGAAAACAAATATATAAGACTGTGATATGACATTAAAATGTTATATCTCAGTCTTATTTGCTTTCTGTAATTGAGACTTCAGGGGCCTCATTACACAAAAAGTCATATAATTGTGACAGTAATACCCTCATCATGTGTCACTGCTTGATGTGTTATTATTTTATAAGTATCACATGTTGTTGTATATACAATAAGGAATGACAGTCCGGCATATATGACAATATTTGTCACAATAATATTTTGTAATTTGCTTTTGTGACTTACAAGGCTATGCGCTAGATATGACAATTTAATGTCATACGATAGTCTTTTTTATTTAATAGGGCTCCAGAATAATATGATATATAGGGTCTATCATATTATTCTGGAGCATTATTGTAAAAAAAAGACTGTCATATGACATTAAATTGTCATATCTAGCGCATAACCTGGGCCCTATTATTTATGACTATAGTCATCTATAGTCATAAATAATAAGGCCCAGGCAGTGACATTTACAATATGTGACTGTCATAATTTTATGTCTTTTTTTTTTGTAAGGAGGCCCCAGATTTCTTATATTATTTACAATTTAATCAAAAGGACCCAAAACCTGTGCCCAGGCAGTGACATTTATAAGGTGTGACTGTCATAATTTTATGTCTTTTTTTTTCTGTAAAATGAGGCCCCAGATTTCTTATATTATTTACAATTTAATCAAAAGGACCCAAACCCCTGGTCTCAGATGTCAATCATAACTGAAAATCACAAACTCCCCCTCCCCCCCCCCCCCCCCCCCCTCCCCGTAAAAAAATCGATTTCAGTTTCGTTAATTTTTTTACCTTGAAGCCTTTCTTTGATCATCTGAGCCGTGGCCACCATAGCCGATTGAGGTGAATTGATCCCATTCATCCATGCGAACGAAGCACTGAGTGCCAAAGGCGGTGCAGGTCGGTGTGCTGGCACGCGTATCACGGTTCCATTTGCTCCACTCATAAGAGGGTCATAACCTCCAGTCATACCTCCAGCATTATGTAGTCCTCCCGCTGCAGACACAGCTGCAGCAGCAGCGGCTGCGGCCGCCGCAGCAGCCGCCGCATGAGCGTGGCTTATCGGTGTTGAGGATGGGATCATCGGAATTCGCATAAACTGAACCATCTGAGCTGGTTCACCTTTGACCTCACCATCATCATCATCATCATTTCTCATCTGATGATGATGATGATTATGAGAATGATGATGATGATGATGATTATGATGATCTTGTTTCTCATTATCGTTGTCATTACCTAAAAGTCTAGATATGCTGAAAGATAATTTCGATGAGGAACAAGATGTGCTCGGTGAGGAAGATGAGATCGGAGCCGGTATAACGAGTCCACCCGATCCTGGAATCGTACCGATCATACTCGAGGCTGTTGTAATGGGAAGATGTAAGAGTCCAGATATATGATGATGATGATGATGTTGTTGTTGTTGCAGGAATGTGGGACCATGAGACGAATAAGGAGAAGAAATTCCATGATGATGATGATGATGGAGATGATTTATTAATTCGGATGGATGTGGCGAGGTTGGAGATGGAGAAGGGCTATTTAGACCCACTGATGAGGTCACACTGGACGTTGGTGATGACCCTGCCAGTGACCTAACATTAAACCTGTCTTTATTATTATTATTATGCATGTGGTGGTGGTGGTGGTGATCCGATAAAGGAGATGATGGTGGCGAACTGAGCAAAACGGAGGTGGCCGCAGTGGCCGCCACCGCCGCAGTGGCCACGGTGTAGTTGGAATTGGCTGTTGTAGTAGTAGTAGTAGTGGTGGAGGAGGAGGAGGTGGACGTGGTGGTGGTAGTGGTCAATGCCGTCGCCTCCGGACTACCACCGTCATTTGTTGTTGTCATTCTACCGGTCCCAGAAGCGGTACATGAACTATCCATTTTCATGATGCCAAATTGTCTGTCATTGTTGGAATTCACAACTAGGTCCATGATTTTTTTTGGGGGGGGGGGGGGGGTTGAAAAAGTCGGTGTAAAAATTCACAAACACATCACATACGCACACAACACTCCGAAAAAAATAATAATAAAAATGGTTGTGAAACACTTTTTTTTTTTTTTGAAAAAAAAAAGTTGACAAGGTTTGAAACAGGAGGGATGAGGAGGGAGGCTAGTTAACCTCTCCTATACAATGAAAAAAAAAAAAAGAGACAGGCCCAGAGGGGATGACCACAAAGACACCGGACAAAAAAGTGTGTTTCGGAATTGAGACCCAGACGCAGTGGCGCGCGACGGCGCGGCTCTCTCTCGAAAAATGACTCCTTCTCTCGCTCTTCAGCAAAAAAAAAAAAACCACTTTTCTTGCCAATCGACTTTTATCACAATCTTAAATCCAACATTATTATTTCTTATTATTTTAAGTATGTGTGATTCTTTCTTTTTTTTTTAGGTAAAAATTTTTTCTCTTACAAAACAGAACAGAAAAAGTACATTTAGGTGTTTTAGTCGTTTTTTTGCATTTTCTGAACCAAAAAACAACCTCCAAAAAAAAAAAAAAAAAAAAGGCTAGAAACTGAAAATATCTCTTGACAGGAGTCAAATATTGTACTTTACGATTTGAATGACGGGCCACATCTTAACCACACACACATAATTTACTCCAGAGACACACACACACAAACCGAGCCACACTTTTTTTTTATATATATATATAAAAAAAGTCAGTACTTGACAGTCCTGAAATTTACCTGTAGAAATGTAGATAGCAGGTGCCAATATATAGAAGAAGAAGAAAAAAAAAAGTCCTGAAGTCCTGAAAATAGTACTGATGATACTGTGAAATGGTAGATAGGAATACCCCGGCCACACTTCTGAAATGTCAATCCTGACTGTCTTTGAAGGTTTTGTAGAAGTGTACAAGTTAGGTGTCAATCCTGTGACAGTCCTGAAGGTACTAGCAGAAGGAGATAATGTTAGGTGCCAACATAAAAACAAAAACCCACACTGCCACTCAGTCCTGACAGTCCTGCAGAGGTACTGTTTAGAATAGAATGCAATGAAAGGATTCCAAAATAAACACACTCTTTAAGTGTCAGCCAGTCTTTAAGGTACTTGTAATGTAGGTAGAATGTTGCAACCGACCTTACAACTTTTTACTGCTTATAGGCCTATGTTTAGAATTTCTTCCAAAAAAAATTGCATGGATGAGAAGATCATCGTGCAAATTGCACGATTATTTAAAAAAAAAATACACAAAACTTTTGGTCTTCCTCCAATAAGATTTTGTCTTCATAAAGCACAAGTTTGTGGCGCGTTTTTGTTTGTTTGTTAGTTATTATTGTTGTTGTTGTGTTGTATATTCAGCTGTTGTTGTGTGTTGCTTCATGCAACACTACAATTTGAATGAGGTTTTCTTGCTTTAAACAATTCTAGCCTCTAGGCTGTTTTTTTTTTCCCCAAAAAAAAAAAGACAAATCATGAGTTAACATGGCAACACTGTATGATGGTGACGACATAAGGTTTATCAATCAGTGATGTTTTAAAAACTAGAATTACACTTCTTTGTATAGTAGAAGAACATCATCAGAGATGCATCTTTATAGATGTGTGAACCATACTCTAATATGGATATTCTACTTTTTACTATCAACTCTCATGTTATTTTTCTTGCTCCCCTCATCCCTCCCTTCCTTAATAAATATAACCTCCAACCACCCCTCATACCTTCTTCCACCCCCCCCCCCTTTTTAGCGCAAAAAAAATACACAATGTCACCGCCCTCCAATTGTTTCATTGGTGTTATTCGTGTCAGTCATTGTAGTCATCACCTTTAAATAAGCTCCTCCTTCTCAACAACCAATCAAAGTCAATTGATTTTTTTTTTTTGGGTTTTTCTACTTTTCTAATTCAGGTCTATCTCTCTCTCTCACTCTATCTCTTTCTCTTATGATTATTTTATATAAAAAAATTAGATTTTATAAAAAAAAATCATGAAAATTCATTTTTAAAACATTTATGACATAAATTAAAGGTGAGATATTTTTGTTAATTATTTAAATTAATAATATTGTCATTTATTTATTTTTTTAAATATAGTAATGAATGAATTTTTTGATGTCCATTTTGAAATTTGGTGATTTAATTTAATTTAATATAAAAAGGATGATGATGATGGGTGAGTTTTAAATGATGATTTTAAATTTTTTTTAATTAAAAATAATTTAAATAAATTGTTAAGATATAAAATAATTAATAAAATTGCAAACTTAAAGGTGTTTTTTTTTTTTCAAGTGTGAACGGGGCCTCGCGAACTCTTTATTATTCTGTCTTTCAGATACAAAATTTAGATAAACTTGAAAGTGTTTTAGAAACTAGAAGGGTAGCTGAGTCACTTTAGGCTATTTTTCATGTTGATATCTTTTAAAATAAGCTTTTTATGTGAATTTGAAAATGACACAACTTTTTTTTTTTAATTCTTGTTTATATAAAAAGTTTATTTTGAAATATATCAACAGAAAAATATTATTGACCATTCTAGTTTCTAGCACCTTCTCTCGAGTTTTGATTATTTTTCGTTTTAGAAGCAGATTTTATATAAAAAAGAAGTGTTTTAGAAACTAGACGAGTAAAATCAATCACTTAAGGTGTTTTTATAAAGTGTAAACAGGGCCTCTTGAAATCGTGATTATTCTTAGTCTTTCAGATACGGAATTAATTATTCTTGAGAAACTTGAATCTGTTTTAGAAACTAGAAGGGTAGATCAACCACATAAGGCTATTTTGAATATTGATATCTTTTAAAATAAGCTTTTTTTATGTGAATTTGAAAATGACACTTTTTTTTAAATTTTTGTTTCTATAAAAAGTTTATTTTGAAATATATCAACAGAAAAATATTATTGACCATTCTAGTTTCTAACACGTTTTGCATTACTCTCGAGTTTTGATTATTTTTCGTTTTAAAAGCAGATTTTATAAAAAAAGAAATTAAGTGTTTTAGAAACTAGACGAGTAAAATCAATCACTTAAGATGTTTTTTTATGAAGTGTAAACGGGGGGGGGGGCTTGTTGAAATCTTGATTAATTCTGTCTTTCAGATACGGAATTAAGAGAAACTTGAATGTGTTCTAGAAACTAGAAGGGTAGATCAATCACTTAAGGCTATTTTTATTTTGTGTTATCGTTCAAAATAAGCTTTTTATCGTCAGTTTGAAAATGACCCAAATTTAAACAGACGATATTTTTTTTAAACTTTTTGTCTGTAAAAAGTTTATTTTGAAATATATCAACATGAAAATACTATTAAGTGATTAAGCGACCGTTCTAGCTTCTAACACATTTTGAATTTCTTTCTAGTTTTTTTTGCATTTTTTTTTATAAAAAATAAATTAAGTGTGTAAGAAACTAGAAGAGTAAATCAATCACTTAAGGTGATTTTAAGGTGTAAACGCCTCTCGAACTCTTAATTATTTTATAGTTAAAAGTGCGAAATGAAGAGAGTCTTGAATGTTTTTTTTTTTAGAAACTAGAAGGGTTGCTCAAGTACTTAAGGATATTTCTTCATGTTGCTATCTTTCAAAATAAGCGTTTTTATGAGTTTGAAAAAGACCCAACTTTAAGCAGACTACATTTTTTTAAATTTTTGTCTGTAAAAAGTTTATTTTAAACTTTATTAAACTTTAAAATATACTCTGATTCTAAAACACTTTTCCAGTTTCTCTTAATTTTTTGCTCTTTCTGAAAAACAGAATCATTTAGGGTATTTTTTAAAGTCTTAAACGGCCGTCAAAGTCTAATTAATTATTGTGCCTTTGAGAAGAGCAAAATTTAAATGACTTTTAAAAACTAGAAGAGTAGCTCAATCACTTAATAGTATTTTCTTGTTGTTACTTACAAAATAAACTTTTTTTTGTGAGTTTGAAAATGACCCAACTTTAAGCAGATGATATTTTTTCCCTCTTAATTTTGTCTAGGCCCTTTAAAAAGGTTTATTTTGAAAGATATCAACATGAAAATACTATGATTCAGTTATACCCGTTCTAATTTCTAACAAACTTTTAATCTTTGCTTGCTGTTGTTGCTCTTCTGAAACGAAGAATGTTCAGAGTTTGAAAATAAATTCTGCAGAAATTATTCACAGTTTACATTTATTCGACTCTAAGAATAAATTCATACATGTAATTAATTAATTAATTAAATAATAATAACCATAACTATAGTGATAATATTTTCAAATATATTTATATCCTAGAATAATCATTATTGATCTTAAAAGCATTTTCTTTAATTCATTGATTTGTTAAGAAATTTCTTGTGAATTTTTTTATTACTCAAAATATTTAAAATAATTAAAAAAAAATTTCAATGACAAAATATCATTTTGTGTGGCATATTTTTTTTAATTTCTTTTTATTAAAAATTACAAGATTTTTGTAGATTTGAATTTTATTGGAATTTGTTACGTCTTTGTTTTTAATGCAATTTCAAACCAAAATGGTTCTCAATTTGTGGCCCCAAGTGCCAATTGTGACGTCATCATTAGAGGAACTGCAATTGTGTTTTTTTTTTCTAATCAAAATTACTGGTTAGAGGCTAGATGTCTAGTGACTATCAGTTGTCAACTAGAGAGTTCTAGCCTCTAACCAAGTATTTTTGATTGAAAAAAAAAACAATAATTATTGGTTGATCTCTATAAACTGAGCTTGTTTCTTCACAATTGGCCCTTGAGCCGCGCAAATTGAGAAACGATTGCTTTGATATTTTGCATAAAAATCCGAACCCCTATAGTGATGATTAGGTCTACTGATCAATAATCGTAATAAAACTGCCATATTTATTTAGGATAGGGCCCTATTATGGTAAAACATTTGTCTCAATTTACCCCGTGATGCGTTTAGGAAATCTGCCTCCATGTATGAGGCGCCTTTTATGCCAAAAAAATAAGACATTATTCAGTTATTGAATTTAAATAATTTAATATAAATAATTTAGTAATTAGAAAGCTTTTCAAGCATCTTGAAAAGCACTTAAAAACTGAACGCATCCATTTTTATAAGTAGGTTGTATTATAAGTTAACATTATAACAAATTCTAGTTTTTAAACAATTGATAGTTTACAGGTTGACCTGTGCTCAATATACAAAAATATGAAAAGAAAATATGTTAAACATACAAATCTGTTTATGAAAGTTATTGTTATGCAAAAAAAAGGAAAAACAAGACTATAAACTCGGTCAACATCTGAGTGAGTTGAAAATTAATATGGCCGCCACTTTGAAACCATTCAAATATTAAATATTTCAAACTTTATAATACATGCAATAATTAATTATTAAATATTCTGTTTAGAGACGAGTAGAATTTTGAATTGAATATAATTAAAATGATTATTTAATTTGTTAATTTTATTTTAGCAAATCTGAATTAAATTTTCTATTATTGATTCTGGATGACATCAATTTTTTTTTTCTTCCAAATTTTTATTAATTAATTTAATATCTAATATTTTACTTTATTAAAATAAATATTAAAAAAATTGCCTTTCTTTTTTTAAATTTATTTTTGTTGAAAGGCGCCAAAATAAACGCCAAACTTAGCAGTTATTCAGTTTACGCGTTTGTTCATTGTGGCGCTAGATCAGCGTAAATGCACATTTTGTATTAAAAATTGAGAAAAAAGGGCACACGATTTTAGCCTCCACGCGATCAATGTAATTATGTAATTATAAGGGCTAGGGCTCGGATTTTTATGCAATATCAAATAAATGTTTCTCAATCTGTGGCCCATACAAGAGCCAATTGTGAAGTAATCATCCGCTCATCATCATTAAAATTACTTTAATTATGATTTTTTTTTTCTAATTTAAAAAGGCTGGTTAGAGGCTAGATGTCTTGTTACTATCAGTTGTCAAATAGAGTTCTCTAGCCTCTAATCAGTATTTTGCTAGAAAATACCATTAGCATAATTGCATTTGTTGCATTTGTTGGCAATTGGGCCACAAATTGAGAAACATTTTGATTGATATTGCATAAAAATCCGAGCTCCAGTTATAAGCTTACTTCACAATTGCCCTTTGAGCCACAGTTTGAGAAACAATTTACTTGATATTTACATAAAAATTCGAGCAATATATTAATTATTTTAGTTAAAAATTTGCATCATTAAATACTCAACACATCTGACTTTTGCAACAACAACAACACCATAAAAACCAACCTTATATATTTATTCAAAGAATACATTTTTTTTTTGTTATAAATATTACAAGATATTATATTTTTCTACAATGAAAAAAAAAAAGAAGATAATTTTATGTCTATACCAAAGTGATATGAAATTATGGCTTATGTCATTTTTGTTTGGGTCATCACCTCATTTGTGGCGCCTTTTTAATACACAAAAACAGAAAACCGGGTGCACAAATGAGGTGCCTCCGCCGCCGTATACTCAAGAAATTGTCGGTGTTTTCACTTGTATATATAGAAATGAGTGGTCTTTCATTGCAAAGTTGTATATGGCAATTTAATAAATGACCATGGGATGGTCAGTTGTGTGTCTGGGTGTCACTGATAACCTGTCATTTTCACTCACACAATGACACTAAATGGGCTTCGAGTTTCCGTTTTTTTTATTATTATTAAATATATTTTCAAATGTTAGGATATCTGGGGCCGAATTTTGTATTATATAGACTTTTTTTTTTCTCATAACAATGGCTCACAAAGCACAAAGGCGCGCAGCTAAATTACATAGGTGACGAGTGACGGACACCCAACCATTTTCACTATAGAAGTATAACCTTTTGTGTGTGTGTGTGTGTGTCTAAAGGTGGATTTTCATGCTCACTTTTGAGCTTCAAAATTCGAGCTATAATGAACTCTGAGCTGTGTGCAAAACAAAGCGTAAAATCTAGGCATACTAGGCGCGCGATTTTTAGAGGCGCCCATTGCCAAAACTTTAGTCAAGTAGACATATATTTTTTGAAGACATTGAAGTCATTTAAAGAGGCGTCAAATTAATTTTTTCGACTATTAATCAAGCAAAAAAAACACAATTGATGGGAACCCGAAATCTCACGGCGCCTTGGATTCTCTACAAATATAAACGCGCGCCACTAGCAATCTGGTTTCAGCTGTGCGCCGCAAATGGGCACACAAGTTTCTGACTTTGCCACATGTTAATGCTGTGTTTGTACACTTGTGTGTCACGTCTATTTTCAACCAATAGGATTTCTGCAGCTGTGAAGCTTTAAGTGGTGGTCACGTGATCGATGATCACACCCAACCTTCACAAGCGCACAATACTAAAAAACACAGCGCGCATGAAAACGCACCTTGAGGATGTTAAGATAAGGTCCAAATTTAAAAAGGAAACTTACACTTGAACTCTCGAAACAGATTTATAGTTTTACAATAATTTTTCTAAAGTGGCTCCATACTTTGTTAAAGTCGCCACATATTTCCATAAAGTTGCCCACAACCTTTGTTAAAGTAGCCACATGTTTTGATAAAGTGGCTATGCATTTTTGTAAAAAAAGCCACATGTTTTGGTAAAGTGACCACACATTTTGGTAAAGTGGCCACGCATTTTGGTAAAGTGGCCACATGTTTTGGTACAGTGGCTGCACATCTTGATAAAGAGGCCAAGCATTTTAGTAAAGTGGCCACATGTTTTGATAAAGTGGCAACATGTTTTGGTAAGGTGGCCACACATTTTGGTAAAGTGGCCAAGCATTTTAGTAAAGTGGCTACGCATTTTGTTATAAAGGCCACATGTTTTGGTAAGGGGGCCACACATTTTGGTAAAGTGGCCACATGTTTTGGTAAAGTGGCCACATGTTTTGATAAAGTGGCCACATGTTTTGGTAAGGTGGCCACACACTTTGGTAAAGTAGCCGCATGTTTTGGTAAAGTGGCCACGCACTTTGGTAAAGTAGCCACATGTTTTGGTAAAGTGGCCACACATTTTAGTAAAGTGGCCACATATTTTGGTAAAGTGGCCACACGCATTTTGGTAAAATACCAACACATTTTTTTGTAAAGTGGCAACTTAATTTAAAAAAAATTAACCTATTGTGTTTCTTCTATACTTTGATTTTGTGCGTTTAAACAATGCACATGCGCAGTAGAGAGCAACCTTACCTTACCTTACATTAAACTCTCCATGGTCTGAACCAACCTTTTGATTAAATAACAATATTTTAAAACGTTACAAAGCAACAAAGCTAAACTCTCAAAATTCAAAATCTCTCTAAATACGGCGTATGGAAAGTGGTAGCTTTCTTTCTGTTTAAAGCTTAGCTTTATTTTAAGTAAAACTCAAGTAATTGTGAAGAGAAAAACTTTTCCCTTCTTCATTTTTTCCTCCCTTATTCTCCTGAAATAACATTGTAAAACAACTTTTTTTTTGGTTATTTTTCCCCTCTTTTTATTTTTCACCCTAGAAAATTACCTTATCTTTGTATCTATATGTAAGGAGGTCTATTAGACATTTACACTTTTTTTTACTCTAAATTACCTCAAAAATGATCCATTTTTATTGTCTCCAATTTTTGTAATAATTTTTTATCTCTCCATTAACTTTAAAAAAAAGACCACCACAAAAAAAAAATCAATTCAACTTGAAATTATAATTTAGAAAATAACAATTTAGAAAGAAAAAAATAATTTTTTCCTTCTTTTTCTTCTTATTGTGTTGAAGAAGAATTAATTTTTATCAAACATTTCAATCAAATTAAAAGGCAACTTATGTTTAAGTTTTGTCTCAAGAATAGTAAATAGGTGGTTGGTTGGTGTAAATGCAAATAATGGTGTCTAGTATGACGATAATGATTTAGTTAATTATACACTTGTAATTAGACATCTCTTTATCCATATATATATATATATATATATATATATATATATATATATATATATATATATATATATATATATATATATATATGTGGATCACTCTCTCCTTTTTTAAACACACACAAAAAAAATTAAAGCTTAAACTTAAATTGCATTTAATTGGATGATTAAAGTGACTACTGCAGTTAAATATTATTGTTTTTTCCAACAAGAAGAAGAAATGCAAACTTGATTTTAATAAATCCTTAATTAGTAGACAAAAAATGGTTTTTTTTTTCGTTATGTCTTAATGATAATTATGAATGTGTTTGAACATAATGCACACACATTTGTGGTAATTAAATATTAGCAATTCAACTTTCTATTCTTTAATATATATGCAAATTTACAGTATGTTTCAAAATGAAATTCACTATTTATCTGTATAAAATAATAAACACCATAGGTGGTGTTGATAATTCAATTGAAACAGGCAATTAGAAATCGGGACAAACAGAAGTTGGCTCCGCCCTTTTTATGACAAACAGCAACTTCTAATTGGTTTGTTGTGTGGTTCGACGTTGAAAAGGGCGGAGCATGTGACATCAGACTACATAACCAACCAATTAGAAGTTACCGGTCGTCATAAAAAGGGCAGAGCCAACTTCTGTTTGTCCCAATTTCTAATTTCCTGTTTCATTTGTATGGTGCATAGGCGTACATTAGAAAGTAACACGCAGACGTTTGCTCCACCCCTTTTATGAGGACTGGCAACTTCTAATTGGTTTATTTATGTGGTCTGACGTCACATGCTCCGCCCTTTGGTCTGACGCTCATAAAAGGGTGGCACAAACGTCTGCTTGTCCCTGTCTTTACATGCCTGTTAAATTAGGGACCGTGCGGAGTGTTTAGGCCGCCACCCCTCAAAAAACTAAATTAATTTTTTGTAAAAGTTTATAACTTGCAATAAAAACAGGATACAAGTTGACACATTTGTCATCAAGTTATCTGTTCCTGTTCATCCTACATGGTCAGCATAAAGCATTTTTAGTCCGTTAACAGTTCAATCCTTCCAAAAATGCAATTCAATAGTAGGTCTTTTTTTGTTCTTGGTTCCCCAACTCTTGCCACCCCACTTTTCAATACCAATTTATGCTTATATGGTATGGTGTAGTTGAGAATGTCTATACCATTCAGGCACGTATTGGACTGAGTGGCGACGTGGCAAATGCCACATCCATTCGGTTCTGGTCAACTCGAAATTGTGAAGGTGCTGGGATGTTCACAAAACTGCAAGACCCCCCCCCCCCCCCCCCCCCCGGAACTTTCTCTAAACTGGAAGCTATTTGGAAGATTTTCGAAACTGTTTCACCCCAGGAGAATCTGAAAATTAAGAAACCATCTCTAAGCATATAGAAACTATGAAGCCCTCGAGAACTTTTCAGAATTGGATGGTCCTCGAAAAGCCGCTAGTAAAGTTCTGTGAAATGTAAATTTACATTTTTTTCAAACGTGTTTATGTGTTTGGTACTATACTAAAAAAAGTTGCTAATTTTTGTGGCTCGCTTTGCTCGCTGCTGGATGGAAGATGTTTGGGAAGGGAGGAAGCGAATCACCGATGCCAGATATTGCCGACCTAGGATTTTGGAGCCAGTATATATGCCTGCTACCTTTTTTGCACTGGTAGGAGGTCCTAACCTTTAGGACAGACTAGAGCAGTGGTTCCCAAACATTTTTTGGCTGATGGCACAGTATTTTTTGTCTGGATAAATTGCTGCATACTAGTGTGCCACAGCAAACTTTTTGGAATACACTGGATTAGAGGCTAGAATTCAAGAAGATCTCTGCATTGCATACTTTTTTTTTTGGTTCAAATTTGTTTGAAAATATTAAATTATATTAACATATATTCAATATCAGATCCAAAATTTTGTAGCACACCTGGCGAAACTCATTGTCACACTAGTGTGCCACACAACACGTCCTTTAGGAATTACTTACACAAGAGGACAAAAAATGACAGCACCATAGAGAGTACACTATAGCATCAATTAGCACACCTCGACAAGCGCCATTTTGTTTTCCATCTTATTTTCCCTCAAAATTTCAAATTTGTGTCTTTGGCTCTTTCAAGATACCAAAAATAAAGATGGACGTTTTAATTACCACCACAAGTTATTAAAAATTACAATTTTTAATTCTAAAGACAAAAACTGCATTACAAGATTTGTCTTAATTGAAACAATATAATGTTATGACGTCATAATATATATGCTTGTATAATTTGTAATCATGTAATTAGACATTTTTCGTTTAACCCCTTTCTCTTTCTCTTTCAAAATTGATGTTAAATAATTTTTTGCCACCAATTAATTTAATTGTATTTATTAATTATGGTGAATATAATTTTTTTTTAAAAAAATTCTGCCACACAAACAAGTTGCAGTTGTCAGTTATATAAAAATATATACAATTACTTAAATTGAAAAGCATCATTCTAGATTCTAATAGAAAAGAGGGGGGGGGGGGGGGGTTTGCACTTTAGGAATCATTAGCCTCGCAATTAAGTAGTTCACCATATAATAATAATAATAATAATAAGGATGATGATAATAAACTCACATGAGACAGGGAGGAGATTAAAGGGGGGAAGGAAGGGGGGTTAGGAAAGAAATTAACAAGTCTACAAAATAAGAAGTAAAAAATAACAACTCCATTTCCCAAATGAGCTTTCGAATTTTCTAATCAATGATGTTAGAAATGTTCATTTAGTTTGGGTTAAATATCAAGGTCTTTTTATCTAAACCTTATTCTGGATTTTTTTTTAATGATCAATCTGTCTGATAGTAGAAGAAACATTTCATTTTATTACACTTACACTATTTAGACTCTACAACCTCTAATTTACACTACATTTTGAAAATTCCTTGAAAAAAAAATTCGAAAGCCTTTTAGAAACTAGAAGAGTAATACCTAGTACACACCTGATAATTTAAATGCATTTAAATAATAAATGTGGTCTACAGAGCCCTCTGTGAAGGGCAAACAAACAATATGTCGAATTCAATTTATTCAGTTAATAATCTGAAAATATTGAGAGTTAATACTTAAATATAATATATAAACTATTGACATTAAAATATTGATTTAGTATTTCAATTTAAAATATTAATAATAAAGTCAATTTTTATTTGGTGTTCATTTCCTTAACTGGATTCCGTATAATTCACCTAAACACAATTAATTTGAGTTCATTTAACTCATGTGTGGACAAGGTATAAGGAAAAGTAATCACAAACGCATTTATAAAATCTCACAGAATTTCAATTTGTAACGAAATTTAACAGAAGCGCCATATATTTTTCAGTGCAAATAATCATAGAAATATTGTTGATTTTTAATTCCTATTTCTAATTTCTACTGTTTTTTTCAGCATGTGTGATTTCTCCCTAAACTGAAGCACTTATTTTTTGTTAAAAAAATAAACTATTTATGGAAGTTTGCAAGTGAACAAGTGAATGCATTCAGATAAATGGCAACTTGTATTCTGTAAGTGCTGCAGTTGCTAGAAGCTGACAGTCTCATGCAATGTAATTAATCTTGATGTTTTCAAACGCACTCTTTAAGATGCATTATGGGTAATGCAATTTGCATTCTAATTCATTTATATATGGCTGTATCTATTCTATAAGTGCTGCAGATGTTGAAGCTGTCTTCTTGTAGTGAACAATGCAACAAACTTAGGTATTTTCAAATGCACTCATTGGTTGAGATGCCTGATGCATCCTTATTAACTCACAAATGGCTGCTATTCTGCACGTGTTCTGTACATTTTGCAGCTGTTGTTAGAAGCTGACAAGTCTGCTGTTATGCTCCAATCAATATGCAAGAAACTTAGGAGTTCTCAAATGTACCCTTGTATAGAATGCATCATGGGTAATGCAATGTGCATTCTAATTTACATTCATATGGCTGTATATACTGTATTCTGTAATTGCTGCATTCGTTAGAAGCTTCAGTCTCATGCAAGAAATTATTAATGCAACACCTATGCATCCTTCTGCAAGGTGCATCATGGGTAATACATATTAATCAACTTAAAAATGGCTGCCAAAGCTGCATTTATTCTGCAAGTGCTGCATTCTTTAGAAGCTTCAGTCTCCTGCGAGTTTCTATCAATGCAACGCCTATGCATCCTTCCATAAGATGCATCATGGGTAATGCATATTAATCAACTTAAAAATGGCTGCCAGATCTGCATTTATTTTGTCAGTGCAGCTACCGTTATTAGAAGCTGACAGACTCCTAGAAAGCTATTATCAATGTGCTTTATCAATCATTCCTCAACAAATATGTAAAACAATCCAATACTACATGTCTTGTGAAACGTGCAGTATGACCCCAGTATAAACTATAATGCAATGGCAACCACTTTAGTTCCTAGAAGTAGTTAGATCTAATTCCAACAACCAATCTAAAAATTAATTTGATACAAATGTGTTAGAAAGTATCTTTTGATGGCATCATAATACAGCTTCATAATGGAGATATAGACATAAGACCAGGATGAAGTCTGAAGTAGACTAGAAAAATAGCATTTTCTCTATTATTATCAAGTTTTCGCCAACTATCACTTTAATTTTGCTAATCATGTTCTGAAAAGATGGAGGAGGTGGAGGTGGAGAATTAGGGAAAGAAAAAAAAAATGAGAAAAGTGTGTTTTGTGTGTTTTTAGATGCTTGAAATGCATCTCTCTTGTTTTATTGCCACTTCATTCTTATTGCAGTCACAATTTGAAATAACATGTCTGCGATGGATCACAAAATGATTCTTATTAAATTATCCGATTTCTAAGTGCTGCAATAAGTTGTGTCTTAACACTAGAAAAGAGATGGAAGAAGAAGAAGAAGAAAAAGAAAAAAAATGGAAGCACTAAATGAATTTCTACTTAGTGGTTCCTCCTTTTCTCTCTCTCTCTCTCTCTCTCTCTCTTTTCTAATATTGTGTACACACTATTAAGACCTAATACAAAAAGGGAAAAATAAAATATATAGACTTATTATAGGCTAACATCTTAATAGTAACTGAATGAGGTTTCTCTCCTCTGTAAATATATGTGCCATAATGGAATTGAGCTTTCTCATTGGATGAGCCACTTTTTATCATTTTTAGCTATATATAGTGAGACATACAGGATGTTATTCAAAAAATTTGAAGAGAAATAGTGGATTAACAAGGCTTGGCTTGTGCTAAGGCTTGGCTTGCACGAAGGCTTTGCTTGTGCTAAGGCTTTGCTTTCATGAAGGCTTGGCTTATGCTAATTAGGCTTGGCTTTTATGAAGGCTTGGCTTGCACGAAGGCTTGTCTTATGCTAATTAGGCTTCGCTCTCATGAAGGCTTGGCTTGCACTAAAGCTAGATTTGTAATACTTTCTAGCTAAGCAACAAAGCAGCCTGCGAAGCTTCAAAAATGACACCAGTGAGCTTTGAAATGCTTGCCTTAACTAGAACATAAAGTTAGCTTTGAAATTGTAAAGTTTATAAAATATTGTGAAGCTTGCAACATCACGTGTTTGTATGAAAAGGTATGCTTTGTGAAGCTGATTTTTAGAAACTCCAAAGCTTGCAAGTTTTAGCAGAGTTTGCAGTTGAAATACACGTAAAATAAGCAATAAAGCATATGTAGACTAATTCTCATTGGTTCACAGACTTTTTGACTTCCCAGTACAATCTGTGGTCCAAAGATTGAGTACCACATTGTCTAGTACAACTTCGAAAACCCAAATGCAATTATTATTAGACCTAATGTAGGACTAAACCCTATTATGTTATTGTCAAAGTGAAAAATCAGTCATTCTGCAAAGTCACCAGCCAATTTTCAAAACCACGAATACTAATAGAAAATTTGCACATTGACTAGAGCAGTAGATAGATCTAATACGCAAGATACCTAAAATAATTAAGGCATTATCTTAATTGGATTGTTGTTTAATGTATTTTGTACATTGATTACACAAAGGTAGTCAATGTGCAAATCTACTGCACAGTTTGTGGTTTGCAAATTGACTGGTGAATTTGCAGAATGACTTACTTTCTACATTAGTGGCAACATGTATGTGCTTTTATCTAAGCCAATAACTATAGCCCAATTTTTTTTTTGTTTCATTTGAACTAAAAGTACAACAACAAAAATGAACATTTAGTTAAATATTAATTTCGAATAAGCTAACTGTGTTTGGAGAATTAACTCGGATCCAAATGTTGGCATCATGAGCCCACTTTGAGCAATATAAAAAGTGAGAGGGGGAAAATGTCATTTAGAGCAGTTTTATTGATCTGTGTCCATTTGGTATATAAAGCAGCTGAGAAAAGCCATGTTTAAAGAATTAGGTCTACCTTTAAAAAAGGGTCTTTTTGTGTTAAAACCTTATTTAAATAGGTGTGAGTTGGAAGTTCAAATGCCAAGACTCTATTTGAATTTGGGCATTAATTAATATGCTAGAATTTAAAAGAAAAACTTGATACTTAAAGTCCTTCTTTAACTGTGTTCTTATATATAAAAAAAGAACCTTGTACAATAAGAACTTCAAGTACTTTAGGTCCACATTTTAACAGTGGATATTTAGCACTTGAACTTCAACTTGAACCTTCTGAAACAAGGTTGCAACTATAGAAAATCCCTGTTTTATTGAGTACCCTTGAGCAGGGTTTATCTGTGCTCAGTGGTTTCAAGTATCTAGTTTCAGCTTTGAATTTGGGTCTTAAGGAAGAATCATACATGCTGAATAAAAAAAATCCCACAGAATTTCACTTTGTAAGGAATTTACCAGTAGCGCCATATATCTTTTTTATTAGAAAAGAACGCGGAAAGTTTATTTCTAATTCTATTTTCTGGTGGTCACATGCCTGTCTTCAGTTAACCATGGTTATGGAACTGCAGTTATTTTTTTCTTGTGACATTTTCATTCCTACATTCAGTCAAAAATTAAGGCAAAAATCAGCATGTTGTTTGCAGGCTAAATTTCTTTGAACACAGGAAGTGATGTAACCAATTCAATAATGGGATTAACCACATTCTGTTAATGCAGTTGAGTTAACTTCATTCAGAAATTTATCCACAGTTAACATAACCACATTTTGTCAGTGCAGTTGAGTTAACTTTATTGTTCAGAAATTTAATCATGGTTAATGTAACCACATTTTGTCGATGCAGTTCAGTTAACCTTATTGTTCAGAAAATTTAACCATGGTTAAGTTAAACACATTGTGTCTGTTCAGTTGAGTTAACTTTATTGTTCAGAAATTTAACCATGATTAATTTAACTACATTGTGTCAATGCACTTGAGTGTTAACTTTATTGTTCAGAAATTTAACCATAGTGAATGTATCCACATTTGTTACCACTTGAAAAATTAATTGTTTTTAACTCCTGCAGTTAATTTTTGCATTGAATACGAGTTATTAATTGTTAATTATGGAAGTAACATATTAAATTATAAACTAATTCAATAATGTGGGTAGCCAAAAGTTTAACCATGGTTAATGTAATGACATTTTGTGTAAATGCAGTTGAGCATTAACTTCATTGTTCATAAATTTAAAACCATAGTTAATGTAAACCACATTTGTTGTCACTTGAAAAATTAATGATAGTTTAAGTTTTTAACTGCAGTTAATTTTTTCAATGGAAACACGGTATTAGTAGTTACTAAAATGATCCAATCTTGAGTATATAATGGCTCCAAATGGGAAAAATTGGTTCCATCTGTGAAATAAACCACATGATTACACAGGAACCACCACCACCACCAACCACCACCAAATTCAAATATGAATAGGTTGTTATCCACATGTGAATTTGTGTTCATTTTACTTCTAACTTCAAATAACAACAAAAAAAACCTCCAAAAATTGGTTGTCTCTCAACATTTGCATAGTCATTGACAGAGATGTATCTAAATTTGATTCAATAATATCAAACGGTGTTTTAAGGGGAAGGGGGGGGGGGGGGGGGGGGGTTGGGGGTCCTTTTTTTTCTCTTTTGCTTCAGCCACTTAGAAAATTATTAGACAGGAAGATAATATATGATAGCGTTAAATGATAATATCTTTATTGGGACTCTCAGATGAGATTAAGTTTGGGAAAAAGTGAGAAAGGGATTTTTTTTTGGGGGGGGGGGGGGAGGTTAGTATATAAATAATCATCATATATGGCGGTGACCCCCCCCCCCCCCCCACCTCCCCCTTCCCAACCTCCTTTTTTTCTGTTTCTATTGACTTCATGGACCATTAATGTCCAATCAAGCACACTATCAAGCTTTTGTGGTGTCTGTATTTCCAATTAGACAAAGATATAACTATTCGAAGGGGTTTCTCAACATATGGGCAAATTTTTAAATTAGAAATACATCTCTGATTCTATAATAAATATGATGATGGACAGGTGAGACTCACATATTTTGAAAATATTAAAACATTTTTTTTGGTAGTTCTATATATGTATAAAGACCTAATGTGGCCCACTTACGTGCATTATTTAATAATCTTCTAAATTATTTTCGTAGTTTTTTTTAATATAAAGTCCTAATGTAGTCCACTTTATTTTGCATTCTTTAAAAAAATGTTCTAAAAATTTTGGTTAAAAATCAACTAAAAATTTTTGGTTAAAAATCATCTAAAAATTTTGGTTAAAAATCATTTAAAAATTTTGGTTAAAAATCATCTAAAAAATTGTGGTTAAAAATCATCTAAAAATTTTTGGTTCAAAATCATCAAAAAAATTTTGGTTCAAAATCATCTAAAAAAATTGTGGTTAAAAATCATCTAAAAATTTTGGTTAAAAATCATCTAAAAATTTTGGTTAAAAATCATCTAAAAAATTTTGGTTAAAAATCATCTAAAAAATTGTGGTTAAAAATCATCTAAAAATTTTTGGTTCAAAATCATCAAAAAAATTTTGGTTCAAAATCATCTAAAAAAATTGTGGTTAAAAATCATCTAAAAATTTTGGTTAAAAATCATCTAAAAATTTTGGTTAAAAATCATCTAAAAATTTTGGTTAAAAATCATCTAAAAAATTTTGGTTAAAAATCATCTAAAAAATTGTGGTTAAAAATCATCTAAAAATTTTTGGTTCAAAATCATCAAAAAAATTTTGGTTCAAAATCATCTAAAAAAATTTTGGTTCAAAATCATCTAAAAAAATTGTGGTTAAAAATCATCTAAAAATTTTGGTTAAAAATCATCTAAAAATTTTGGTTAAAAATCATCTAAAAATTTTGGTATAAAATCATCTAAAAAATTTTGGTTAAAAATCATCTAAAAAATGTTGGTTAAAAATCATCTAAAAAATGTTGGTTAAAAATCATCTAAAAAATCTTGGTTAAAAAATCATCTAAAAAGTTTGGGCAGTTTTTATATGAAGTCCTAATGTGGTCCACTTTATTTTGCACTCTTTAAAAATGTTCTAAAAATTTTGGTTAAAAATCATCTAAAATTTTTGGTTAAAAATCATCTAAAAATTTTGGTTAAAAATCATCTAAATCGTTTGGGCAATTTTTATATGAAGTCCTAATGTGGCCCACTTATGCGCATTATTTAATAATCTAAAATATTTGGTCAGATTTTTTTATACAAAACTCTGATGTGGTCCAATTATGAGCTATATCCATAAAAATCTTCTAAAATATAACAGCTTTTTATATGAAGCTCTGATGTGGCCCCCTTACTGGCCTAATTTAATCATCTTATAAAATATTTGGGCAGGTTTTTGTTTGAAGCTCTGATGTGGCCCCATTTATAGGCATTACTTAGAAATTTTCTAAAATGTTTGGATAGTTTCATATATGAAGTACTGATGTAGCCCACTTATGGGCGCTATGTAATTAAACAAAGTATCTTGCCATTTTTTATATATGACTCTGAAGTGGCCCAATTATTTATGGACACTAGCTTATTTAAAAATCTTGCAAAATGTTTTGGTAGGTTTTTAAATGAACCTCTGATTTGGTCCACTTATGAGCACTCCATAAAAATCTTTTAAAATATTTGGACAGTTTTTCTTATACAAACCTTTCATGTGGCCCATCTATTTTTAAAGGGTTTTAAATTGTGCCCATAAGTGGGCTACATTTGAGAGTTTATATAAAAAAGGGCCACATATTTTAGAAGATTTTTAAATGTTGCCTATAAATGGGCCATATCAAAGCTTTGAATAATAAAGTGTCCAAGTGTCCAAATGTATAAAGTCCTAGTGAAGCCCACTTATGGAGCCCTATTTAATAATTTTCTAAAATGTTTGAAGCATGTTTTTTTGTTGTTGTTATTGCACATGGAAGCCCTGATGTGGCCCAATTGAGCCACCTATTAAGAACCACTGTTCAAAAGTACTTGATACATTAAATTTATCACGAAAATGCTAATCCATTTAAGAGGATCTCCTCCCCTCCGTCTGTTACAACTTAAACAGCTTTAACTTGAGTCTATTGTTGTGTGTTTTGTATGTATTGTATGTGTGTGCAATGAAAATCTATTCAAATCTAACATAAAACAGACACAATATGCGCATAAACTTTGTGCGCATCATCGACGTCACGCCCGCGCACACTTCAATATAAAAATAACACAGTGTGTGTGTGTGCGCCCATTTACCAAATAAAAAAAAGAGACCCCATTTATTTCAAGTGGTACTAGGCCATATGATAATTGGTCACTCCAGCACCCCCACCCCCCCTATGTTTGTATACTGTAATATGTCTCTCCCTTATGTTGTTGTCACAGGACACTGAAAGTGGATTAAAATGTTGTCACACACAAATACATATTACACTTATTATACAGAATGTCACAGAATCATATCTCTCTCCATTTTGTTATTAAATTAATAATACAAGATGGCGCTGATAAAATGTTTACTATTTAAATATTGACTGCTACTACTGTATCTCAGAAATTATAAAAGATACAGATTTGAAAATTAAGTTGGTTGTCGACAACATATCAAACTGTAATTCTACAGAAAATGAATAAAATTGATCAATAATTAACATTGTTATTGAATTTTAAAACAATGGAGTTTAGCAAAAACAAAAATTCTATCTCGGTCGGATATTTTATAATTAATATATTTAAATTAATATATTTTATAATATTTTTTTTATTTCAGTACATAAATTAATTAGTCAAAAAAATTAACAAAATGATTAAAATTAGACAAAAATTAACAAAATTATTAAAATTAGTAAAACATTAACATAATTATTGAATTTTAAACAAAGAAGTTTAATAAAAGTAATTCTATCTCTAATGCGAGACAAAAAATTCGAATTTAAACTTTATTTTTAAAATTCAACAATTTTTTTTTTAAATTTTTGACTAATTTTATTGTACAAAAGCTGAAATTAAAAAAAATATTGAATTTTAAAAATAAATTTTAAAATGTAATTTTTTCTCACAATAATTAACAGAATTTTTCTTTGTTTTCATTCAATGAAATTAATTAATTTTTATTAATTTTGACATGTTTTTTTTTTGTTAATAACTACCTTGTATTTTTAAATTGTTTACTGTTCTAGTTTCTAATATTTATATAATATTTATGTTTTGAATGAAACGAATGAGTAATTTTGTTAATTTAAAAAATATTGAATTTTCAAAATAAATTTCGTAATTCTTTTATCACTATAATTAACATAATTAATTTTGATATAACTACCTTTTCTAGTTTCTAATATTTTTAAATAATGAACGTTTTGAAAGCGCCATTTTACTTATATTTTGATATTATAAACAAGGTATAGTTGATTCTGAAACATACTGTATATTAAATAGGGAGTTGATCTTTTAACTTGATGGCGGGAGAGGTGGGGGTCAGGTGGGAGAAAACTAAAACGTGAATTATACACAATTCATCTGAGAGTGGCATGAGATAATAGTTCAATTTAAACCACCCCCTCCCCCACCCCCTTGTGATACAATGATGATTATATCAAAATAACATGTACTATATGGAAAGTATATAAAGAGTGCCAGATGCAGATTAACCTTCTATACAAACACTCTCACTTTTCTACCCTCCTTCCTTCCCTTCCCTTTCCTTTCCATCGCCATTTTTTTTGGGGGGGGGACTAAAATATGCAAATGAGAGAGAATTAAATAGCATTCATTGCCTTTATATATGTAATATAATGGTTGAACCAAAAGAGATGTAATCACGTTATAATGTTATGCATAAAAATAACAAGAGTGTCTCATACTATATAAAGCCATCACAATAATAATATTGATTAAAATTGGGTTAGAAGAAAAAAACGGTTCCCATCTTATATATTTTCTGTTGTAGTCAAAGTGAAAAAAATCAGCTATTTTGCATAATTACTAGGGGCTCATATTTGTCAAGCAAATGTTTCTCAATCTGTGGCTCACAGTGCCAATTATGGTTTTATTCTAATCAAAAAGGCTGATTAGAGGCTAGAAGATGTAGCTAATGTTATTAATTACCATAATTGTTGGTTGATCTAAATGGGGGCCACAAATTGAGAAAAAAATCTGCCATCAATGTTGAAAATCAGCTATTTTGCACAATTATTAGCAAAATTGCACAACTAACAATTGGCTAGTATTTGTGCAAATTGATTAATTTCTAGGCAATGTGCAAAAAATGCCTAAAATGAATAGCCAATCTACAAAATCTGGTTATAGTATTTATTATTAAGATTTCTTTATTGCCTAAAATATTAGTCAATGTCTAGATTTACTAGAATATATAAATGGTTTTTGTAAATGTATTACTGTTTTAGGCAATGCGCATAATGGCTGGAACAATAATCAGCCTAACTGTAATGCAATATCTGGTTATAGTATTTATTATCAGGATTGGCTACTTAATTTATGCATTTTGAATATTGCCTAAAACACCAGTCAATATACAAATTTACTACCATATATATATAGATGGGTTTTGTACATTTGTTGCTGTTTTAGGCAATATGCAAAATGTTTCTAACAACAATAAGCCTATCTGTAAAATGTGTTCAAAATATTAATCTATGTTTTTTTCTAGCTGATGTCGGCATTGTTAACATTGCCTAGAATGCAAATGAATATGCGTTTCTATAATAATATAAAATTAGTGATTTATGCACATTGTCTAGGAATTGCGCAGAATGTCTGCTTGTTTTCTTTTTTTTTTTAACTATAACACACCAGACATAATTAAATATCTCATAAAAAGTGAGAACACTTAAAATATTAATTAGTTATTAGTAGATGAAATATTTTTATTTCACACAACATTAAATACGTTATGAGGCATTAAGAAAACCACCCACCCCCCAAAAAATACTAGAAAGTTTAATGAGCATATAGAATTGCAAATTATGCAGAGGAATTTACAACACGTAGCGCCACCTTGTGGCTAAAGTTAATGCTAACACCTTATAAATGTAATAATTGATTATTTTTGTATATAATCAGAATAATTATGTTAATTAATATGTACATTTTTTTGGAAACCACAACTGATGAAAATGATTGTGTTTTGTCATTTTAAAAAATCTAACGCTGTTTGTTAATTAATAAAAATTGAAAGACATTTTTTCTAAATTATGTTTCAAAATAAATCTTTGAATCAATTTAATTGTCATTTAAAAAAAACTGTTTCCTGTAAAATGAAAAAAAAAAAAGTATGGTTGACTGACGGCGTCAGTTAACAAACACACATCTGTTGCAGATGTTATACAAACTGCCTGCCAGTGAGGTCCTACTATATAGGCTAGACTATAAATGTTATATACTGGGATGGTCATCATCATTGTTTGCAATTCTAAAAAAGAAACTCCCTTTTTTTGTACAATTTAATGGCGAGATTAATATATAGGATCACTAGTTGTCAGCCAAAAAAAAAATGATGTATATTTCATTATATTTGGTAAAAATAAACATTTTGTCAATCAAGAGATATGAAATTTATGAATATTTATGGATATGAATTTGATTTAAATTTATTTAAATGAAGTTGATTTTATTTTGAATTGAAAGGAATTTGGGAAGTTCAGGTGGTTTAGAGTGTAAATACCTCTATAACTCTGGATTATTCCTGTTTTTCAGGCTGCAAAATGAAGAAAAAAACACTTGAATGTGTTTTACAAACTAGAAGGGGGTATAGCTTTAATTACTTAATACCTAGTACACACCTGATAATTTAATGCATTTAAATAATAAACGTGGTCTACAGAGCCCTGTGAATGACAACCAAACAATATGTCGAATTCAATTTATTCAGTTAATAAACTGAAAATATTGAGTTAATACTTAAATATAATTTATAAACTATTGGCAAAATATTGATTTAGTATTTCAATTTAAAATATTAATAATAAAGTCAATTTTCATTTTGTTCATGTCCTTAACTGGACTCCGTATAATTCACCTAAACACATTTAATTTAAATTTATTTAACTCATGTGTGTACAAGGTATAAATGTAATTTTATGTTTGATATCTTTCAAAATAAGCTTTTTATTTGAGTTTGAAAATGACCCAAGAAAATGAACGGCAGAAATGATTTTTTTTTTTAAATTTTGTCTGTAAAAAGTTTATTTTGAAAAATATCAACATGAAATTACTTGTATGTAATTTATAGGACCATTCTAGTTTCTAAAACATATTCTCTTAATTTCGCTCTTCTGAAAGACATAATAATCAGAATTCAAAAATCAGCTGTTCATAAACTATCTTAGGTGATTTACGCTTCCAGTTTCTAGAACTATTTTATCCAGGTGCGATTTTCAAATTGCCATAGAAAGTTTAAAAGAAATCCTCATGATTCCTTTACTTTTCTAGTTTTTAAAACACTTTCAATTCTTCCTATTTAATGTTTTATTTTGAAAAGTAGAAATAATTATAAATTCTTACTCCATTGTTATCTTTCATTTTCATAATTTGAATGTTTCACACCCGACATTTAATTTATTTGTAGCCTCTTCCTAAGAGGCTATTTCCTATTTTTTTCTATTGGTCAAATTCTATTATATTTAAAAGCTACCCTTCTAGTCTCTAAAACACTTTGGAGTTTTTTCTTCTTAATTTTGCTTTCCTGAAAGACAAAATAATCAGAATTCGAAAATCAGCTGTTCATAGATGTTTTACTCTTCTAGTTTCTAGATACTGATAAATTGCCACATTTATCTTCATTTTAAATTTTGCATTTTTTTTTTAATAAAACAAATTTCATAATTAGATAAATTAAAATATATTAATTTTTACAAATTTTATTTTGCAATCAAAATGACAAAATACCACGCATGTGCAACAAAAGCCAGGGTCACACTAGTCAACAAATAATTGATTTAAGTGTAATATTTCATAATTTTTTCTCATACATATCTTATACATATAATAAAACTGAATCAGAAACACAATTAAATTTATTTAAATTCAAGTAGATAATTTTTTTTTTCTACCAAAACATAATAAATGTTCACTCTTTTTCTTCCCCTTAAAATTTCATCCACCAACTTCCCCTTAAAGCTTTATAAAAACCTCCAAACAACTGAATTGCATGTTCAAATTTTTTCTTCTTCAAAGTTTTAAATATTTGAAGAGAGAGAGAGACAGAGGGGTTTGGGTTGGACCCACCCTCTCTCCCCACCATATTACAGTTCCATGTTATTTCAACTTAAATAGAAGTTTTCTCTCTACGATTTTTAATCTCTTCAGGGTGTTCCAATATATCCCAAAGCTACCTTCCATTAGTTTGTCTCCAATTGTACCCCTTATTTTTTTAGAGAAAATATACACATATATTGGAAACAGTACATGTAATAGTAGTAGTTGTACTTCTAGTTTGTAACTTCATTCATTTTAAAGCGAAAATATATATACTGTATAACAAAAAAAAATCAATATAAAGAAATACATGTGCCTCCTATAATAGATATACTGGGATTGTTGCTATTATAGTATCTAGGGGATTCCTCACTAAAAAAAAAAGTAACTGCAAAAAGAGTAACAATTTTATCAATCTTATACAGCACGTGGTGCGGATAAAACGCGTCTTTAGTAAAAGATAAATATCTAAAGGCTAAACTGCATATTTGCTTTCTGCAGCTTTAAAGCTAAGCTTTTTGATTGCCTTTATTGATACCTTTTCCTGTTATTGCATATTTGTGCTTTAATGCATTTATAAAATGTAAACTGCTGCTGCTTGCTTTTTGAAGCTTGAGGCTAAACTGCATATTTGCTTTCTGCAGCTTTAAAAGCTATGCTTTGCATTGCTTTTTTTGTAGCTTTTCTTGTTATTGCGTAGAATGCATTTGTGCATCTTTAAAAAGCTAACTGCTGCTGCTTGCTTTTTGAAGCTTAAGGGTAAACTGCATATTTGCTTTTTGAAGCTTAAGACTAAACTGTATATTTGCTTTCTGCAGCTTTAAAAGCTATGCTTTGCATTGCTTTTTTGTAGCTTTTCTTGTTATTGCGTAGAATGCATTTGTGCATCTTTAAAAAGCTAACTGCTGCTGCTTGCTTTTTGAAGCTTAAGGCTAAACTGTATATTTGCTTTCTGCAGCTTTAAAAGCTATGCTTTGCAATTCCTTTTTGTAGCTTTTCATGTTATTGCATATTTGCATTTAAAAAGCTAATTGCTGCTTGCTGTTTGAAGCTTCCATCAGATTCTATGCATAAAAAATGAAAAGACAAGTCAGCTGATTATGAGGTAACGGCTATATACACTTTATGAGCAGAGGTTATAGGTTAGATTTTGATGCTAATATTGACTTCATTGCTTTAAATTTTATAGTGAAAGAAATTCGAAGCAAGCAGTAGCTTTAAAGCTACAAAAAGCAAATATGCAGACTGGCCTTAATAAATTAGAATTAATTTATTAATAATATAAAATTGATTATAATGAGAATTTATTTGCAAATAAATTAATATATATTGGCGAAGAATTGGCAAAGTTATTGAATGTTGAAAATTAAGGTTTTAAAAAGTAGTTTTCCCACGAATTCCTCCAAATATTCCAAATTCCCCAAATAGTAAAATTTTGAAGATGGACCAAATTTATTAGGAAAACTTAGAATTTGAACCCTCTAAACAGGGATAAAGAAAATTGTTGGTTTATTAAGTATTATTCTGCTCAGAAGATTTTTCCAATTCTGATTATTCTATCTTTTAGATGCAAAATGAAAATCAACTTGAATGCGTTTTAAAAACTAGAATGGCAGCCCTTGACTTTTAAGCTCTTCTTCTATCTTTAAAGAGAACGCGTTTTATGTGCGCCATCTGGTGTATATTCTTGTTGATATTACTTGAAACAACATTGTTTTCTGGCTCTTATGGGGTTTAAAAATAGGGGCTGGAATAACAATAAAATATCAATATTTTTCAAGGGAAAAATCTTCAGAAATCTCTCCCCATATGATACAAAATGTTGTGAACATGTCACCACCACCAATAGGCGCCAATGGTGGCGCGATTTGTACATTTTATATATTGACCCTTAAACCATTCCCATGTATTCCCTTGTATGTACAAGTTGTATTATGAAAGATTTTGAAAGTGTCAAGGGGATATTTGGACAACAATAGAAAAAAAAGGGCTGGAAGGTCAATATTTAACATAAAGATCACATAAGTGCAATATATGTTACTTATCTGTCATGAATTTAAAATGGGAAATTTAAAACTAGAAATGCAAAAGTCAAATCAACTTAATAGACCTATGAAGTTTCAAAAATCAATAGAATCGATTATTGCTTAATATAATAATGATTCGGGTTTACACTTTATTTTTTTTAAATAAACTTAAAAGTAGTTTTAAAGTGTAAACGTCTTTCGAACTCAGATTATTCTGTCTTTTTATTTGCAAAATTGAGAAAAACTGGAAAGTGTTTTGGGAAACTAACCCAACTTAACCAGACGTTATTTTTTTTAGTTTTTGTCTATAAAAAGTTTATTTTGAAAGATAGCAATATAAAATACCCTTGGGTGTTTCAGCTATACCCTTCTAGTTTCTAAAACACAGTCAAAATTTTCTTCATTATACAAATATGGGTATCGACTAGGTAAATAATTTAACAATCAGGTAAATAATTTACCAATTAGGTAAATAATTTATCAATTAGGTAAATAATTTACCAATTAGGTAAATAATTTACCAATCAGGTAAATAATTTATCAATTTAGGTAAATAATTTACCAATTAGGTAAATAATTTACCAATTAGGTAAATAATTTGCCAATTATTTAAATAATTTGCCAATTATTTAAATAATTTACCAATTTACGTAAATAATTTGCCAATTATTTAAATAATTTACCAATTTAGGTAAATAATTTACCAATTTAGGTAAATAATTTACCAATTTAGGTAAATAATTTACCAATTTAGGTAAATAATTTACCAATTTAGGTAAATAATTTGCTAATCAGGTCAATAATTTACCAATTTAGGTAAATAATTTACCAATTTAGGTAAATAATTTACCAATTTAGGTAAATAGTTTACCAATTTAGGTAAATAGTTTACCAATTTAGGTAAATAATTTACCAATTTAGGTAAATAATTTACCAATTTAGGTAAATAATTTACCAATTTAGGTAAATAATTTGCTAATCAGGTCAATAATTTGCCAATTAGGTAAATAATTTACCAATCAGGTAAATAATTTACCAATTAGATAAATAATTTAAAAATCAGGCAAATAACTTACCAATCAGGTAAATAATTTACCAATTTAGGATAAATAACTTACCAATCAGGTAAATAACTTACCAATCAGGTAAATAATCTACCAGTTAGGTAAATAAGGTAACAATTACTCACTAAACATGAAAAGTGCATTTTTGTTTTCTGGTTGGCCTAATACCACTTTACACAAAAGTAGCCTTTTTCAAATGTAGCCATTGAAGCACTGAAATTGCCTTGATTTTGTTTTACTGAATTTAATTTCCACTTTACACTTAAACTTGCTACAAAATTTGCATATGGTTTTATCTTTATATAGGCTACTTTGTTTTTTTATATATATATATATATATATATATATATATATATATATAGAAACATGCTGGAAAATATATATCTGAGTAAACCAAAGTGGTATATGCATCTTATTTATGCTACCAAATTGATTACAGTAGAAGCGCACCATATTTTTTTTTGAAGTTTTAAATTGGTAGCCATATTTGTTTTATATGCAACTCTCTATATACTTTATATATTTTTGCAAAAGGTTCTCATTGCTCCCTTTAGATATCATTCATTTTCAGTATAAAACTGCAGTTTAAAAGTCTCCAGAGTACTTGGAATCAAAAAAAAGGGGCGAATTACCCTTTTTTACTCTCTTTTCCCCTCTGAAATAGCATCAAAAGACATATAAGAGTAATATAACAAACATGCATATATATGGGTTCAACCAAGATATGCATAAATTATGCACAAAACATTCTGTGTTTTAAAAACATATAAGGTGGAGAGAGGTTGTGTGTGTTTTACATATATGTATTATGCAAATACAAAGTGTTCCAAAAATTGTAGGCCTATATACACACTTTGGTTGTAAATAACTGCCATTGTTGATTTTTCTTAAATTTAATTTGAATTAAGAGTCAATGTTACAATAAACATTAGTTAAGAATGCATTGCATGTTTTTATGTTTAAATATGATGACATTATCTCAAAGTGTCTCAAAATGTCGTACCATTCTCATCAAGGCATATTGCTAACATCAGTAAGAACATGTTACATGTAGGCGGACTCCAGTGGTGTTGCAGTGTTGTAAAAGCAACACCTTTGTTTTAAGCATATATAGGAAAATTAAAACTAAACTTCAAATTATGACTATTATTTTTTTACATTACTAGTTAGTAATTTTGTTTAAGAAGACCGTATTTAAATGAAAATAATTTAACTTTTGTATACTGTGACATGATGGCCACTGCAACACTCCCCAAACAGTTAATAAGCAATGGCTGAAACAGCACATTGAATAAGAAACTGATCTGCAAACATCAATTATTAACATATATTTCTCACAATTGTGCGACAATTGAATGTTTTGCAGATCAGTTTTTTTACCAATGTCAGCAATGCCAGCAATGCCTTGATGAGAATGGAGGACATTTTGAACACTTGAGATAATGCATCATTTAAACATACAATGCAAACATGCAATGCATTCATATCTGATCTTTAATGTAACATTTACTCTTAATTATACAATTATACAATTATTAAATTAAATTTAAGAAAATAAACAATGGCGTTTATCAACAACCAAAAATGTTTATAATACATTTTATGAGAGGCACTCTGTATATATTGGTCTTTACGGATGCAAATATAGAAGTTTGAAGTGTAGGAGGAGGAGAAGGAGGAGGATGAGGATGAGGGGGTCCTATTAAGGAGCTATAGAAAGAGACCCTTAAAATATGCATATATGGCTTCCAGGGCTCTCTCTCTCTCTCTCTCTCTCTCTCTCTCTATATATATATATATATATATATATATATATATATATAATATGCACAAAAATAAAACTGCTCAAACTTAACGTTTTCATAGATGCAGATATTGGATTTCATCCAACTAAAACCACACTGAGCATTTTTATTTTTTGGAGAGAGTAGGACTCCTTATTTGCATATATTTTTTTAAAGGAAGAAATTCATATTAGAATTTCAAGTATGATGATGACTTATTTAAGCCAAACAACATTTTTCCCCCTCATAAATGCATTTTTTTTTTCTGAGGCCCCCACCATCTTGCGCAAGTAAAGGAAAACAAAAAATGATTCTTTCATATCTCTAAAGGGACTTAAGCAGAATTGCATATATAATAATATTATATATTATACAATTTGCATCATATGACTTTTAAAAAGAAAAGTCATTTCAAATTTTTATGCTGAAATACAATACTTAAAATGGTAGCTATATTTAAATAATAAAAAATACTGCTATATCAGCCCTCATTTTGCACATTTTGTACTAGAAATAGTTTCTCTAAAGCCCCTATCACACTATAGCAACTTTTGATGCAACTTGCGATGTGACTCACAACTAGAACTTTGTAATAAACTTTCTATATCAAACAAATGAAACTATAGTTTTATAATCTAGTTTCAATCAAGTTTTCAAAACGCCTTACAATGCATACAGCCTTGTTTGTCAAAAATTTCATAGAAAGTCTCTCAGAAGTTGAGGATGCGCAACTCAATGAAACTAAGTGTCGCAACTAGTTGAAAAGAAAGTTTTATCAAGTTGCATGACGTATCACACCTATAAACAAACAAGTTGCATGTCACGTTGCAAGTTTTATTGCATATATTCTGTATTCTGAAGGCAATGAATGTCGGTTTTAAACTGAATTTGAATATTTGCATAGTTAAAGTGACCTTTTATTTAGAGGCTACTTTTACATATTATTAGATTAATTATTGTACAATACAGAATCAAACTATAAAGTGTTTTATAAACTAGAAGTGTAGCTCTCAATCACTTAAAATTATTAATTGCGAATTTTGTTTACTGCAATTGACACTCAATTGTTTTCAATATAAGTGTAATTACATTGTGTTTGTGATCATTTGAAAGTGCATTTATAAGTCTGTATTTGAGTAACATTAAGTTCTTTGGTTTCATTGTTAATTGTGTTTCAGTTTAGGCTATTGAATTGAAAATGGACATCTGAAACAACGTTGCTGCTGCTGCAAAAAAAAGCATTTCGATGATTTTATCAACTCCAGAAATCAGAAATATTTCACCACCGGAATAAATAAACTTGTAATTAATTAGAATAAAAATGTGTCAATAATTGTAATGGTGCTTATTTTGATTAATAAAGTTAAATTTATTAATTCATAAATTTCGTTATTAGAGCTCTGAGAAAACTAAAACCGCAATTATTTTCCTACCAAACCTAATACAGTTGGAGAGGCATTAAACACTTTAAAACCACCTTTAACACATTCGATTATAATATTTTCCCGCCCCAATTTATCGAGCATATTTCATGAGTTTTTTCAATAGATATTTTTTTTTTTGCATATTAGTGCATATAAATCCGCTCTCTATTTATTCTGATTATACTTTTTGAAAATTATGTCAGGTAGCAAGCAAGCAGCAGCAGCAACTAATATACTGTCATAATGTATATATATAAGAGGTGTGTGTGTGTTGGTATAGAGAAAACAATTCCTGCCCCTTAATGCCCCTTAATGCCCCTAAATGTCCTGCCCCTTCCTCCTTCTCTATTGCTGAAAATGCCGCCGCCACCGCCGCCAGAGCCTAAGGGCAAAAGTCATTAAGTTGACCCTATAGGAAGGAAGAAAAAAGACCTTACAATGTTAGCCTAATGTTACCTGCATATATTTTTTTTACACACAATTATAAAACATAAAGGCAAACCTAAAGTGTACAAGTGGCGCCATGAATTCTTGTCAAAAAATGTTTTTTTTTGATCTCTTAGAATTTCTCATATAGGCCTATTTGAATGACCAACAAAAAAAGACCCTTCTACAAAATAAAATTACAGACAATTTTTTTTTTAACTTTTTTTCTCACTATATTCCAACATATATACATAAAAAAGGTCCTCCTACTTTTTTAAAATACATATTTGTCGTGTGTAACTGTATCTTAACATTCCTCAATAGGTACCCCCATGTTACAGTATATAAAATAGGCCTAAATAAGTGATTGATATGGCTCGGATTTTTATGCAAATATCAAGCAAAGTTGTCTTAATCTGTGTCTCAAAAGGGCCAATTGTTGAAGTAAACAATCTCATTTAGATCAACCAACAATTAGAGTTTTGTTCAATCAAAAACACTGGTTAGAGGCTACAACTTAATTGACAACTGATAGTAACCAGACATCTAGCCTCTAACCAGCCTCTCTGATTAGTAAAAAAAAGCATAATTACATGATGATGATAATTACTTCTCAATTGGCACTTGGACCACAAATATGAGAAAAATTTACTTGATTTTGCATTAAAAATCCGAGCTTTAGTGATTGATGTCACAATTTTGTTGGTGTTTATAAAGCGAGGATTTATATGCACGAAAAAGTCAGACAAATATATGCTTTAAAAAAAGTTTTATGGAAATAAAATGAAATTTAATTAAATCTGAAAATTTATTTATTAAAAACAATAATGTTGTTTATGTAATTTAGATTAACTAATTGTTACAAAATATAGATTAGAATAAACATTCGTTAATAATTCAGAAAATTTCAGTGGTTTCCATTTTTGTAATTATTTATTGAATATTTTTTTAAAAAAAATAATTACAGAATTTTTTCATTTAATAATTAAAAAAAAAATGTTAAATAAACTTTTATTGAAAGTGTGAATTACTTAAAATTCACTTAATTAAAACTGTGACGGTGCATTTTTTTTTTTGCAATTGAAAGTCGAATTGATGTTTTATGAACGTTTCGAAAAAATCACTATAGGAGAAACTGAAAGTGTGATTAAAAACTAGAAGTGCAACGGAATCCCACTGTTATAATTTCATCTCCGATCTCATTTCAAAATAAAACTTTTTATAAACAAAAATTATTGAGAAAAAAAAACATCATCTGCTTAAAATTGGGTTATTTTCAAACTGACATAAAAAGCTTAATTTTTAAAAATAGTCAGACTGAGTTACCCTTCTAGTTTTAAAAAAAACACTTGGAAGTTTCTATTATAAACGCCTTCATAAGTTGCTGGTGTTAGAATTATCAAAGTTTGAGGTATTTATACTTAAATAACCACCTTAGGATAGAAATTGAATGTGTGGTTAGAAACTAGAAGGGTAACTGGTATTTTTTAAAATGAATTTTTTATAGATAAAAATATCATTTTTTTTAAATTTAGGTCATTTTCAAACTGAATTTTAAAATATATCAACACGGAAACACACCTTAAGTGACTGAGCTACCTTTCTAGTTTTTTTAAAAACAATTTCAAATTCCTCTTAATTTTTTAATATAAACTCCTTCTAAACTTTAGTTATTCTATCATTAAGTAACCTGATAGAATAACCAAATTTTAAGAGGCGTTTGCACTTTTAAAAAAACCACCTTAGGAAGAAATTAAATTTGTGGTTAGAAACTAGAAGGGTATCTGGTGTATTTCAAAATAAGCTTTTTTATAAATAAAAATATGATTTGCTTAAAGTTGGGTCATTTTCAAGCTGAAATCAAAAGCTTATTTTAAAATATATCAAAATGGAAACACACCTTAAGTGACTGAATAACTCTTCTAGTTTTTAAAACACTTTCAAGTTTCTCTTAATGTTGCTCTTGTTAGACTAGAATACAAGTGTTGTTAACACTTTAAAACCACATGTTTTTTTTTTCAAAATAATAAACATGAAAGATTTTTTTTTACAGAAGTTTCTGTCAATTTTTCGATTAGGGCTCGGATTTTCATGCAATTATCAAGCAACTGTTTCTCAATCTGTGGCCCAAAACCCAATTCTGAAAGTTAACAATTATGTTTTTTTTTGTCAATAAAAAACACTGGTTAGAGGCTAGAACTCTAGTTGGCAACTGATAGCAACCAGATATCTAGTCTCTATAACCAGCCTTTTTTATTAGAAAAAAAAAGCATAATGCACAATTGAGCCACAAATTGAGAAACGTTTGCTTGATAATTGCATAAAAATCCGAACCCCTAATTTTTTTTCGGTGAGTTTTGCAATGCCGTTTATCATGTGACTATACTAAAGTATATAATAGAAAATTGGACAGGTAAAAAAAAAAGCTTCTGTTGTTACGTTATTACGTGTGTTCTCACCATAGGAGGTAAAGGTGTGTTTTTGTTCACCTTTTTTACAGTCGCCGCCACCACCGCCACCAAAACCCGCCTAAATAAACACCACAAATCTCCAAAATGTATGTGTGTGTTTTCAATGGTGTGACACTTCAACACCACCCTCAAGCCACAATTCATATTGACTTTTTTTTTTCCTTCACCCAACAAAGTATATATTCATTTTGAAAGAGAACTGGTCAAGTGGTCAGTCAGTGGTCAGTCAGTCAGGTATGATGATGATGACCACAATGCTATTATATACCTATTTTAATTATATATAGAACACCTTTGCTGTGTATCATTGACCCTGTCAATGTGTGTGGTGTGAGTGGGGTTTTTTTTTTTTGGCTTTTTTTCAGTTGCTGAAAGTAATAATTTTCTATTAAAAAAAAGGGTGAAAGTTATATTTTATTGCAACAAATGTCAATAAACGTCATTCTGTAAATTAACTAGGCAATATGTTAAAAAAAGATGAAAGAAAGTGTTTTGTTTGAATTGTTTTAAGGCATTGTGCAAAAATTTTAGGCAATGTGAGAAAATGCATATGGTGAAGATTCATACTTGCAGAAATCGCTGGCTGAAAATAGAATTTCTCTAATTTAAACAATTTTTTGTTTCTATTTGCAGGAAAGCAAGCAGAAAAAAAGCGAACTAGGACATAATAATTTAAATTAGAGAAATTGTATTTTCAGTTGGTGTTTTTAGGCAATGTGTAAAATGCTGAAGTCGTAGATCCCACATGCAGAAAACGCCGACTGAAAATATAATTTCTCTAATTTAAATAATTCTTTGATATTTATTCGGCGGAAAGTAAGCAGAAAAAAAGCAAAATATATAGAATACAACGACATGTATATATTTAAATTAGAAAAAAAAATGTTTTCAGTCGCATTTGCAGTTGGCGTTTTAAGGCAGTGCTTTAAATTCAATGCCTTAATTCAAAGAACCCACAGACAGAAAATGCAAACTGAAAATATATATATATTTTATAATTTAAATAATTCTATTCTATTTATTTGGTGGAAAGTAAACAGAAAAAAAAAGCAAAATACCGTAAATAGCATAGAAATAAATATTTAAATTAGAGAAATTTTGTTTTCTGCCGTATTTTCAGTTGGCGTTTTCTACATGCTGAATTTCTTGCATTAAAATCTGCATAGTCAACAGTTGGGGCCTTAAAGCATTCTACATAATGCCTAAATTGCTAATAAATTTTCAGATTTACTACTGAATATGTATGCATTCTCAAATTGCCTAGTAATAGTACAGAATGACTTCTTTTCATTTTGCCGGTATTATGGGTTCCTTTTTAGATACCGGTATCCTTCCCCAATGATTATATGGTGGTCAGTATGTGGGACTGACCGATCTCGGTAAATAAAGACAAGAAACTCAAATCCAAAGGAGGGAAGGGGGGAGGGTCACTACTACTTCACTGGTCAGTCATTCAAATGCAATGCCGCCATTCAATCTTACTTTGCCTGAGTGAATTACTGCTGATGCTTACTATATATATATATACTGTATATGATGGGCAATTTGCAAACATCAAAAGTTTTACAATATTGCACCCTATGTTTATATACTTTGGTCTATACTTATGAAGGGGCCACTTTCAGATTAAATAAGTAACCGGGATGCCCATAACGGGGAACAAATTTGCTAGAGGTGCCTATAATCAGCTGGGAGAAGAAAAAAAAAACACAAAATATATAAATTTTCGTAAAACCACACACAAACAAAAATGAAGTTGATAAAGTTATTCAAAAAGGCTGTTTTGCAGTATTGATGGGTCAAAATATTGCTAATATTCTATTATTTTTAATCTATGTGGCAATATATATATATATATATTGAATATTTCAAATATTTAAATTTGCATTATGTCTACATGCCTATTAGCATCGGTTAAGAAGTGATACCATGTAAGTGACATTTTTAATAATTGGAGTTTATTCAAACTGGTTACAATGGAGCCAATGGTCATTAATAAGACCATTACACATTACAACAAATAAATTTATATTAAAATAAAAATTTATGTTAAAATAAAAATAGAAAGAATAAAACAAAGGAAAAATAAAATAGTTCAATAGACACGTAACGTGCCACGTCTACTGGCCAGACATGCCAGATTAACCTCATCAAGATAAACACTAAATTTCTTAAATCTCTTTGTGATTTCGAGGTTTTCGCATAAAATATGTCGCAAAATAAACAAAAAAAAAATGATTTTAAAAGATATTGACTTGTAGAGACATCTGGTGTTCAAATCAATTTAATGTGATTTTACGAATATTATTTTAGAGAGAGAAAAAGAAGTGTGTGATGTCATGTTTGTAACATAATTATATTAATTATGGCTCAAAAAACGGCCAAATAATTTTATTAGCAAAAAATTGTGTAACAAAACCTTAAATTTGCATTATAACTTTTTAATCCTCTTGTCAAATTTATATTGTGTTACAATTACAATTACAATTAGTACTCTGCTAGCAGCCAAATATGCCTATGGCAGAGGGACATAAAAGTCCACATGCAGCATTAAGCATTGTCAAGCAAATATATAAACAAAACAAAATTAATAAATGATTATCAATCCCACAAAACAATATTATCCCCATTCACCACTTCTTCCTCAGGAAGAGAGTTCCATTGTCTTATAACTCTTAGTTAAAAAAAGACCAATAATATGAATCTGTCCTAGCAAAAATCTCCCTAATTTTCCTAGAGTGGTCAGCCCTAACCCATGTATAGTGCTTTATGAATATCACTGGACTGTGGTTTAGGACAATCACCCCGTGTAATTTTTCCAAACAATTTCAAACTTAACTCAGTCCTGTGATGTGCCAAACTATGCCATTGTATAGCACTGACAGCATCTCAGTGCTACGTGTTATGTGGTATCACTTCTTGAAATGAAGCTCAACATACAATATGCCTCAGAAAGTAAGCTGGAATCTGCATTTCAGAAGTGCTCAGTAACAGAGAAAGAGATGAAATTGAAAGCGTTAGGAAACTAGAATGGGTTGCTAAATCCTACTAATAATATTTTCATGTTGATAACTTTCAAAATAAACTTTTTACTTCATCATCAAGGTCCTTATATATTGTTTCTTTTATTTTTTTGGTCTTTTGATCATGGTTCCAATTTGGTGGACTAATTTTCTGTGATCCTTACTTTTCAGTGCCTGTTTCTGGATTCAATTTTATGTTATATTTTTGTAGCCTGTTATGGTGGTGCTTGTTGTAATTGTCACAGGGCACTTCAAAACATTGGTCCACATATTTTTTGTAATTTTTTCCTAGTTCTGAAGGCTGGGTTTGTTTGTTTGTTTGTTTTTTAAAGAAATTCAGTCTACATCTTGTCCAAACTCGATTTTTGTTTGTGAGCAATTCCTCACTATTTGGAGTATTTGCTCAACTTTCATATATGAATATCTCCAAATAGTGAAGCAATTGCTCACAAAAAGAAATGAGTGACCATTAGACTCCATAGTAGACCTAATATTTTTTTTTTGCTCTGTGCTCATACTCATGAGCAAATGCTCATTTTGGTATTCATATGATTTCAATTGGGTCATAAGAATAAAAAAGTGAGCATTTGCAAACATGAAAATTCTCTTCGTTGATTCAGTTTACTCTTCTAGTTTCTAAAACACTTTCAAGCTTTTTCTTTTTTTAAAAAAAAAGTTGTTTTGATAAGATAGAAAAATAGTTTGTTTTTTTCTTAGCGACTTTTTTTTAAAAAAAGAAGTTCATCAAGTAGAATATCTGCAAAGCGTTTGACCGCGTTTGACTTTATATTTGTGTAAAATTTTGAGTGACTTTACTCAATATGATCCATCACTCACTTTGAAATGGGGATTTTTAAGTCTAGCTTATCTTTTAAGAGCCCTTCTATTTTTTTTTTTACTATTTCATCATCATGACTGACTGCATCATATTACAAAATTAAGTGTCGCTCATAATCAAGAGTTTCATGATAGTGAGTGAGTGAGTGTGTGGCATGGCAATGAAAACAGACACAAAAAAAACAGGCGACTGAGTGACGACTGTCAGTCATCATCATCATCATCATCATCACAATTATTATTACAGGAACACATTTTAAAAGTCTCACCTTCAACTAGAAACACAAGTAGACATGGTGACAGTCTAAGTGGAAAATCAAGTCATTTTGCACAATTTGTAGACAGTGTGCAACATGCACCATCAATTTGAATGCAAATTTACACATTGACTGATGTTGTAGCCTATTAGACACTGTACAAAAAAAATGCCTATGACAACAAGCTGAATATCTATGATTGTTGTCTAGATTGGCTTATTGTTTTAGGCATTCTGTACATTTCTTAAAATAGCGTCTACTGATACCAGTTAAATTAGCAGTTTTGTACATCGATTGTTTAAAATGCCTGAAACAACAAAGCAAGCTACATAATGTTCATTAAATTATTGCCTAAATTCTTTTATTTTATCCATTCTGCACATTGCCTAAGAAAATTTGTGATTTGCACTGCTGTCAAATTATTATCAAATTGGTGGTTTTGCACATTCACTTGTTGTTTTAGATAATGTGCACATTGGCTAAAACAACAAAACAATCTAAATAATATCATTAAGGTGTTCCCTATATTTTTTTGCTCTTTTATGCATTCTGCAAATTGCCTAAAACACCAGTCAATGTGTGTGGATTTTCTATAAATTTTGTGGGTTTTTTTTGTACATAGTACATTGCTGTTATAGGTGGTTTTACATATGCACTGTTGTTTTAGATAATGTACAGAATGCCTAAAATTAAAAAAAGCATATATAGATTGGTTTTAATGCACTCATTCTGCACATTGTCTAAAATACCTGTCAATGTGTGGATTTTCTAATAAATTGGTAGTTTTGCACATTCACTTGTTGCTTTATACAGTGTGTAGAATGCCTTAAATAAAAAAAAGGCTTACATAGATTGGTTATGTTGATGCAGGCATTCTGTAGATCGCCTAAAACATCAGTCAATGTGCACGTTTTCTAGAAAATTAGTGCTTTTGGACATATATTGCTGTTAGTGTGTAGATTTACTATCAAATTAGTAGATTTGCAACATTGACTGTTATTTTAAAACAATGCCACACAGAATGCCTAAAATAAAAAAAGCATTGATGAAGGCATTATGCAAATTGCCTAAAACGGTAGTCAAAGCATAGATTTTCTAATAAATTGGTAGTTTTTGACACCTTGACTGGTGAATTTGCAGAAAGACTTGATTTCCACTTTGTCAAGACAACAACAACAACAACAAAAGTGAGAAACTTTTTTTTTTGTTGAGAAAAAAAGTCTTCAATGAATTTTTATTAATGATAAAGCGATTTTATCACCTTTCTGAAGCTGGCGTTTTTGACGCCGAGTAATCTAGACGACAGTTTAAAAGGTCTACAATCACCTGAGGGAGGGGAAGAGGGAGGAGGAGGGTAGAAGGGGTGGGGGGGGTGAAATCTACAAACTTCAATCTTAAAAAAAGCTTTTTCAGGTAATGCTCTTTTTTTTTCTCGGGAGTTTTAAGACCTACATAAGAAGACTTTCTTCTTCTTCTTCTTCTGCGAGGGTCTTTTTTATTTTTCACCATATAAATGTGTGTGTGTTATGTGTGTGGGTATATACATACATTATATAAAGTGCCTAACAAACTTGTCGTCGGCATTATTATTAAACTGATACTTTTTCTTCTTTTTAGTTTTAAACAATTGACTACGAATTGCTCTTAAGGATGCTTTGCTTTCAAAAGATGCTAAATTGACAGTTTGTTTGCAAATGTTTTGTCTTTTTTTTTTCTCCCTATTTTCTTTGGTGCCTTATATTATAATATATGCACAACAGCAACTTTGCCAAATAGACACACATACACACAAAAAAGAATCTGGAAGAAAAACGTTCAAATTTAAAATGTCTGATGGTGCTTGGTATTTAAAACAAGAAAAATATGCCCATTTGTATGTTCTGAATTGACAATTTACAACTTTTGTTTTGGTGCCATTTGGACTGTTAAACATGAAAGTAGATATAGCATTCATTCATTGCAACATACAGGGAGAGAGAGAGCGAGAGAGAGAAAGGTTAAATCATTATTGTTAGGATTTTTATGCAACATAAAAAAAAGTTAGAAATTTGAGTGCATTTTATGCAGTATAAAAATATGCTTGCATTTGTGAAGTTGTGCAAGTGCTGAAAATATGCACAAAAAAAAATATGCAAAAACATGCAATTGCAAATGTCATATAAAAATAGTTGATTAAGGTTAAGATTTTTTATGCAGTTTAAAAACTCGCAAAAATGCATTCCTTTATACCTAGTAGACACCTGATAATTTAAATGCATTTAAATAATAAACGTGTTCTACAGAGCCCCCTGTGAAGGGCAAACAAACAATATATCGAATTCAATTTATTCAGTTAATAATCTGAAAACATTGAGTTAATACATAAAATATATAAACTATTGACAAAATATTGATTTAGTACTTCAATTTTTAAAATATTAATAATTAAAGTCAATTTTTATTTGGGTTTATGTCCTTAACTGGATTCCTTATAATTCACTTAAACACATTTTATTTCAATTCATTTAACTCATACTACAAGGTATTAGGCCTATGTATAATATACATGCATTCTGAAGTACAAAAATACACAAATGGTTAAAAAAAAAAACATGTATATGGTATATTGATGTATTTGTCCATTACAGAAAATGCACGTCCATTTCGCATTTTGCATCAGATCTATTTATGTTCATTTCGTGTAATGAACAATTACGCCAATTGAATGCAACATAATGTATAGATGCAAATATACAGTAAAACAAGCTTTTTGGAGCCCGGAGCAGTGCAGCAGCATGTGTTTACCTGGAGCTGGAGTAGTAATATTTTTGACTCCTTACCTGCTCCAGTTTTTTTTTTTCTTTTAAATTTTCATTTCAATCCAACATTTGAATTCTTATTTATTTAATTGATTTTACTGTTAAGTCATTTGTGTGAGTTGTAATGGTGGCACTATTTATGTTAATGTTAAATTTGATTTAAGAAATTTAATTCAAAATTAATTTGAAAAAGGAGCTGGAGCGAAGTCGGAGCTGCCAATATTATTGTCGTAGTGTTGCTCCAAAGCCCTGATTTATAAACTTTACAAATGTGCAATATAAAAAAATCTACAACTATCTTTTGTATAAAATTTATTCAAATGAGTGATTGACGGGGTGTTTTAAGTTTGCCTTTTGAAGTTGTAAAACTATTATTTTCACCTTTCATATACAGTCAAACCGTATCTTAAGGTGTCATCTTATAAAGTAACATTTCAGTTACAATCGGGTAATACACTTGCTCAGTCGCAAATTTCTAAAACGTCAACGAATAAATAAATAACTTATTCAATAGCAATAATTTATTTATTTTTAAAAAATAACAAAATTATTAATTTTTTTCTAAAATAAAAAAATTATTTTTTTCTAAAATAACAAAATTATTAATTTTTTTACTAAAATAAAATTATTAAATTTTTTTAAATATAACAAAATTATTAATTTTTTACTAAAATAACAAAATTATTAATTTTTTTCCTATTATAACGAAATTATTAATTTTGTCCTAAAATAAACAAAATTATTATTTTTTTTCCTAAAATAACAAAATTATTAATTTTGTTCTAAAATAACAAAATTATTAATTGTGTCCTAAAATAACAAAATTATTAATTATTTTAAATATAACAAAATTATTAATTATTTTCCTAAAATAACGAAATTATTAATTTTGTCCTAAAATAACGAAATTATTAATTTTTTATATAAGAAAAAAGTATTTATTGCATCAACTGCAGTGTAAAAGCAACCATGTTGTAAAACGTATACAAAAATGTACAAACTATGGTATAACTTTGTAAATCATATGTAAATATCATAAAATGATAATCAAATAAATAAATAAACCATTTTTTAAAATAATAGAAAATATTAAAAAAAAATATTATTTTATATTTTTTTTAAAAAAAAAACATTTATTGCATTTTTTATGTATGGAAATTATATTAATAATAGCATCTTTCAAAATGAACTTTTTTGAAGACAAAAAAGCTTATTATAAAATATATCAACATGAAAGTACTCTTTTAAGTGATTGAACTATATAGTCTACTCTTCTAGTTTCTTAAAAACTTTCAAAATTCCTACTAGTTTTGCTTTTTGAAGAAAAGGGTTCCCAAATATCATTTACATTTTTTTAAAACCACACAAAATTACACCTAATTTTTTTTTTAAAAAAATCGTGTATTTTATATAAAAAATCATCATGTTATTTTTTTTTATAAATATCACGAAATATCAATTTATGAATGAATCAATCATATTTTTTGTTGCAATAAAAACTTTTATAATCTCTTGTTTAGAGAGAGAGAGAGACCAACCATGTTGCAAAATTTAAAATAAAATAATCTTAAAACGTTTTGATTATAAAAAATGGAAAATTCTTGTTTTATCTTTAATAATGAGTGATTTTTTTTTGTTGAAAAGAGAGAGAGAGAGAGAGAGAGAGAAAGAGAGATTGAATGAAAATTGGTCATAAAAATAAATCATCTGATTTTTTTTTCTGGTTTGAAAAAGGATTGTCACAAGTTTTCATGTTAAAACTTATGCAATTGAGTGTACATTAATTAAACCTTTGGACTTGACATAATAGTGAATTTTTTTTTTGAGGGTCTTGTCTTTTGTCATTTTTGGTTAAATGAACTTCCACCACAAAAAAAAATAGTTTAACAAAGTGATAAAAACCCTATTTATAAAAGCCGTTTAAGTGGAAACCTTAAAATGATTTCTGTGTTCTTTGCAAAATAACGGTCATCATAAAAATGTCTCTTCCTTGAGACAAAAATCGTTCATAATAACAAAAAGACAACAAAAAAAAAAGTCATTCAAGAATTTTAGCGCCCAACAAGTTCTTTCTTTTTTTACCTGTTTTACCTGAGATACCTGTATATATATACAGGGTGGCGCAAAAGTATTCATCACATTTTGTTTAGAACTTTTTTGGTTAATAGGTTGGGGGTCACTACAGTTACTAGGGGGAGAACAGCTAATTGGGTCACTACAACTACCAAAAAATATAGGAACAAAATATAGACATTTTTTCATCACTTTCTCATAACTACAGCTACCAAAAAATATAACCCTTTCTCCCTAACCTAACCTAATTAATGAAACCTAACCGAACCTTACCAAACCTAACTGAACCTAACCGAACCTTACCAAACCTAACCTAACCGAACCTAACCGAACCTAACCTATCCTTACCGAACCTAACCGAACCTAACTGATCCTTACGGAAGCTAACCTAACCAAGTCTAATGAAACCTAACTGAACCGAATCTAACCTAAACTAAACGTATTGATAAAACAGGACTATATTTTTTGGTAGCTGTAATGACCCTTTTGATGAAAAAAAAAGGTCTATCTATTTTTTTGGTAGCTCAGGTAGTGACCCTGGCAGCTGTAGTGAGCCTGGTAGCTGTAGTGAGCCAGGCCCCTTTTTTTTTGGTTTGTTTTGAAATATTTTTTTCTTTTCAAAATAAACTAGAAAGTTCGGAAAAAAGCCAATAGGCCTACACACCACAGTCAATGCGCACAAGTTGTGCAGAGCTTATACTTTAAAACAGTGGTCTCCAAAGTGGGGTACGCATACCCCAGGGGTAGGCTTGCCACCTGTGGAGGACAGTCCTCCTCCATGCAGTAGAACTGTCCTCTGGCCAGGACCATCCGGCTCCACGAACGTATTTAAGTTTTTATACAATTTATTGTGTGGAGGACATGTTTGCCTTCATGGAGGACGATCCTGGTCGGAGGACGTTTCCTTCCAATGGAGGACTGTCCTCCACAAAAGAGGAAAGATGGCAAGCCTACCCAGGGGGTACGCCAGAAAATTTAATATTTTCTTTTTGTATTTTTTTTTTTCCTAAAGCCAGGGACACACATGCAGAAAACGTAAAAGAAAACATGTAAGAAAACAGACAATTCTTCATTTTCCAAAGTGCAAAAAAAAAAAAACAGAACAGAACCTAAAATAAGAGCTAGCTTTGCTCTATCTTTTCTGTTCTTTCCTGCTTTCTGTTATAAATGAACCAATAGGATTTAAGCATGATATCATCAAAACATTTTTTGTAGATTCAAAGCAAACAACATGGCTGACAACTACAGTCAAATGTCTGTTGTCTATGTTTCACAATAGATGGCATGTCACATTTCTGTTCTGCATGTGTGTTCATCACATGCAGAACAGAAAAAAGAAAACGAACAGAATTTCTTTTGTTGCAGTGGTTTTCTTGTGTGTTTTCTGTTGTATGTTTCTGCATGTGTGTCCCTGACTTTTTTATATTGACAGAAAAAATAAGAAAATTAAGTAAAGAATAACAAATATTAACTTGTATTTTTAAATTACACGATTATGAACACTAAATAGATGAGGAATCAGCACAAGTAGCCACGTAGCGGGGGTCCGCGCTATTTTTTTTTTTTTTTTTTTCTGTCTTAGGGGTACCAATCAAAAAAATTTGGAGACCCACTGCTTTGAAATACCCTGGCAGCATCCCAACAAGGATCCAATGTAATACCAGCCATTGCATTGAAATCCGTGGCATTGGCTCTGATGTCACCATTCCGTATTATGGAAGATTGTTAATGGCGAGAATGATTGAGGAATTTCTTCTGCCAAAATTGAGGGTCAAGAGAAAGGACAAGTGTGGTTTCAACAAGATGGTGCCACTGTACACACATCCAGGAAGACAATGAAATTGTTAGTGTTGAACATTAGAGGGCGTGCATGTGTGTCTCAATCTTAAATGTATGTTCTTTGAATTGATCAGTATGTTGTCCGTTTTCGGAACCTGTATAACCAGGCAGCACCAGCTTTTTTCTTTTAATAAAGTTGTTTCTCTGACCAGCCCTTTTTTTCTGTATGACACCTGTTAGGTAGATCCTGTTTTGAATAAATTGAACTACATCCTTCCTGAAAATGTGGTCCTAGAAGAAAGATGTATTTGTCCACGTGTTTTTTTTTTATTTTAAGTTTTTTCTAAATGTATAATCCATTATAATCTGGACGATACTGTAACCATCAATGAAATAAAACAGCAAACAGTTAGTGAAATTATTTTTTCAGGAGGCCCGGCTTATTTCTCCGATTCTGTAACTTAACATAGCCGCCAAGATCACCAGAGTTGATGGCTCTTTAATTTTTTTTAATATGGGGCTAATTTAAGGAGCAGATACATAGTATATACGCAAATTAACCTGATTCTCTGCCAGGTTCAAAGGCCAACATAATTGAAGAAATCAGGCAAATTTATGGTAAAATGTCTTTTGAAATTATATAAAATATGCCATCGTAAGAGACAACAGAGGCCGACTCGCCTATATCGGGCATATTTCCCCAATGGGCCGCTTTGTTCGAGATCCTGTTTTTTTTTCATTAGAGGACCGATTTTATGGGTGAAACTCAATAAAAAAAAAATCGCACAAGAAAGGCTGATTTAAAAAATAGAAAAAATGTAAAATAACACGTTTTTTTAAAGAAAGAGAATAAAAACTAGAACAAATTTTACAAAAAAAAAATTAATTTTGCTGGTTTTTAGGCACTTTTTATTTAAAAAAAAAATGTTGCTCGCTACGCTTGCTAAATGTTTATGCAAAATTACAAAACAAATTTACACTTTTATTGGTGTAATTTTCATAAAAAAAGTATGCGAAACGCAGTGAAGGTGGCCATTTGTTAGACATTATTTTTCATAATAATTAGTGTTAAATTAATATAAGAATTAAGCCTTTATTTTTAACTTTTATAATGTAGGCTTTACTAGCTTTAGTACCCAGCTTCGCACCGGGGGGGGGGGGAATAACATAATTTTTTAATTAATTAATTCGGTAGTAAATACAAATGAAGCCAAAAATTGTCATACAATAAATAATCATATTGCCCCATAACTCGTTAAGGGAACGGACATATCAGACTTAAAATAAGTAGCTTTGATCTAGAAATCCTCCATAGAATGTTCAGTAAAAATCTCAGCTCGATATGTCATTCCGTTCGCGAGTTACGGCGTCTTCTGATAAATATGCGATGATTACTTTTGCGCCACTCTGTATATATTTGTGACGTCACCAACTTGACTGGCGTCATTTTCTTAATAGGTTTTTACCAATTAAGAGTTGGTTGTCTTTAAGAAGAAAAAAAAAAGGGAGTTAAAGGAAGAGGGGATTTTTTTTTTCAAAAGTAGAAAAACAGCACTTGAATACATATAATTAAAGTCTTAATTAATAATTGTACTTTAAATAGTCGATTAAGATTTTTAGTCTTGTTGTTGGTTTTTTTTTTAAATAAATTTTATGCAAAAAAACAAAACAAGAACTTCATGAAGAGAATGATAAAATCTTGTTTGATTTTTATTAATATGCATCAAGAAAATTATTTTTAATGATATTTTTATCAACTTTAATTTAGTTGTTTTTTATATAAAAAAAAATTAGAATTGACAAATATATGCTTTTAATGGAGTAATAATTTTTATAAACTTTGAACAACAACAACAAAAAAAATCAATTATCAAATTGTTAATTAAAAAAAAAAGTTCATGGAAGTTCAGTGGAAATAATTAAGAGAAATAAAAGTTTTATAAGATTTTTGTAAATTAAAATTAAAGATTGTAAAAATTGAGAAATCATAGATTTTTTTTAAAAAAAATATACATATTTTATAATTTATTCACATTTAAACTGGTTTTAAAGAATAAATTACCCCTCCCCCCCTCCTTGACAGCTGGTTATTCTGTATTTTTCAAGAAGCAAAATTAAAGAGGGAACTTGATTGTGTTTTAGAAACTAGAAGGATATAGTTGAAGCTATACCCTTCTAGTTTCTAAAACAAAACTAAGCTTTTTATGTCAGTTCTGAAAATGATGAACCAACTTTAAGCAGACCATATTTTTTTAATTGTTGTCTGCTTATACCTTGTACACAGTCATGAGTTAAATGAATTCAAATTAAATGTGTTTAGGTGAATTATACGGAATCCAGTTAAGGACATGAACACCAAATAAAAATTGACTTTATTATTAATATTTTAAATTGAAATACTAAATCAATATTTTAATGTCAATAGTTTATATATTATTATTTAAGTATTAACTCAATATTTTCAGATTATTAACTGAATAAATTGAATTTGACGACATATTGTTTGTTTGCCCTTCACAGGTCTCTGTAGAACACATTTATTATTTAAATGCATTTAAATTATCAAGTGTCTACTGGGTATTACGATGATTTATTAGAATTGTTTTAATCACAATGGTCAATATTAACCAGGAATCGAAGTCCACATGGTTGAATGATAAAGATTTACATGGACCAACAACGTTTTCGGAGATGAATTTTCTCCATCATCAGGGTCAAGTAGCATTACATCTCACAATTGAACAACAAGAAGTGAACTCAATATGCAAAAAAAAAAAATGCAAAAAAATGGCCACAACTAATTCAAAAGAAAACAAAATTATCTATAACAAAATTGTCTATAACAAGTTTAATTTAAAAGATGTCAACTTTGAAAATACTTTTAAGTGATTTAGCTGATCCTTCTAGTTTCTTGAGAATTACAAATATGCTTATATTCTGCAGTGGTGCTACCACAGGGGAGGGCTGAAGCCACCCTAGGACCAGTGGTGTAATCGTGCTGGAGCTCAGCAGAGCACCAACTACATAGAAACTTGTAAACTCTAGATTTTTAGGAAATTAAAAATTTAATTAGAATTTAAATTAGTCTACATAACTGAATATCTTTTTTTCACTGCTGTGTGTTTATTTAAAAATAGTAAATACAGTCATTTTTATGAATCTTCCTCCAGAAAATTTAAAAATAAACGGGAAACCCAAGAAGAAATTCTAAACTTTTTGTTGCTCGCTACGCTCGCAGAATGTATTCTGCAATCCCGCGTTATTTTTTTAATTCTTGGAAAACATAGACAATTCAGTAAAAATCAAATTTGATTGTTGGTAAGTAATTACTATTGGGTATACTGGTATATTTAATAATTTCATAATTTAATATAAATTTTTATAAATCAATTTCAATCACTGAATATTGATGATATCGATTAGCACCAGCTCCCAGACCAGAAACCTGATTGCACCACTGATTCTGTTTGTTAATTTGAAAAACGTGTATAAAAAGTTTATTTTAAAATATATCAATATTTAATACTAAAAAAAAACCTAACAACCTCATTCTAAAATGTTACTTAAGCCAAAGTAATAAAATTAAACAAAGCTCAACTTAAAAATCTTCATAGACTTACTATAGAAAGTTTTGTTCTGCATCATGGTTTAAGTTTAACTTATTTTATTAAAGGCACCACGATAGTTTGGCATAACAATACTTTTTTATTGCCACTGAAAATTATAAGAAAAAAATAAATGAGAGCTATGGGAGTTCAACAGGGCTGGAAGCCTAGAATACACAGACCACATTTAGACTACTTTTCAACTGCAAAATAGAGTCGCAGGTGGACTACACATGCATGTGGACCACAATGTGGTCGGTTTTTTCTACAAGCCGACTTCCTTCATTTTGTAGTAAAAAACAAGTGGTCAAAAAGTGGTCTGTTTGCCAAGGGCCTTAGAGTCTGGACTCTTGGGACCGATCTCAAGTAATATGAGTTTTTCATGAAATGTCCTTTGAACAAACTAAAACTATATTAAAATAACTTGTCAATCTCTCGTAATATATGACTATTAAAATGTGACAAATTCATATTTGATAGTTTCAAATATATATGATGCTGTCATTTCTCACTTAGGCATATTATAGAATATTCTAAAAGGCCCTTACATATACATATAGGGCCTACATTTAATTCCGAGGTGTGGTTTGTATTTCAACCTCCTAAAATTCAAGTTTTAAACTACGTGTTTCATAAATTTTTATGTTCCAAAATTACATTAAAAAAAATGGAAAAAGGAGAAGATGAACGTTAATCCCGCCAAAGTGAAAAATCAGTCATTCTGCATAATAACTACGCTAACACACTTTCCGTATTTCCTAGTGTTGCTCTTTTGAAATACAAAATAACTAGAAGTCGACAAATAAGCTGTTCAGAAAACTTCATAAATTCTGCAAAAATGCCTAATAATTAATTAGTAATTACTTTAGAATTGTTAATTTTGCACATCGTGTCACTTTATACATTCTAGTTTCTAACACACTTTCCATATCTCCTAGTGTTGCTCTTTTGAAATAAAAAATGAATAGAAGTCGACAAATCAGCTGTTCAGAAAACTTCATAAATTCTGCAAAAATGAATAATAATTAATTACTATAGAATTTTGCACATTCTAGTTTCTAAGACACTTTCAATTTATTTTTAATGTTCTTCTTTTGACATGCAAAATAAGTAGAATTTTCGACAATCAGAGCTTGTTCATGAAGCGTCATAATAATATTACTATAGAATTGTTAATTTTGCACATTTCTTAGTCATTTTTTAAAATGGCTAAATTTTCACTCTGACTGATGCATAAAATACTGGAATAGCTCTTTCTCTTTTCTTCCACCCTATAGTTAAATAGTCATCAAAAAAAAAAGAGCAAAGACTTAAATTCACTGTCATTTTGAAAACAATCTCTTTTCTTCATGAAGCTCCTTTGAGACATTTTCTCTTCTCTTTACAAACCGGATATTAGTTTTTTTTTTTTCATTTTATCTTAAATTTTCAACAATGAAAAAACAGAAAACATGACAATGTATTTGACTCTAAACACTAACAATCAACGACACAATAAGAACTAGAATAAATCCTCTCTCTCTCTATATATATATAGGGTCTTTATATTATTTACAGAGTGTGTATCAAAAACTAATGCCCCAAGTTATAAGAATAGTTAGTTACCTGAATCGTTTAAGAGGCTACATCGCAAAATTACTTTGAAAAATCTCCACAAAGAGCGCTAGCATCGTTTTTCTATTGAGCCCATAGACCCGATGTTAAAGAAAAAAACGTTAATTTTTAAAATACACAGTCAGTGGCGGCAATATGTTTATTTTTCATATTTAAAGTTCTCCAATATTAAGTTTTCAAAGTGCAATGTGCATCTTTAAATATATGTTCATCTAGTGATAGAATGACAAAAAATTAGTAAGTGCAGTTCTATTTTTTAAAAACTATTTCAAAATCGCGAATTTCTAACTCTCTATGTTAAACTCCATTGAGTACGCCTAAGTAAGAAAAAACATCGATTAAAATGTTTGTAAAAATACCTAGAAATATTTTTTAAAAAACCACAAGTAAACCACAGTGAAGCCAACACATTGGCGCACGTGCTGACTTTTTTCTGTTTTTTTAAAATTATTTTAACGTATTTTTAGAAACATTTTAATGGATTTTTTTTTTTTGCTAACGAGCTAGTAATCAATGGAGTTTAACATAGACCTAAGTTAGAAATTCGCGATTTTGAAATATTTTTTTTAAAAATAGAAGAGCACTTACCAATTTTTTGTCGTTCTATCGCTAGATGAACATATATTTAAGGTGCACATTGCACTTTAAACGATCAAAACTGGACAACTTTAAGTATGAAAAATAAACATATTGCCACCGACTGTGTATTTTAAAATGTGTAGCATCTATTTTTCGTGTTAAGCGAATTTTGTGTTAATGTGGTTTCAAAATGTAAACGCCTCTTGAACTCTTGTTTTTTTATATTTCAAGATGCCAAATGAAGAGAAACTTGAATGTGTTTTAGAAACTAGAAAGGTAGCGTAACTGCTTAAGAGAATTTTCATGTTGATATCTTTCAAAATAAGCTGTTTTATATCAATTTGAAAATAAGTAAATTTTATGCTGATGTGTATTTTGAAAGATATCAACATATAAAAATGCCCTTAAGTGGTTGAGCTATACTCTTCTAGTATCTAAAACACTTTCTAGTTTTTATTTTTGTTCATAATCATAAGCCACTTTAAATGAAAATTTGTTATGCTATTCTAATGGACCCATCTGAGCATATATATTTCTTGATATCTGATTTTTTTTTCGTGTTAAACGGTTTTTCTTTGTATATTTTGGTCACGAGGTCCATTGGTTCTGAGACATACTGTACATAAAATGGTATCTATTGTTCAGTGTGTGTTTAAATATATAGGCCTATCTAATAACATTGCCACCCCTATTGTCTGTCACAATAGGAACAAAAGGACCTTTATTAAGGGCACCCACCATACAATATATAATATACTAGAATATTTATATTAGTAGGTGTTCTTCTCTTTGTTATCCAATGATAACTTTAAATGCTGTCATTATAGGCCTACTTATTTTTTTTGCAAAAAAAAAATGGCGCCATATTTGGTTTGTGTCGCCATCTACAATTTGAATGTATAGGCCTCTTTTTATATTGAGGCAATTCCGACTTAAATAACATAGGACCTCATGTCCCCGGACACACATTTAGGCCTATTATATTAGTGAAAGTAACAACTTTTGAACATAAAAACATAAAAAGTGATAGCAAAACGTGTAATTTTCGCTCAAAGGAAAAAAAAAAATTACACAAAAGACACAAAACCGAAAATTTGTGATTCTCTTTGCGTGTTCCTCTTTTTGTGACCAAACAATATAAAAACCATCATCATCATCATCACTTTTCAAATGCATATTGTTAATGCCAATTAGTAAAAATAAGTATAGTCTATAGAAACTTGTAGGAGTTGCGAGCAATTTTCAATTCAAAATTATTTTTCATTATTCAAAAACACAATTGAAATATAATTAGATTGCATTTGGAAATGCAATATATACAGTAGTGTAATGAAATTATTCAGAAAACATTTGAAAATGTCAGTCAAGATTGTTTGAAAAAACTGCTTAAATCACTTTAGGGTTCGAATTTTTATGCAAATATTTCTCAACTTGTGGGTCCAAGTGCCAATTATGAAGTAATAATCATCATCATTAAAGCAACCAACAATTATGGTTTTTTTTTTTCTAATAAGAAATGGGCTGATTAGAGGCTAAATGTCTGGTTATACTATCAGCTGTTAGCCTCTTAACTATAGCTGTTTTTGATTGAAAAAAATCATGATCGTTGGTTGTTTTAAATGGGATTGTTACTTCACAATTGGCCCTTTCGGATATGCAGATTGAGAAACATTTGCTTGATATTGCATAAAAATCCGATCCATAAGAGAGGCTAGAGTTCTCTCAGAATTTATCATCACATAAGCAATCGTTAGTTTTTTTTTCTCTAGATTTTAGCCTCTAAACTGTCTTTTTTATTTAAAAATGCAGATTTTTTTTTCTGCCCTAATTATGAAGAGTGAAAAGACAATTGCTAGGTGTTTTCAAATGCACCCAAAAAGTTAAGATGCATCATGGGTAATGCATGGTATTATGAACTCATAAATGAATGCTTGTATTTTTTAAGTGCTGGTTTATTTTTTTGATACTCTGCGTTTTAATAAACTAGACGAGTAAAGTTTTGTCTTTAATAATAAACATTTTAGAAGTTTAAAATCAGCCATTTTTTGGACCTATTTTTTTTTGCTCAACTTGAAGTGAACTAAAAAGTGTATTTTTAAAGATATCAACTTGAAAAATCCTCACTTCATTTACTCTTCTAGTTTTTTTACATAATTCTGCATTTCAGAAAGTGTTGTGAAAACTAGAAGAGTATAAGTTAATTTGTGTGAAAGGATTTTCACGTTAATATCTTTTAAAATAAAAAATTGTATTGCAGTTTAAAATTAATCAAATCTGAACAAAAAAATCAATAATTTGAAATTATTAGTAAAAACAAATTTTACATTTTTAAAGATATCAACATGAAAATTTCTCATAAGTAATTCATTTCCTTTTCTAGTTTCTAAAAAAAACACTTTCAATTTCTTATTAATGTTGCTTTATCAAAATAAAAGCAGAATGACCACAGACTCCACATTTCGATTTAATTATTCATTATTTCTACTTCATTTGCATATTATGCAAATTGGATCCTTGCTTTTTAAGCCTATTATTTCATGTTTTCAGTTTAGGCTTATTTTCAAAACGAAATGAAAAAAGTGTCTTTTTCATTTAGTAAAAACCTGAATAATGACGTCACATTGTTTAATGTTGTGTGTGTCACATGACACATAATTGTTTACTATGAGGATGGGAAGAGGGTGGGTGGGGGAGAGAGATTTATTTTTCAAAATGAGAAACACGTTGAATTTTGTACTATTATATATAGGCCTATTTAGAATATGAGTCCACTTGGGAACGCTCAATGCAATCCAATTAGAACCTAATTAACATGAGATAAGAAGCACACAATAAAAGAATGTTTAATGTTTAACCAACATAAATATACACTAATGCATTTTGAACAACCAATTTTAAGCCTTGGCCTAATTAGGCCTATGAGATCCAATTCATATTTGAAAAACCTCAGCCAAAAAAACAACAAATCAGCATTCAAAACACCATTATATAAGTAGACCAAGAAAAAAAAAGGCCAAAAAATACCAAAAATGAGGAAGCCATTTTAAATTTAAGGCGGCCATTTTAAATTGAAAGCAGCCATTTTAAATTTAAGGCGGCCATTTTAAATTTAAAGCAGCCATTTTAAATTTAAGGCGGCCATTTGCAAAATGTGCAAATCAAAAGAAAAGAAAGGAATTAAACTCTAGATTATTCTTTCAGATTGTAAAATAATAGAAAACCTTGAATGTGTTTTAGAAACTAGAAGGGTAACTCAATTACTGTCGTATATCTTCATGTTGCTATCTTTCAAAATAAGCTTTGTTTGTAAGTTCGAAAATGACCCAGATGATTACAAGTTTTAAATGTTGTCTATAAAAAGTTTATTTTGAAATATATCATCAACATGAAAATACTCTTAATGGGTTATGTCACCCTTCTAGTTTCTAAAACATATTTTTAGCTTTTCTTAATTTTGCTCTTCTTATGCAAATCACTTACTCTTCTAGTGTAGAAAACACTACACTTTACTTTAAATAATCTCCTATTGACTGAAGCGTTTTAACAAAGAAAATCTTTGCATTGAGACAGGTGGCGCCACCATATGGTTTGATATTAAGTTAACTTCAAGTTAAAAGAGATTTCGCGCCACAAATAATTTGGCGCGAAAAATAATTTTTCTATTATGAAAATGTGATTAAATTAACATTAATTGTTGTTTAATCTGTTGTTTTGCTTTATTAATTTATTATAATTTCTAAAATATTAATCAATTAAATATATTAATTAAAAAGAAATGATTAACATGTGAGAATTTTCTGTTTAAAAACAAACAAATAAATTGCTCTAATTAATATTGAAATATGCAAATTAACATGCATTAAAAATATTATAATTATCTCTTAATAAGTAGAGCTCGGATTTTTATGCGCTATCAAGCAAACTTTTCTCAACGTGTGGCCCAAGGGCCAATTATGAAGCATTGTGAGCAACAGCAATTATGCTTTTTTCAATCAAAGAAGGCTTGTTAGAGGCTAGATGTCTTTTTACTGTCATTTGTCAACTAGAGTTCTAGCCTCTAACGAGTGTTTTTATGGGATTGTTATTTCACAATTGACCTTTTTTCTATAGATTGAGAAACACTTGCTTTGTATTGCATACAAATCCGAACAGTAATAATAAGATAAGAAAATGTCATAAACAGTGCAACTCTCTAGTGAGAAAAAAGAACAGCTCCATTCATTGAATCGGTGCTGCCATCTATAGTGTGTTCCGTTGTCTCTATGCATATAAAACTTCAAATTGAAAATCAGTTATTTTGCACAATGCCTAGTCAGTGTACAAATTCATTAACACAATTCATAGCATTTTAGACAGTATGCAAAATGTCTAAAACAATAAGACAATGTGAAGATTTACTACTTAATCGTTGGTTTTGCACTTTGCCTATTAATTTTACAAAATGACTGATATTGCATTTTATTCAATATGAAACCTAAATTCTAAATTGTAATAATTTAAATAGTTGAAAATTACAAATCATGACGTCATTAATTTTTAAGATTAAATGTTTTAATTTGAATACAATGGGCTCTGTGTTTCTTTTCTATAGAATTATAATAAAGAGAGGGGGGAATTGGGTGAGGGTGAATAGGGGAAGGGAAGGGGGATGAGTCCAAAAAGAGCTGAATCCCGGGTTTTCTAGATTCCTTCCCTTTAATTTGACAGGCAGAAAGAAGGGGTGCATTCGTCCGCCATGTTTCACACAAGGATGTTGATGTCATGGACTCATTTTAATGTGAAGAAAAGATAAATTTCTGAAAAAAATTGTGTGAATGAAATATTTTAATTTTTGATGCCTCATTCAATTTATAGAAAACAAAATGGCGTCTATTGTTTTAAAAACATTATCAGTCTTATTAGGTTTATTCTTTATATTTGTTGGAATCATGAAGGTGACTAACAAATTGAATCATGATATGCACAAGGACCTAGTAAGTAAAATTTGGTAATTTTTAGAGAGAAAAAAAAAGGAAATATTAGGGCTGAATATTAGGCCCTAAATATTAAGACATTTGTGTTTAATTTTTCCGCCATTTTTAATTTTTCAAATTCTTCATTATATTGAAATTTGCGAATGAAAAATTGACGAAATTCTTAAGATTTAATTTACAAAATGAAACAAAAATGGAGGAGGAGGATGTGGGAGGGGAGTGGAGAAGGACACGTGGTCCCATAAAAAATCAATGAATGAAATGAATTTTGATCTAAAAGTAGCGACCTCTAGTGAGAGAATGGATATTTTACCCGCCAAAATGTAAAAAACTTGTTATTTTGTATTTTGAAAATAACTTTCTCATTTTAATCATTGAACTCTTGATTATTCTGTTTTTTTTTTCTTCTCCTGGAGCTAGAATTAAGAGAAACTAGAAAATATTATAAAAACTAGAAGGGTAACGCAATCGCTTAAGGTTATTTGTATGTTTGTTATCTTTCAAAATAAACTTTTTATAAACAAAAAAAATTAAAACAATATTTTCTGCTTATAAAGTTGTGTTATTTTCAAAACATAAAAAGTGTATTTTAAAAGATAATCAACATGAAAATATTCTTAGCGGCCCTTCTAGTTTCTCTTTAACTTTGCTTCCTGAAATACAGATTAACTAAAGTTTAGGAAAAATTTACACTTTGTAATTACCTTAAGAAAAACTTAAATACTAGAAGAGTAATTTATTTACTAAATTTACTAAATTTTAAATAATAATAAAAAGTTTGTTTTAAAATATAATATGAAGATGAAAATATTGTTAAATGTTTTCATTTACTCTTCTAGTTTCGAAAACAATTTTAACTTCTTAGGTAATTTGGAATTACCTTAAGAAAAACTTAAAAAGAGGTTTAATAACTAGAAGAGTAATTTATTCACTAAATGGTTTTTTGTTGGTGAATTTTAAAAAATAATAAAAAGTTTATTTTAAAATATAATATGAAGATGAAAATACTGTTAAATGTTTTCATTTACTCTTCTAGTTTCGAAAACAATTTCAACTTCTTAGGTTAAATATTGCTCCAGTTTTTTCTTCTTAATTTTCATATATGCAAATTAAGGTGAAAGGGTATTTTGCAAATGGCTGCCAAAAATGCTATAAAAAATGCCAAGTAAATGTGTTTAATTTAGCTACCGAATTTTTAATTTTGCAAAAATTTTGTTTAATAATCGTGCTGATGACAGAACTATTAACTGATTAATTAACTAATTATTTTGTTGCAGAGAAAATCTTTTGTCCAATATGCGAAAGTATTTCCATTGGCTCAGAACCTCGGTTTCAAGGTGTCCTCGAAATGGTACCGTAGAACGGTAGGAATTACTGAAGCTGTCTGTGGACTGATTCTAGTCTTCGTGCCAGGTATGTCACAATACGAGACCGGCACAGAGCCATAACGAGGGCAATAATGACCTAGTTATGGCTCTGCACTGGCACAATATGGGCATTTTCGTACATAATGTGGTCCTGTGGTGGACTCTTTTTGACCTCCATTGCTCTTTAGAGCAATGGAAGTATATAGGATCATGCAAGAAAAGGGGCAAAAAAAACGATGTGTGTGTGTCTGTGTCCGGAACCCCGATTTTGTGGGTCGAACAACTCAAGAATGGAATGAGATAAAGACATGCAATATTTTTTATTTGATTCAGTGGTTCAATATGATGCTCCTGACAAACAATCAGAAAATTTTACCATGGGGTTGTTATTTTTTTTTATTTGTTTGCAGGTTGCATAAAGGAGGTGGCCAATGTGGTGCTCTTGGTTCTCATGATCGGAGCCGTTTACACTCATCAGGCCATAGGAGATCGGTTCGAAAGAATGGCGCCGTCCATAGTATTCACTTTCATGCTCACTTGCCGATTGGTCGTATACGTGCAAGTGAGGCGCAAGGCGGCAAAAGAGTCAAAAGCTGTTGAAGTGGCCGTTAATAACGAACAAACAAATGTGTCCACTTCCTCCTCCTCCTCTTCTTCGCAACACCAACACAACGACAAACAAATTAAAACAGATTAGAATATTAACTATATCTAACCTCAGAAGTACTTTTTTGAATTTTTGGTTAAATTTATTGTAGACACAGATGTGTACACACCCTGTATATCTGGAACCTTAGGGTTGAAACATACAAACCACTTTTTTTGACTGCTATTCAACTGCAAAATGAAGTCGGGTTGTCCCGACGACTTCGAATCTAAGGAAACTTTACATAAAAAATACATTACAACCACAGCCCAACCACCAGCAACTTCATTTTGCAGTTTAAATCGACCACCAAATGATGTCTGTGTGCCAAGGCTATTAGGATTGGACTCTACACAGACCACGTTTTGACCACTTTTCGACCACCTATGTATGCTAAAACAAGCACTATGTGGCGCCACAAAGTGGTCAGTTTAAGAAAATTCGTGGCTGAAAAAAAATCTTGTAAAATGGATTTTATTTCAGGAATTTTCTTTAAAAGACTATTTTGATTCCAGTTTTCATTCGAAACTAATTTAACGCCTGAATTATTTTCATTCCAATTATCGTGAAATTTTCCAGTTTTCAAAAAAAAATTTAATTTTACTTTAAATTCACAAAGAATTTCTTTGATTAAGAAATGTGTCATTCATAGTTAATTTCGTTTAAAAATCTCGAATAACTGGTAATTATGTTAATTAATTAATGCTGTTTATTTATTTTTTTCAAAAATGTTCATTTTTTTTTTTTTAAATTTTTTAATATTTTTGTCTAATTTTTAATTTCCCGATTTTAATCGAAAAAGGAGTCAAAAATGTTTTCATTCAATAAACACACCCTGTATTTATTACCCTTTTCATAGAAAACAATGTAATCGCAATTTTGTATTTGTAAATTCGCTATTTAGACAATAAAGAAATGAAAATTAACAAAAATGAAAATAAAAAAATACAAAAATAGCTAATTTTTTTAACTCTTGAAATTGAAAATTATTCGGAATTACAAAACAAACAACACTAAAAATAAATTGAAAGTTTGTTATAAATTAGAAGTTTCAGCTCAAATCACTTAAGAGGCTACATCACAAAATTACTTCTATAAATCTCCGCAAAGAGCGCTAGCATCGTTTTTCTATTGAGCCCATAGACCCAGAAAAAAACGTTAATTTTTAAAATACACAGTCGCGGCGGCAATATGTTTATTTTTCATATTTAAAGTTGTCCACATTTGATGGTTCAAAGTGCAATGCGCACCTTAAATATATGCTGATCGAGTGATAGAATGACAAAAAATTGGTAAGTGCGGTTCTATTTTTAAAAACTATTTCAAAATCGCGAATCTCTAACTTTTATGTTAAACTCCACTGAGTACGCGCTCGTAAGAAAAAAAAACATCCATTAAAATGCTCGCAAAAATCCCTAAAAAATAATTTTAGAAAACCACAATTAAACCACAGTGAAGCCAACACATTGGCGCACGTGCTGATTTGTTTCCGGTTTTTTAAAATTATTTTTACGTATTTTTACCATTAAAATATGGATATTTTTTTCTTATTTGGGCGTACTCTATGGAGTTTAACATAAGAGTTAGAAATTCGCGATTTTGAAATAGCTTTTAAAAATAGAACCGCACTTACCAATTTTTTGTCATTCTATCACTAGATCAGCATATATTTAAGGTGCACATTGAACTTTGAACCAGCAAAATTGAACAACTTTAAATATGAAAAATAAACATATTGCCGCCGCGACTGTGTTATTTTAAAAACTAACGGTTTTTCTTTAACATCGGGTCTATAGGTTCAATAGAAAAACGATGCTAGCGCTCTTTGCGGAGAATTTTCGAAGTAATTTTGCGATGTAGCCTCTTAAGGAAATTGAGCTACCCTTCTAGTTTCTAAAACACCTTCAAGTTTTTCTTGATTTTTCTCCTAAAAGACTTGAATAAGCAGAGATGAAAGCTATTTTAATAAATAATATTATGATAGAGACTAGGTTGACTACTTCAGAAATTAATATTTTAAAATGATATCGTCAAAGTTGTAATTAACTAATTATTTTTTGAATGGTTGTAATTTTAGACAATTTGACCATTGAATCGATTTAATTTGCACCCGTTTTAAATTACAACTTATTTGTTTTTTTTGTTCCGTTTTTTTTAAAATAAAGAGTTAAATGTACGATAAAAGGGTTACAATGAATGGTCAATGTGCCATTAAATGTTTCATTTTCTGGTCAAGTGGTCATTTTACAAAGTTACAAAAGATGACACACTTTTTAAAAAGTACTTAAAATTTAAGGGAGGAAAAAAAAAGACGATTGTGAAAATTGAAATTGCAGCACAAAATGGAGTTCAAATTTAAAATAAAAACCAAAGATGAAATCATCAAGGGTAGAGTTCCATTATGACGAATAAATACCAAAATTAATCATCAATAAAAGTTCAAATGTTTGAAGGGTAAAAACAATTTCCTTCCCCTTTTAACATTTGATTAATTATTTTTAAATGATGTAAAACAACTTTAAAATTTGTTTTAAATTGCAACATCTTTCTATTAGGTTGGTAGGAAAATAATTGCGGTTTTTGTTTTCTCGGCTAATAACGAAATGTTTGAAAATCAAACATTTGGTGTCGTCGTGTTGTCATTTTGTCGAAATTTTTTTGTGTGCCAAATTTTAGTTAAAATAATAAATGAAATTATTGAAAATTTCAAATCCTTTTAAAGTGTCAATGGCGCGCCTTTCAAACACTTCATTATTCTGTCTTTCAGTTGTAAAATGAAGAGAAACTAGAAAGTGTTTTAGAAACTAGAAGGGTAGCTTAATCATTTAATCCGTATTTTCTTGTTGGCCCCAATTTTAAGTATAGATGATATTTTTTGTCTATAAAAAGTTTAATAAATTAATCCACTAATTTAATAGCATTTTCATGTTGATATCTGTACCGTTCTAGTTTTTAAAACATTTTTAATTTCTTCATATGGTGGTTTTAAAGTGCAAACCGCCTCTCACTTAAGGAGTTTTTTCATATTGATATTTTTCAAAATAAGCTTTTTATGAGAGTTTGAAAATGACGTAACTTTAAGCAGACGATATTTTTTAATTTTTGTCTGTAAAAAGTTTATTTTGAAAAATATCACTTCCTAGTCCTAAAACACTTCCTAGTTTCTATTAATTTTGCTCTTCTGAAGGACAGAATAATTTAGAGTTTGAAAATCAGCTATTCATATACCATCCTAAGTGATAAAATAACATTATTATGTTGAAATTTATGCAAAATAAAATTAACATTTTTAAAACTAAAATAGAATAAATTTCATTTAAATAAAAAAGAATTAATTAAATTTAATAAAAAAATTATATTAATAAATAATTAATTACATTTAATAAATAATATAATTAATTAATTAATGAAATAATTAATAAATAAATAATATAAAATTAATAAATAATTAATTTTATCATAAAAATAATAATAACAAATCAGCTACACTCATTCTCTTATATCTAAAATTTATTTTATAGAAGGTTTTTGCATTTTTTCTTGTGAAAATCACAAATACTTTTAAATAAGACAATTTCCTAATAAGTTTATATTAAAATATCACTAAATTTACAATATATAAAACTGGATGTTTTTTTTTTCTCCTAAATTTAGCATTAATAATTATCAATTCTCAAAATTTTAAAGAAATTTCAGTTTTAAATAATAGTCCAGTAAATTTCTAGTTTTGTTTTTGTGATAATTAATTTTTATTTGCTGATTTTCTTTGTGTATCTTATTATATTTTTTTTAAATCTTCAATACAATTATAAAAGTTGATTTTCATTAAAAATAAATTTGATTGAATTCATAATTTTGAATTTTGTTATATAAGTTTATTTTATGTCTCAAACTTCAACTTCTTAATTTGCATTTTAAAATATATATAAAAAAATACTTGTATCCATTTAATAGAATTGCAAATTTTGCATTATTTGTCTGTCTGCACGTAGGCCAATAACAGAGGGGGGGGGGGGGGAAAGATAAGGGGAACTTTTGTTTGTGTGTGACAAATGTCACGTTCACTAAAGAACAACAAAATATGACCCTTAAGCTACACTTTCAAGTCCAAAAAAGTAACTAGAACTCTGTGGGTTCATTACAGTAAGAAAATAAGACAATCTTATAACAACTTTGTAACAGTCACAAGAACAAAATACATGACTTCATTTTATGACCAATACTGTCATAATGTTTATTATGTATCATATTTTTTATGACTGCCATTAAGTATGGTACAGCATAATGTGACAGTCATAAAAAGACAGATTATGATCTGTCTTTTTATGACTGTCACATTATGCTGTACCATACTTAATGGCAGTCATAATTAGCAGTCATAATAAGCAGTGACATCATAAGATGTGATTATCCCATTTGTAGGATTTTGTTTGTAAGGCGGGCCTGATGGTTATATTCAGTGTTTTGAAACAAAACTTTGAAAGCCTTTTTTTTAGTAACTAGAAGTGTAATTTTCAAGTTCATACTTTTAAAAATCAACTTCAAAATTATTGATTTTTGACCCAACTTGAAAGGAAAAAAATGAAAATCGATAATTTTGAAGAAAAAAAATTATCAACATGAAAATTCTTTTTAAGTGATTTCATTTACTCTTCTAGTTTCTAGAATACTTTTTTTTTCAAATAAGAGAATTTCAAATTGCCATAAAAAGTTTATTTTTTTATGTCATCATAAAGTGATTCCTTTACTTTTCTAGTTTTTAAAACATTTTCAAATTCTGTTTTTCAGATGCTAAATGAAGAGAAACTTGAATGTGGTTTATAAACTAGAAAGGTAGCGCAATCACTTCAGAATATTTTCATGTTTTATATCTTTCAAAATTATCTTTTTATTTGAGTTTAAGCAAACAATTTGTTTGAATTTATGTTTATTCAAAGTATATTTTGAAAGATATCAACCTGAAAATATCTTTAACTGATTAAAAGCTACCCTTCTAGTCTTTAAAACACTTTCTCGTTTCTCCTGAAAAAAAAAATGTTGCTCCTGAAAGACAGAATAATCAGAATTGAAAAATCATCTGTTCATAAACCATCCTAGGTTATTTACACTTCTAGTTTCTAGCGAACATTTTTTTTTCTTCAAATTGTCATAGAAAGTTTATTTTAAATGAAAATGACTTTAAGGGATTTCTTTACTTTTCTAGTTTTTAAAACAATTTTATTCCATTGTTATCTTTAATTTGCATATTTTGAATTTTTCCACCCTACATTTAATTTATTCATAGCCTCCTCCTAAGAGGCTATTTTCCTATTTACGTGTTGGTAAAATTTCATTGTGATTAAAAGCTACCCTTCTAGTCTCTAAATCACTTTCTAGTTTTTTTCTTAATTTTGCTCCTGAGCAGAATTCGTGATTTACTCTTCTAGTTTCTAGAGAACTTTTTTAAGGCATTATTTTCAAATTGCCAAAAGAAAGTTTATTTTAAAAGAAAATGTCTTTAAGTGATTTCTTTACTTTTCTAGTTTTTAAAACACTTCCAATCTTCCTGTTTAATGTTTTATTTTGAAAAGTAGAATAATAATCACAAATTGTATTCCATTGTTATCCTTCATTTCCATATTTTGAATTATTTCACCCTACATTTAATTTATTTCTAGCCTCCTCCTCCTCTTCCTCGTGAGAGGCTATAATTTTTCTATTTATATATTGGTAAAATTCCATTGTGTTGACTGATGTTATCATAATTTTTTTGGCCAAATTGCCGCTAGAGGGCGTTTTCTTTATTTAAAATAAATAAAACAGCATGACGTCATCGCAATGTAGGCTATTTTGACTGCATTGCAATATTGATTTTTGCAATCAGTTTTTTTTTTCAAGACTAGAATGGACAAGGTTTCATTTTGGAGGTTATAATTTTTATCATCTTACAAAATACAGCAATTGTTGAGAATTTTTGGTTTAAAAAAAATCTGAATTTAATTCTTCTTTACCTGAAAACAGTTAAATTTCAAATTATTCATAATAGTGAAAAATATACAATTTTAAATTATATATTTATTAGTAATATAATTCATCATAATAATACAGTGACTGGAGATTAATTTTAATCAAAAATAATCTTAAGTGCTTTTTTTTTCTCCATTGCTACTGGTGAGTATTTAATTTAATTTAATATTTTAATATTTAAACTTAAAGTGCATTAAACATTTCAATTTAATAAATTTAATCTAGTAAATTGATGGAGGTTAGGGAGCTGAGGGGGGGGGGGGGGGTTGGTTGGAGATTAATTTCAGTTTGAGGAGGAGGAGGACACTCAAATGTGTCAGGAGGCCGCCTCATGTCAGTGTAAATCTTAAATTGTAATTGAAAGCAATTGTCAATCAATCAATCAATCAAACTGATTGATAAAAGAAGACTAGAATTTGTATAGTTAGAACAAAAAAAAAGACAATGGAAGAAAATAGTTGTGATATCAATAATTGTATAATTTTATAATTTTTATAACAACATAATTGAATGACAATAAATTGCAACCTTTGATATTATTTTTTGTTCCATCATTAAGGCACAACTTCAAGAAAGAATCTTGAACTTGTACCCTAATGATGTTATTTCTGTACTCAATTGTACTCTTATTTAAGGTGCAAATTCAAGAAGGAAACTTAGCCCTTGATCATCCACTTTAAGCCTCTGAACAAGATTCTAACATAAATAAATTACTGTATTTTCTAAGATTTACATTTAAATATGGGTTTACATTGGAAGCCTGTTCTGAGGGTTCAAACTTGTACCTACACTGGACATGATGTTATTTTTGTACTCAATTGTACCCTCATTTAAGGTGCAAATTCAAGAAGGAGACTTAGCCCTTGATCGTCAACTTTAAGCCTCGGAACAAGTTTCTAACATAAATTACTGTTATGTTCAAATAAAGTATTTTCATTAAAATAGGGGTTTTCTTTATATTGGAACCCTGTTCTGAGGGTTCAAGCTTGAAGTTCATTGGCTACATTATTCAGGCCTAAATTTTAAACTCAATTAAACTAAAATTTATATGTAAAATGAAAATTAATAAAACCTGGATAAAACGGAATCCTATTGTTCTAGACAATTATTTTCGTTCTAGCAGTTTTCCGTTTTATAGAGGTACGTAAAACGCAAACGTGAAATGCAAACGTGAAACGCAAACGCAAACAAAACGCAAGCGTAAAACACATTATGTTAAGTTCCCAGATTATTTTTTTTCTCCCCCATTTAGCCAGGTTTTTGTTTTTACTAAGGGTCCGTTTTATCCAGGTTTTACTGTATAAAAATAATTTAAATCAAATCGATTCGATTTAAATCGATTAGTAAAAATTACTAAAAAAAATGATTTACAAACTTCAAAAATTGTAATTCTTGATAATTTTATCGTTGGTTGTTCAAACGTTTCAAAATTCCACTTAATTTAAAGTCGATAACAATAGCATAATTTATTATTATCATTGTCATAACATGTGATGAAATTTTATTATAAAGAAGTTGATAAAAGAAAATTATTGAAACTTCCTAAAAATACACTTTGTTTAAATATCGTTATAAAAGTTTATTTTTAACGATTTCGAAATGAAGAAAGCTGGCTGGATTAATTTAAATCAGTGGTTTAAATCGCGCTTCAATTCTTATTAAATTTAGTTAGAAATTCGCGATTTTGAAATAGTTTTTAAAAATAGAAAAACACTTACCAATTTTTTGTCATTCTATCACTAGATCAGCTTATATTTAAGGTACACATTGCACTTTGAACCATCACAATTGGACAACTTTAAATATGAAAAATGAACATATTGCCGCCGCGACTATCTATTTTAAAAATTAACGTTTTTTCTTTAACATCGGGTCTATGGGCTCAATAGAAAAACGATGCTAGCATTCTTTGCGGAGATTTTTCGAAGTAATTTTGCGTAAAAGGTATCAACATAAAATTATTTTGTGATTGAGCTATTCTTCTAGTTTCTAAAATGCAATCACGTTTCTTTCCATTTTACACCTGAAAGATAAAATAAAATTTAAAATAAACTTTTTATTGAAGTTTGAAAATATTTTTAAAATTTTTTTAGTCCCTATATTAATGAATAATAATATATAATAAATTTATTTGATCCAATTTAAAATGGAAAATGAAAATTTAAGAATTTAAAATTGCCTTGAAGTTAATTTTAAAAAATAATCAGCTTTAAAAAAGTCTTAAATGGTCAAATGACTCTTCTAGTTTTTAATGTTGCTTCTAAAATGCATAATAAAGAGGGGTTTTTTTTATTCGATTCTTTTTTCGTCTTTCTTAATTTGCATAATTTGTTTATTTTGCAAATTTGACTAATTCTAAAATGATTTATATAATATTATCATCATGTTAAATAAATGAGAAGGAAATTGATGTTTTAAGAGGGAGGATGACATTTTTAACTTTTTTTTTCCAGTTAATTCAAACCTTGATTTCTTTAAATTTAAACCCAAAGCGTTTAGAATTAACTCAGACCAGGAAGTTAATTGAATTGGGGGAACAGTTTAAATGGATCTTATTATGATTTAACCAATGGCAGCACAACAATACAGACAGACACACATTATTATTTGTTTGAAACATTTCAAGTGTTTAAACATCCTGTTTTTTCTCTCACTAGTAAATGTACAAATTGCCTAAAGACACTAGGCAATATATATATGCTTATATTGATAATGCAATCTTATGCTATATTTTCAAACAACATAGTTTAAAAGACTAGAATTTTATTTCTTCAGAAGTTAATTATTATTAAGGTGGCTGAATAGATATTTAGTTTGCTTATGTTTCACTAGATGGCGCCACTGCAGTGGCTAATGTTAAGCTTCGTAGATGTTTTCTTTTAAGAGAAATTTGGACGCAAAAATATCAAGCGAACATTTTTTAGAAACAACATTGTAAAAAAATTCAAATTATTTTAAAAACTAGAATGGTAAAAGGTAATGCTAAAAGTTTTTTCATGGCAATATCTTAAAAAATAAACAATTGTATAGTTCAGTTTGAAAAATGACCCTTTTTTTTTGGATTTTCCATTGGAAAAACCATTTTCGCATTTTAAAAAGTTTATTTTGAAAGATATTATCATAAAAAAACTTTTAGCATTATCACCAACTATTCTAGTTTCTAAAACACTTTAAATTTTTTTTTTCGTAATATTTCTCCTTGAAAAACGTCCGCTTGAAAAATATAAGATTTTTCAAAACTGCAGGTGGTGGGAACATAATAGCCACTGCAAGTGGCGCCATCCAGGAGGACAAAAACAAAATAAACATCTATTCAGCCATCTTAAGAAACCAGGACTGGTTTCAACGCCATCTATCACTCATGAGCAAGATAAATGTAAAGAGGTAGCTCAACTCAGAGCTTCTCCTAAAAAGAATTTGGTGCCCAAAACTGAGTGTGGCCAATAGAGGGCGCCGACTGTACTTAGTGCTTCAGTTAAAATAGGGTTCAATGGAGATAAAAATAAAATGGAGGACATTTTAAGCAAGATGTCTTTCTTCTAGCTTAATGGAGTTGCTTTACCTTTATAAATTTATCTAATCAGGCCCAACCCAGGGGCGTAGCCGGGTCCCTGTGGCCCCGCAACTGAAGTAGTGTGCAGGTTTTTAGGGCGAATTTATTGGCAACCAAACCAAGCTATGCTACTGGGCCAACCGGGGTAAGGGGCTTTGGCTGGGGCTGGGCAGTGGGCTGAACTTTTGCAAAAGGTTAATGGCCCATGGGCAGAGTTTACTACTCAAATATTTAAAATGTGGAAACTTTGACCTAAAAACAAATAATTAAAAATGGCGTTTGTGGACAGCAATAAAAAAAGGTTTAAAATGATTTTAAACATAATTTAAATTTCGTCTCTCAATTGTTTACTTTTCAATAAACTTGTATGTGAAAATATCATTATCACAGTTATCATTTTGTTCAAATGGCGCCCAAAAGTTTGATGGCGAATTGCCAGTTCTTTTTTTTTTTTTTTCCTATCTACAAAAATGTGGTGGCGGCCATTTTTTTTCTTAATCATCTCCCCTCTATATACATGCATTTAGAAATCGGAAAGAACAATAAGTTGGCTCCTCCCTTTTTATGACGAACGCAACTTCTAATTGGTTGATTATGTAGTCTGTCGTCACATGCTCCGCCCCTTTTCAACGTCGAACTACACAACAAACCAATTAGAAGTTGCCGGTCGTCATAACAAGGGCGGAACCAACTTATGTTCTTCCCGATTTCTAATTGCCTGTCCTCCATGTTTATTTGAGAAGACATTTCTTGGTCAGCAGACACATAAGACCAAAGGTGGAGAGGATGAAAAATGAAATTTAAAACATTTGTTGTTTGTTTGTTTGTACACATTTTGAAACTCAATGAACCTGAAGTCTTGTTGAAAATTTTTAATCTTTTTAATAATTCTTCGAGACTGGAATGTTCCATTTGAATAAAATCTTAATTTTTTTTTTTACATGGGAATTGAAATATTAAAATTTCATGTTAGTACAAGGGCTCGGATTTTTATGCAATATCAATCAAGAAAATGTTTCTCAATCTTTGCCCCAAGTGCCAATTTTGAAGTATAAGAATCCCGTTTAGATCGACAGTTATGTTTGTTTTGTTTTTTCTCAATCAAAAACACTGGTTAGAGGCTAGAACTCTTTATTTAATACCTGAAAGTAATCAGACATCGAGCCTCTAACCAGCCTATTTTTTATTAAAAAAAAACATAATTGTAGTTTGTTCTAATAATGATGGCACTTGGGCCACAAATTGAGAAACATTTGCTTTATTTTACATAAAATTCGAGGTGTAACCTATAGTATTAATAGTTAGAGGCTAGAAATCTAGTTGACAACTGATAGTAACTTGACATCTAGCCTCTAACCAGCCTTTTTTTATTAAAAAAATAATTGCAGTTTGCTCTAATAATGATGGCACTTGGGCCACAAATTGAGAAACATTTGCTTGATTTTGCATAAAATTCGAGGTGTAACCTGTAGTATTAATAGTTAGAGGCTAGAAATCTAGTTGACAACTGATAGTAACTTGACATCTAGCCTCTAACTAAAATTTTTTGATTAAAAAAACAATTGCAGTTTGCTATAATGATGATAATGATTACTTCACAGTTGGCACTTGAGCCACAAATTGAGAAACACTTTGCTTGATTTTTGCATAAAAATTCGAGGTCTATTCTTTAGTGTTAATATTTAGAGGCTAGAACTCTAGTTGATAACTGATAGTAACTTGACATCTAGCCTTTTTTATTATTAAAAAGTTATAATTGTAGTTACTTTAATGATGATTGATGGTTACTTCACAATTGGCACTTGAGCCACAAGTTGAGAAACACTTTGCTTGGTTTTACATAAAAATTTGAGTCGTAACCTGTAGTGTTAATAGTTAGAGGCTAGAAATCTAGTTGACAACTGATAGTAACTTGACATTAGCCTCTAACTAGAATTTTTTTTATTAAAAAAAACAATTGCAGTTTGCTATAATGATGATAATGATTACTTCACAATCGGCACTTGAGCCAAAAAGTTGAGAAACATGTAATGCTTGATATTTTGCATAAAAATCCGAGCTCTTATGTTTATAAATAATAGAATGGGCCAACATTAAGAGTAAATTCTTGCTTAAATTTGGTTCAGTTCCAATTTTGGAAAAATTTAAAGCAAGTAACAATATTTTTTTTTTGTAGATTTTAATTTTGTATATTTTGTTCTTCTTTACCCCCCCCCCCCCCACTCATTTCTTGAATTTTACCAATATTTCAATTTTATTATTGATTTTTAATGCCTGATTTCTAACGACGTGACATGTTTCCATAAAAAAAGGCTATTTATTTATTTTTGCAAGGTGAAATGTTTTTATTTCTGTATAACACAATAAGGGGAAATTATTAGACAACTGTTTTTGTAATCACTTTTTTCAATGTTAGAATTTTTTTTTTCAATTATAGAACTTCAAAGAGAGTGAAATATTAGTTATTATTATTAGTCAATAACAACCGTTAACTATTTTTAAGATACAATTTCATACTTTAGATTTTGTTTCTCATTTTATTTTTGGCACTTTTTACTTTTTTCATAGGTTTTTTTTCATTTAAAAAAATACTTAAAATATGTACAAAATGAACATTTTACCCTAATGCACAAAAATTAATTTTTTTCTCAAAATTTGTGATTAATTTTTATTTTACAATTTTCATTAATTTTTATTTTACAATTTTCATTAATTTTTATTTTACAATTTTCGTTAATTCTTATTTTACAATTTTCATTAATTTTTATTTCATAATTTGCATTCACATTTTTCATTAATTTTTATTTCATAATTTTCATTCACATTTTTCATTAATTTTTATTTCACAATTTTCATTCATTTTTTTCTAGTTTTCAGTCATTTTTTTACAAAATTTTTAGGAAAAACTCCTAATTTTATATTTTTCAGAATATTTTTATTTCATTTTTATTACACTTTTTTTGCAATATTTAATGCTCACTTTTCCATAGTTTTTTTTTAAATTTATATTAAATTAAATTGAATAAACATTTAATATTTTTATGAAAATATTTTAAAAATAACTACAAAATGTATAATTATTTTTTGTTAAAATTTATTTAAATAAGTGAAAGTTTTAATGAAAGTTTTAACTTTTTTAAACAAATTTCACTAACAAAACACATTATAAATATTTTTTTTTCTTACAATTTTTTTCTAAAATTTTCTAATTTTTTTCTAATTTTCATTCATTTTTTTTGCAAAGTCATTAAAAACAATTATTTTGGTTTATTTTGTTTTTATCAAAAAAATAATCAACAATAATATTTTATGAAAACCTTCACCATTTTTTAAGAGCCATATTGCCCACCAGGTGGTACACCCATCGCGCTCTAGCCCTTTTTTTAAAAAAAAATAATAATTCAGACACCATTTTGGCGCCATTCGATTGCGCAATTCTCCCACGCCCGCCGTCAGCCTAATCACATGTAGTAAATAAAACTAATAACAATAATAGTAATAAAAAAAGAAGAGAAGAAAAAAAATAACGCAGAAATACGCCCCCTAGCGAGAGACCCCCTCCCTCCCTCCGCACGTGCCTCTGGGAGTGTTTCTATTGGTCTGAGAACCTGTTTCACGTGATGAGCGACTGGGCTGCATTTTGAATGAAAAATTAGCCTCCTCCTCTATACCTACTTTCCTCCTATGAGTTATCCCAATGAGAGTGGAAGGGAAAGAAAGATTAAAAAAAAGAAGAGACCCTGTGCGAGAGTAAAAATGACGCAGGCCGCAGTGACGTCAGAATCGTCTGCTTATTGGCTGAGCGGCCATCTATAAATATATTTATACTGAGAGGATGTTGAAAAACAACTTCCACTTCAATATTTTTACTTCTTCTTGGAGTTTGTGGACACATTTTCAGGCGCAAAAAAAAAAAAAATTCCGGAAAAATTTATTTTGCAAAAGTTTTTCTAATATTTTTAATTTTGTTATTTTTTTTTTAACTTTTTAAAAATATTGTGACATTTTTTATATATTTTTTTCTGCTTGTTTTTTTTTATTTATATATTTTTATTTGTGCATTTTTTGTCTTTTTTTAAAAAAAAAACTTAACCTCGAGCTTGTGTATAGAGGTCGCTAGTGTTCCGTGTGTGTGTCGGATTATTTCAACCAATCAAAGAGTGCGGATTTTTTTTTACATTGCCCAATTTTTTCCTTGGAAGTTTTATTGGATTCTATTGAATTCTCTATAGTCAAGGTGAGAGAGAAGTTTTCACTGCAAAGCATCATTATTTATTGGTAAAATTTTTAAACAAGAAATGGAGGGAAAAAATGTTTCTATTTAAAATAAAGTAAAATTAGAAGTAAAACAAAATATTGCAAGAAAATTATGAATTTTTTTTTGTTGAATAAAATCAGAAAAAAAATTACAATTACATTTTTTTTTATTAAAATCACATTTTAAATTAAAAATCAATAGATGTGCATTATTTTAAAATAATTTTATAATAATAATAATGTAGTAAAATTATTGAAATTTATTAACCATTATAAATTTATACAATTTTAAATAAATCATTGGCTCCCATTATTTTGATGCAAAAACAATAATTTTCCCCAAGTTTTATTTGTTTAAAGTAAGTAAAAGTAAAGGCCACGTGCAGACCATGAGGGTGTTAAGGTTAAGGTAGCTAATTCTACTGCGCATGCGCATTTTTTTCGAATGCACCAATCGAAGTAGATGATACTTCAGCTCCTAGTGCAGTAAAGTACGGCCGATTGCTAATGCGCATGCGCAAAATCATGCACATGCGCATTAGCAATCAGCCGTACCTTAAATTTAATTGTTTGAATTGGGTTTTAATTGAATTTTCAAGCTTATATAATATAAACATGACATTATTTTAGCTTAATTTTTGCTTGTTAATTGATTGTTAATGATTTTTTTCAAACTAAAATACATTAAACAATTCATCATGGGTGTACTATTTTGAGACTTTCTTAAAATAAAGCTAAGCTTAAAAAACTAAGCCCTAAAAAAGTTAAACTTAAGTTTGCTGTAAGTCAAGGTCATAGCTTATTTTGTCTTTTGACTTAATTAGTAATCTTTTAGAATTATTAAATTAAATTAATAAATTAATAAAAATAATTATAATTTATTTTGTTTAAAATTGAATTTTTTTTTTTGCTTTAAAATCTAATTTTTAAATAAAGAATTGACTTTTGAATGATTAATTATTATTTCTCAAAATTTAAAATAGTTAATTTTGCGCCTTTTTTTCTTGATTTAAGAGAATATTTGGATTTAAAACAAAATAGATTTTGAATTTTTTTGACTTCTTTTGTCTTATTTTAAAAAAAAAACAAAAAAAAAACAAGATTTTTGTTGCAACCCTGACCTGTATGTGAGGCTCAATAAATTAAGGTGAATTTTATATAATGATTCTGAAGGCGTGCGCATGCGTGTATTGAATGTTGGAGAACATGTTTAGTTTGATGATGGTGATGGTCAATGTCATGTAAATTATTATTACTATAATAATGATAATCATAACCAGTTTATTAGTTATTCATAGTTTTTTTTTAAAAAAAAACATCATTATTATGGAATGCTTAATGAACCTTTGAAAAAAAAAAACGGTCCGTTTGTGATTGCACCTTAATTTTCATAATAATTATGTAAGAATTTAAAAAGAAAATTAAAGAGAAACATAACTTAAATTTATTAATTATGGTTCTCGACTATAATTTACAATATTAATTGGATAAAATTGTAGAGAAAATCACGAATTTTACTGAATTCTTATCAGATTATCCCTGAAACAAAATGGCGGTAATTTTTTTCTCTTCTCTCCAAGAATATTATTTATTTTAAAATGTAAAGCAAGAAAATTCTTTTAAATTAGCTTAGCTTAGCCTCTTAATAGGCGATCACCTATGATACAAAATATATTCTGCATAGCAACTTCGCAGACCTACCTTGGAGGCTAGCGGTTGCTAATCAAAAGAAAACCCCAATACAAAATGGAGGAAAAGCTCGGGTTTTTTTTTTTAGCTTAACGGTATTTAATATATATATTTTTTGTGGCGAAAACTTTTCAAACTGGTCACATACACAAATTTACATTAAATTTACATTAATTTTAAAGATAATATTTAAAAAAAATATGTAGTTATTTGCAAAATATGCAAATGAGGCAGATCAATGGAATAAAAATGGGTTATTCTGAATTTTTCGGCGGCAACATTAATGGTGATAATGAAAGTATTTTTTTTTAAAAAAAACTAGAAGAATAACAAGGCTTTCAATGTTCATATCTATTAAAAGTTTGAGAATTTAAGGCCTTGTTTCCATTGGGCTGAAAATTTCAACTTTTTGAAAATTTCAACTGGTGAAAAATTGAACAAACGTTTGGTCCCTCCTCCGTCTATGATAGTGAATAGGTGGAGCCACGTTTCTTTTATTTTTCACCAGTTGAAATTTTTAAAAAAAAGTTCAAATTTTTCGTCTCAATGGAAACAAGGCCTTAAGATTTATTTTCAAATTGCATTAAAAAATTTATTTTATAAAATTTTCAATATGAAAATTCAGTTAATCTTTTAGTTTACTCTTCTAGTTTTTTTAAAAAAAAATATCTGCTTACTTTCAAAAACTTAAAATTTGCTTGCAAACTGCAATGTGTATTTTTTTTAATTATCAACATAAAAATTCAGTTACTCTTCTAGTTTTTTAAAACTGTTTAAAGAATGTCTGCTAACTTTTAAAAAACCTAAAATTTGTTTTTAAACTGGAATAAGAGAAGTGTATTTTATAGAAAAATTATCAACATGAAAATTCAGTTACTCTTCTAGTTTTTAAAACTTTTCAAAAAATGTTAACTTTTAAAAACTTGAAATACAATACAATAAAAAGTGTATCTTATAAAATTATCAATACGGAATTCCAGTTACTCTTCTAGTTTATTCTTGTAATTTACTCTTCTAGTTTTTTAAAGTTTTTTTAAAAAAATATCTTAACTTTTAAAAACTTGAAATTTGTTTTATAAAATTAACATAGTAGGAAAATATTAGGCCTATGTACGGAGCCCTGGTGAGGACATGGAATATTTTTTTTATCTCGTCCGCACGAGGTACTACTAAGTCGTCCGGACGAAATAAAAAAAATATTGCATGTCCTCAACAGGGCTCCGTACCTATGTGATTCAGTTACTACAAAAAAACGCTTCAAATTAACTAAACTTTTTAATTAGCTTCAGTTTAAAAAGACGATTAAATAAATTAATACGAATTAATTGTTGTTTCCTTTTTTCACTTCATAAATAATTAGAAAATAATGTTGACTACCAATTATAAAAAAAAAAAAGATTGAGAGAATTACAAAATATAATCTCCACACAAGAGGGTGTGTTTGTTGTTGTCTTTATTGAAATTAATTATAACTTCGAATTAACAATTGGAAAAATGCCATTGTGTCTCTCTATATATAGGAGACATTGAGAGGGATTTTAGTTGGAGATTAAGAATTAAAAAATATATTTTTCTCTAAAATAAAATTTTTGACTGTCAGCCATTTTATTAATGGCAGAGTTTCAAGAACTATTAATGAATCTTAGCACTTGAACTTCAACTCGAACCCTCAGAATAGGGGATCCAACATACAAATATTAGAGTTTGGTAGGAAAATAATTGCGGTTTTTTTTCTCAGCTAATAACAAAAGTTTATGAACTAATAATTAACTTTTGGTAGTGCTCAGCTACATTGTTGACGATATTTGTTTTTTGTCCATTTTTATAAAATAGCCTAAATTGAAACACAATTAACAATTAAACCAAAGTTAATATTACTGAAATAAATGCACTTTCAAATGATCAAACACAATGTAATTACTAATTATACTTATATTGAAAACAATTGAGTTTCAATTGCAGTAAACAAAAACCGCAATTATTTTCCTACCAACCTAATATCTCCGATTGTTTTTATTGTAGTTTTTTTTTTAAATAGGATTTTTTTTTTTACTATTTTAAGAACCCTATTGAGTGTTCAAGTTTCAAGTTCAAGCGCCAAGTTTTCTATTTATTCGATTTTTTAGAGGCTATTTTTAGTCGGAGTTTACTAAACAAATTTAAAGTGTATCATCTCCAGGGCTCGGATTTTTATGTATTTATCAAAGCAAATATTTCTCAATTTGTTGCTCAAGTGTCTCAATTGTGAAGTGATCATTAGAGCAACTGCAATTATGCTTTTTTTTCTAATCAAGGTTGGTTAGAGGCTAAATGTTTGAAATGATTGGTCTAAAAGGGATTGTTAATTCACAATTGTGTCACGTCAACATTAGTGCAGTTTGAAAAATGACCCGTTTTTTGGGTGTTTTTTTTTATGATGAGGCTACATCGCAAAATTACTTTAAAAAATCTCCACAAAGAGCGCTAGCATCGTTTTTCTATTGAGCCCATAGACCCAATGTTAAAGAAAATACCGTTAATTTTTAAAATGTACACAGTCGCGGCGGCAATATGTTTATTTTTCATATTTAAAGTTGTCCAATTTTGATGGTTCATAGTGCAATGTGCACCTTAAATATAGACCGATCTAGTGATAGAATGACAAAAAATTGGTAAGTGTGGTTATATTTTTAAAAACTATTTCAAAATCCCGAATTTCTAACTCTTATGTTAAACTCCATAGAGAAAAAAATAAGAATAAGAAAAAAAAAACATCCATTAAAATGCTTGTAAAAATACGTAAAAATAATTTAAAAAACCAGAAAAAAAAATCAGCATGTGCGCCAATATGTTGGTTTCACTGTGGTTAAATTGTGGGGTTTTAAAATTATTTTTACGTATTTTTACGATCATTTTAATGGATGTTTTTCTTCTTATTTGGGCGTACTCAATGGAGTTATGTTAAACTCCAAGAAATTCGCGATTTTTAAATAGCTTTTAAAAATAGAAAAACACTTTCTAATTTTTTGTCATTCTATCACTCGATCAGCACATATTTAAAGTGCACATCGCACTTTGAACCATCAAAATTGGACAACTTTAAATATGAAAAATAAACATATTGCCGCTACGACTGTGTATTTTAAAAATTAACGTTTCTTATTTAACATTGGGTCTATGGGTTCAATAAAAAACGATGCTAGCGCTCTTTGTGGAGATTTTTCAAAGTAATTTTGCCATTAATTTTTTTTTTACATCTTTCCTCCCATCTAGGAGGACAAAAACAAAATAAATATTTATAAGACCCCCTTAAGAGAAAGGGGGTTGTTTAGACTATCATCACTAAGGGAGGAGGGGGGGGAGGCCCACATATTGTAAACATTAAAACATAAACATTTCTGATCTAAATAGAAATAGGAAGGAAGGAAGTCAAGAAACACATTTCAATCAATCAAAATTGTATTGTTTGTTATGTGGGGGGGGGGGGGGGGGAAGGGGGTGCCAAGGGTGGCCCCAACTATAAAAAAAAAGAGAGAGAGGCCTTGACACACAACAATCTTCTTGTTTAGTTTTCTATGTATTTTTGTTTTGTGTGTCTTCAAACTTAACACAAATATTTGTTGCTAAAACTTGTTTTTGAAGCCAAAAAAAAAAAAAGTTCGACCTTAAAGGATGGTAAAAAGGAATGAGGCCTTAAATTGGGGAAGGGTGTCCCCCCCCCCCCCCCCCCCGTTCCCAGTATATATCCAGAGAAACTAACAATAAATTACAAACTGGAAAAGCCAAAAAAGGAATATTTTTTTTTGGAGTTCACTTTGGGTACATAATAATAAAAATAATAATTGTTTATTATTTCATTTGTTATCGAAGTTGGTTTTGGTATTTATTGAGTGATTCAATGTCAAACTTTGTGTGTACGTGCGTGTATGTTGTGCACGTGTAAATAAAGAGAACGAGCAGGTCTGTCAATTTTCAATGACATACTTGGCCATGAGAATAATATGTACAACATTGTGTTATTATACAACATGTTTTGCAAGGTCTTGTCTAGTTTTTTGTATTTTTATATATTGACATCACGTATTCATCTTTCCTTTTTTTTCAGAAAGATTATTTAAAATAATTTTGAAAGTGTTTTAGAAACTAGAAGAGTTAATACCTTGTACATAACACATGAGTTAAATGAATTCAAATTAATTGTGTTTATGTGAATTATACGGAATCCAGTTAAGGACATGAACCAAATAAAAATTGACTTTATTATTATTTTAAATTGAAATACAAAATCAAGATTTTGTCAATAGTTTGTATATTATTAATTAAGTATTAACTGAATATTTTGAGATTATTAACTGAATAAATTGAATTCGACATATTGTTTGTTTGCCCTTCACAGGGCTCTGTAAAACACGTTTATTATTTAAATGCATTTAAATTATCAGGTGTGTACTAGGTATAACTGAATTTTGTAAAAGTATTTTCATAGTTTATATCTTAAAAAAAAATTAAATGAAATGAAATTATTAGAAAATAGTAGAAAATGCTAGAAACGGGATTGTTACTTCGCAATTGGCATTTGGACCTCAAATTGAGAACATTTGTTTAATATTTGCATAAAAATCCGAGCCCTATAGTAATTATAACCTAATAGTTAAAATGTTTCTTTAGACTCAATTAAGATTCAGCCTCATTAAAAATGACTTAGTACTTTCCTGTTGACAAATGAAATTTAATTATTAATAATAATAATGTGTATTGCAAAATAATTTGCATTATGGGTTTTATGACTCATTAATTGTATTTTTAAATTAATTACCGGTATTTTGTGTATTTGCAAAAATTCGACTAGAAAATTTGCAAAAATTTCGACTAGAAAATTTGCAAAAATTTCGACTAGAAAATTTGCAAAAATTTCGACTAGAAAATTTGCAAAAATTTCGACTAGAAAATTTGCAAAAATTTCGACAACAAAATTTGCAAAAATTTCGACAACAAAAGTTGCAAAAATTTCGACAACAAAAGTTGCAAAAATTTCGACAACAAAAGTTGCAAAAATTTCGACAACAAAAGTTGCAAAAATTTCGACAACAAAAGTTGCAAAAATTTCGACAACAAAAGTTGCAAAAATTTCGACAACAAAAGTTGCAAAAATTTCGACAACAAAAGTTGCAAAAATTTCGACAACAAAAGTTGCAAAAATTTCGACAACAAAAGTTGCAAAAATTTCGACAACAAAAGTTGCAAAAATTTCGACAACAAAAGTTGCAAAAGTTTGACCACACACGTTGCAAAAGTTTGACCACAAAAGTGGCAAAAGTTTGACCACAAACGTGGCAAAAGTTTGACCACAAACGTGGCAAAAGTTTGACCACAAACGTTGCAAAAGTTTGACCACAAAAGTTGCAAAAGTTTGACCACAAAAGTTGCAAAAGTTTGACCACAAAAGTTGCAAAAGTTTGACCACAAAAGTTGCAAAAGTTTGACCACAAAAGTTGCAAAAGTTCGACCACAAAAGTTGCAAACGTTTGACCACAAAAGTTGCAAACGTTTGACCACAAAAGTTGCAAACGTTTGACCACAAAAGTTGCAAACGTTTGACCACAAAAGTTGCAAACGTTTGACCACAAAAGTTGCAAACGTTTGACCACAAAAGTTGCAAACGTTTGACCACAAAAGTTGCAAACGTTTGACCACAAAAGTTGCAAACGTTTGACCACAAAAGTGGCAAACGTTTGACCACAAAAGTGGCAAACGTTTGACCACAAAATTGAAATGTTTTTAATTATACATTAGTCAGATGCTAACTGACTGACGGTTTAAACATTAATTTTGCATTTTTTTGAACAGAAAACGAGTCAAAAGAAAAGTTTCAAGAAAGTGATTTAGAGAGAATCTGAAGAGAGGCCATTTTGTAATTAAATGGCAGCCAGGAACTTTGGCAATTCCTGGGGTTTTCCACCGGCTCAAGGACTCTACGATCCTTCCCTTGAAAAGGAAGCTTGTGGTGTTGGATTTGTGGTCAGCATCGATGGAATTCCATCACACAAGGTTTGAAAATCTCCTCCAATAATAGCAATTGTGTAATAAATGTTTAATTAAATAAAAATTTGCATTTTATTGTAATTTCGCAGGTGTTGCAGGATGCCCAAACTGTGTCCCATCGTATGGAACATCGTGGTGCCTGTGCCTGCGATAATGACACCGGAGATGGAGCCGGTGTTATGACGGCCATTCCTCACCATTTCTTTCGAAAAGTCGTTCGGTCAGTTTGCCGCAAAGATTTCTTTATTATATTTTTTTAAAAGGATTTTGCCAAAAATTGCCGTTGGTCTGTCTCATAAAATTTGACTGTCCCGTTTTGGTTAAGAAGCAACTTTGAAAAGTGAAATAAAAACTAGAAGAGTAAAGGAAGTGGCTAAAAGTGTTTTCATGTTGATATCTTTATAAATAAACATTTTATGGCCTTTTGAAAATGTTGAAAAATTATTTTGAAAGAAAAGCAAAATAATTTGATCATTTTCAAAAGTTCATAAAAAGTTTATTTTTAAAGATATCAAACGTGAAAAAAAAATATTGGCTTCTTCTTTGACTCTTCTACTTTCTATTATACGTTTTAATTTTCTTCTTTATGCCTTTGTTTCCACTGAGGCGAAAATTTGAACTTTTCAAAAATTTCAGCTGGTGAGAAATTCACTAAACGTGGTCCCCACCTATGATAGTGAATGGGCGGGGGGACCACGTTTCAGAAAGTTCAACTTTTCACCCCAATGGAAACAAGGCCTTAAGATAAAAAAAAAGCCATTAAGGCCTTGTTTCCACTGGGTCGAAAATTTAAACGTTTTGAAAATTCAACTGGTGAAAAATGGAAGACACGTGGCCCCCGCACATTCATTATCATAGGCAGTGGCCACGTGTCTTCCGTTTTTCACCAGTTGAATTTTCAAAGCGTTTAAATTTTCAACCTAGTGGAAACAAGGCATAAAAGAAGGTTATAGGACACGAAAAAAAGGCGGCCATTTTTATTTGAAAGTTTCAAAACTATAATTTTTTTAAAAAAATTAATCATTTAAATTGATTTAATCATTGATGCTTTTGTTTTAAAATAAATTATAATTGAAATGATGAGATTTATAATTAAAATTTAATTATACATTATAAATATAATAATTTTAAATATTGTAAAATTATAAAAATAAAATGAATTTTAGTAATTAAAAATTATAATATTCGAATTTTTGATAAATTTTTTTTAAAAATTCATAAAATTTATAAAAATAGCTTTAAAAAAATCTTTAGATCAAACTGACCTAAAAACTTATAATTGTATATTTTGACAGGGATGAACTGAACGTGGAGCTTCCGGAACCCGGTAGTTACGCTACCGGAATTTTTTTCTTGGAACGTGCCACTGCGCACACTTCGGAACAACTGTTTACCGAACTTGCGGAAGAATTAAACCTTCACGTAAGTGAATCTTTTGTTCCAAAAAAAAAAAAATTTCTATTCCTCGGTAAAGGGAAAGGGGGAGAGAATGTGGATAACACAGGTAAGGATCAACTTTTTTTTTTTTTTACAAGTTTCTTGTTGTTGTTTTTTTTTTTGGTTCGAATTATAATTATATTCAAGATTTCATAGTTGAGAATTTAAAGTGTATTTTTGGGAAGGAGAGATGGTTAATGTATTAACTAGAAATGTCATAATGTTTATTCATGAAAAATTATTATTTTTTGTAGTTTTTAGCTAATTGAAAGTGTAGGTCAAATAGATGACCTACACGGTCACTATAGTGACCTACGATTAAGTCTGCTCCACAAAAAAACAGCATAAAATATTTTTTACTGAATTAATTTATTCAGCAAAAAATATTTTATGTTTTTTTGCGGGGCAGACTAATCGTAGGTCACTAGGTGACCTACACTTTCAAGTAGCTATTTGAAAAAATGTAGGTCACTCAGTGACCTACACTTTTACATTCTTGGAGCTCCGCCCTCCCCCCCTTCTTCCAAACCTTCTGCAACAGGCTTAATTTAACATAACTCCACCTGAATCACTGATATACAAAAGTTGTAAAGTGTAGGTCACTGAGTGACCTACAGATGTGACCTACAAATATTATATTGACAAAATTAAGGAAAAATTTTGTGATTTTATTATTGTAAATTTTTTTGATTGTATTTTTAATTTTCACTTTTGTTGAGAAAATAATGGCATTTCTAGTTAATAATAATTTAAAAAAAAATGGTGGTGGAGGAGGAGTAATAAGAAAAAGTTGACACTTTAATTTTAACCCGTGTTTGCTGGAAGTGTAGCTTTGTGTGTAGGCGGCCTATTAAGAGAAAAAAGAGCCGATTGCAATCAATTCCAGCGGCTGATGATGATGATCGATCATCTGTGATCAGTGATCAATGTTGTGGTGCTGTTTTTTGTGTGGAGTGATCCAAAAGTGGCGCTGTTTTTTGGAGTGATCAAGTTAAAGGGGTTTAATTATAAATTTTTTTTTCGTTTATGAACAAATCGAAATTAATATCGTCTATTTTTGTGTTTTTCCCTCCTGTAATTATTGGATGTTTAGGTCCTTTGTTGGCGCAATGTGCCCTCGGACAACAGTGGTTTGGGAAGTGTGGCCAAGGGATGTGAACCCTACCTTAGGCAGGTGTTTGTCGGAGGAAATCAGGAAAAGGCGGAGTTCAAACGAAAAGTAAGAACAAAAGAGACATTAAGTTTTTAAAGCATTGTTTCCACTTAATCACACATCGCAAAATTACTTTAAAAAATATCCACAAAGAGCGCTAGCATCGTTTTTCTATTGAACCCATAGACCCATATGTTAAAGAAAAAACGTTAATTTTTAAAATACACAGTCTCGCGGCATTATGTTTATTTTTCATATTTAAATTTGTCCAATTTTAATGGTTCAAAGTGCAATGTGCACCTTAAATATATGCTGATCTAGTGACAGCATGACATAAAATTGGTAAGTGTTTTTCTATTTTTTAAAAAAATATTTCATAATCGCGAATTTCTAACTCTTATGTTAAACTCCATTGAGTACGCACTCGTAAAAAAAAGTCCATTAAAATGTTGGTAAAATACTTAAAAAATAATTTTAAAAAGCCAGAAAAAAATCATCACGTGCGACAATGTGTTGGCTTCACTGCGGTTTAATTGTGGTTTTTTAAAATTATTTTTACGTATTTTTAGCAACATTTTAATGGATGTTTTTTATGTTTATTCGGTCGTAATCAATGGAGTTTGACATAAGAGTTAGAAATTCGCGATTTTGAAATAGTTTTTAAAAATAGAAAAACACTTACCAATTTTTTGTCATTCTATCACTCGATCAGCATATATTTAAGGTGCACATTGCACTTTCAACCATCAAAATTGGACAACTTTAAATATGAAAAATTAACGTATTGCCGCTGCGACTGTTGTGTATTTTAAAAATGAACATTTTTCTTTAACATTGGGTCTATGGGCTCAATGGAAAAACGATGCTAGCGCTCTTTATTGAGATGTAACCCTGCAAATGAGTCTTGAATGGAAATGCACCTTTACAGTTAAAAGTATTCTTTGAAATGGAGGTTAAGTAGTACTTTTAAGTTCAAGAAACCCGACGAAACTCATATTCTCGAGTAACTTCAACGCTGGCAGAAATTCAACATCAGAACTTAGTTATTTAAACTTTTATTTGAACCCTCTTTGAACAGGATTCCAACTAATAAAAATCCTGCTGAATAATCGCGAATAGAATTTTTTTTATGTTGAGGGAAACCTGTTTTTTTGGGTTTTAAGTTCAAGTTCAAATTCTGAAGTAAATTTGGAACTTCAACTTGAACCCTCTCTGAACAAGGTGTCAACACAGAAAAACTACGTTGATTACCATTGAACATTTTTTTAATGTTCTTGGAGCTCTGTTTGGAGGATTCAAGTTGTTTTAAAAATTCAAGAAATTCAAGGATCAAAACACAAAAATTCAAAAGAAGAAATTTGGAACTTGAACTTTTAAGAGAAAATTGAAAGTGTTTTAGAAACTAGAAGAGTCACGAAACAAAATTGTTTTTGAAGCTAAATTTTTTTAAAAAAATAAGCTTTTTATAGCTCTTTAAAGAAATAAGAAATTGAAAGTGTTTTAAAAACTGGAAAAATCACGTAATAAACTAAACGTGTGTTTTTTATAAAGATATTTTTTTTAAATTAAACTTTTTATGGCTTTCTGAAATTTTTTTAAAAGGTTTTTCAAATAAAATCCTAATATTCATTGATTTTCAAAAGGTCATAATAAGTTTATTTTTAAAGATTTCTACACAGATAAACTCTAATATCTTGTACACAGTTATGAGCTAAATGAATTCAAATTAAATGTGTTTAGGTGAATTATACGGAATCCAGTTAAGGACATGAACACCAAATAAAAATTGACTTTAATTATTAATATTTTAAATTGAAATACTAAATCAATATTTTAATGTCAATAGTTTATATAAATTATATTTAAGTATTAACTCAATATTTTTCAGATTATTAACTGAATAAATTGAATTCGACGACATATTGTTTGTTTGTCCTTCACAGGGCTCTGTAGAACACGTTTATTGTTTAAATGCATTTAAATTATCATCTGTATGTACTAGGTATTAGTCGCTTTCTTTACTCTTCTACTTTCTATTAGAATTTCAATTTCGTTTTTTTAAAAAAAACAAATTCTAAAAGAAACAAGGAAGTTTCTTTCTATCTTCTAGACTCTTTAAAAACGGGGCCAAATCCACATGCTTTATACTGTAGTACTTAGCAATGGGACTGTTGAAAGAAAAAAAACAGGTCTTGAGGTCGTCTTACAAATTTACTTATTATATTTATAGCCATTTCACACCAACAATGTTTGAAAACAAGGAAAAGGGAAGAAGGGGAGAAAAAGGGACTGAATGGGTGGGGGGGGGCAATGACATTCTAAACTTAAAACTTGGTCTACAGGTTTCTTAAAATAAAATTTCAATTTCTAGACAGGAAACGAACCGAATTTCTAGTAAAACCAGAAATGTTTTCTTTTCTATTAAATGTCACGAATGAGACGAATATATTACACAACTCAAAAAGTGAAGTTTTATTACCAAAATGGAAATTAAAATGATTTATAATTATTATGTAATCTAAAAAAAATTTTCAATTTTGTGTCATTTGCTGAACTCGACTATCAGATTAGTTACTGTTTTGAAGCACCTTGTATTATTGTACAGGTTGCTTTCATAAGTTGTACAGGGTGTTTCTAAAATTATATACAGGGGGTCTCCAAAACATTAAAAAGTACTTCCATGCGTTAAAAAGCTGTATAGGGTGCTTTTAAAAAAGCTGTACACGGTGCTTCTAGAAAGATGTACAGGGTGCTTTTAAAAAGCGGTACAGGGTGCTTTTAAAAAGCGGTACAGGGTGCTTTTAAAACGCGGTACAGGGTGCTTTTAAAACGCGGTACAGGGTGCTTTTAAAACGCGGTACAGGGTGCTTTTAAAACGCGGTACAGGGTGCTTTTAAAACGCGGTACAGGGTGCTTTTAAAACGCGGTACAGGGTGCTTTTAAAACGCGGTACAGGGTGCTTTTAAAACGCGGTACAGGGTGCTTTTAAAACGCGGTACAGGGTGCTTTTAAAACGCGGTACAGGGTGCTTTTAAAACGCGGTACAGGGTGCTGCTAGAAAGCTGTACAGGGTGCTGCTAGAAAGCTGTACAGGGTGCTGCTAGAAAGCTGTACAGGGTGCTGCTAGAAAGCTGTACAGGGTGCTGCTAGACAGCTGTAGACGGTGCTGCTAGAAATAAGCTGTACACGGTGCTTCTAAACGGTATTCAAAGCGCAGACACTTGACAGAATGCTTCTAAAATGTTATATAGGATGCATCTAAAAAGCTATACAAAATGCTTCTAAAAGCTATACAGGGTGCTTCTTAAAAAAAATGGACAAGATGTTTTAGCCTTTCAAAAGCTGCACCTTAAGTTCTGTATTAGAAATATCATTTTTTTTCTGTTTATATGATAAAATCACAAATTCAGTCAGCCATAAAAAACAGATGAATGTCCTCTTGTAAGATCAAGAGATCGATTATTTGATGAAAGCTGGCCTAAAGACGAAAAACCTCAAAAAAACCCTCCAACATCACAAGTGTCACTGTGTGTCTGTTTGAAATCGATAAACTTAATAAAATACCAGTATTATTCTTGTTGTTAGGAACTTTCTTTTCGATCGATTCCTTCCCCACCCTCCATTGCTGCTGGTTTTTTTATTGCTTATTTATTATTTCTATTATATTAGCAAAAATGGAAAATTGCAATATTTTATGGTGATTGCCAGATTATAGCTGTAGGTCACACAAATTCATTATTTCATTATTCTGCTTACCTATTATTTATACTGGTGCCGCCGCCCTCTCACTGTGTTCCCCCTTCCCCTCATGTCATTTAATGTTCCTAATTAATAGTTATGGAAGTATGACTAGACAGCGGATTTATATGCAACAAAGATATACACTGTATGGTTGCTGTTAGATTCCATAAAATGAATGGAAAATTGCATTAATATTATTAAAATTATATATATATTTAAGCCAGGTCTGTGTGCGTGTGCGTGTGTCTGTCTGTAATTACGCTGTACAAACCTTGAAGCACGTTGGAATTTATTTATAAAAATTTAAATAAATGAATAAATGAACCGCTTTTTTTCTCAAGGTCAACTATATGTTAGGACCATTCCAATCCAAGAACCCCTGATATTTAATTTCAGAGGGGAAAAGGTTGGAAAGTGTAGAGGGGGAGAGAGAGAGAAACGTGGAGGGGGGGGGGGAAAAAGTGGGAGGGGTGACTGAAATTGAAATGAAAGGAGTAAAAAAGGAAAAAACGACGCGCATGCGCACAATTGCCTTTGAATTTTTTTGGGGGGGGGGACCGTCATTTATGACGGGTTACCCCACTAGTATTATATTACGAGCTAATTTGTTTTTACATATTTTAGACATTACATGAAATATCGGATAACAAGAAATACATGTTCGGTTTGATTTTTTTTTTTTTTTTTTTTTTTTAGAATACATAGTATCAACATTATTTCTTTCAACACAAAAAATATTTTATGTCTCTTTTCTTTTGTGTTGAATGGTTTATACTGTAATTATAGTTAATTTCACAATTATTTAATACGTTAAATACAGTTTTTTTTGTTTGGATATATTTCTATTTAGTCTATAATTAATAGTTTTTTTAAGAAATTTATTTTAATTTTGTTAAAATAGTTCATATTTTTTTTTTTAAAAAAAGAGAATTTTAGTTTTTCTTTTTACAAATTTGTCAATTATCTTTTTTGAAAAATGTTTTCAATTTTTTTTTAAATATGATTTTCAATTAAAAAAAAATGATTTTCAATTTTTTTTACAAAGATTTTTAATTTTTAAAAAGATTTTTAATTTATTTTTAAAAAAATATTTTCAATTTTTACAAATAGTTTCTAGTTTTTTTTTTTCAATATTAGTATTTTTTTCAAATGACGTGTCAATTTTTTGAACAATTACTGTATTTACAATTTTTACAAATGTTTTTTTTTCTCTAATTATTGTAAAATTATATATTTAATTTTAAAAAAAATACGCAATTCATTTTTCTTCTTCAAATTCCTTTAGTTTTTGTTTGACAAATTCTGAATAATAAATAATATCATTAAAAAAATAACTGAAATTAAGTTTTAAAAAATAAATAAGGAATACGTATTTATATACGCATAAAAATTCAAAATCATTACGTGAAATATACATATGAGAAACAAGTTTTCTTGTGTTTTCAATTATTTGCATATAAATCCGCTCTCTCTAACGATAACAACCTTGCAATTAACATTGTATGACGTCATCGGGATACCTGATGATCTCCTAATTTAAACTTCAAAGTTTGACGTTTTGCCAACAACTATAAATTACCAGACCTTTTTTTTTAATGCAATGTGCTATGTAATTATTGACTCTTGATTTAAATCTGGGGGGTTTGGAGATTTTAAAATTAGCTTTTGTGTATCTAAGCAAATTTTGGTTTACGAATTCCTGAAAGAATCGATTTTTGTAAATCTGTTTTTGGTTATAACAATTTTTTTTTCTTCTTTCCTGTCTTTAATTTGTAGGTGTTCGTATTGCGTAAACAGGCAACACACACAATACCAAAGCCAGGAAGACGATTTTATGTTTGCAGTTTGTCTACGGACACAATTGTTTACAAAGTAACTCAATCATCATCATCATCATCTGAATAGATTGATTGAAATATACAAGAAATAAAAATTTAAATAATGTGTTTTTTTTAATGTTTTTGTTTTAATAATTAAAGGGCCAGTTTATGTCCTCGCAGTTGTGGGATTATTTTCTGGACCTACAGGACCCAACTTTTGAAACTTATCTGGCATTGGTACATGCCAGATACTCAACCAACACGTTTCCTAGTTGGGAAAGGGCACATCCCTTGAGGTTTGGATTACCAGTAATAATATTATTCCTGCAATTGATTCACTATAGAAATAAATTTATTTATTAATATTATTCACTAAATTATATAGTGGTAAAATATGCAGTAAAATGCTACAAAAATATGTATGCATTTATGTATTAATTATATGGCTGCAAAATGTGAAAAGATGCCACAACAATAGAAAATGTAATTGTGCATTTTTATGTAAAAACACTAAAATATGCAAAAATTATGCATGAAATTAATTTGTCATTAAAAAGAGCTTAAAGTAGGCACTTTTAATTAAATAATAAAAGCATCTTATTATTGCCAAGAAAGCATTAGAATTGGTTCAGACCATGAGGTTAATGTAAGTTAAAGGTAAGTTCCATCTCTACAGTCTACTACTATGCAATGTATGTTATTTAAATGCACCAATAAAACTAGCTGATACTTTAGTAGCTGCATTCTTGTCATACATTGTTTGAGAGAACAACCTTAACTTAACCTAATTTTAACCTTATGGTCTAAACTTAGGACTCGGGGATGTCCTAAATATTACTAAATTGATATTTTTTATTTTAAAACAAAAATAGATTCCTCGCTCATAACGGCGAAATTAATACTCTTCGTGGAAATGTCAATTTGATGCAGGCTCGAGAGGGAGTCATGAAAAGCCAAACGTTTGGGAACGATCTCAAGAAATTGTATCCAGTCGTCGAACCGGACTTATCCGATTCTGGTTGTGTGGACTGCGTACTGGAATTTCTTGTCATGGCAGGAGGACGTTCTCTGCCAGAGGTGAGTGTACTTTTTGTCATCTTGTGGCACTTCGTGGCACACTGCGGCACTTTTTGGCAAGTATTTCAAAATAAAAAAATGGTTTCTATTGTAAGGCCGTAATGACCATGGTTCCGGAAGCTTGGCATAATGATTCTTTGATGAATCCGGACAAGAGGAACTTCTATCGTTGGAGTGCCTGTGCCATGGAACCTTGGGATGGACCAGGTACGAAGTTATCCGATAACAGTTTTTGTTATAAAATATTTGCTTTTTTTTTTAAACTTTTGCGTCGCTTCTTTAGCATTGTTGACGTTTACGGATGGTCGGTACGTTGGAGCCATTTTGGATCGTAACGGTCTGCGACCGTCACGATATTACGTGACAAAGGACAACAACATGATTATGGCCAGCGAAGTCGGAGTTTTGGATGTGCCGCCAGAAAACATCCTCATGAAGGTGCAACAACTTCATTTTTGGACATTCTCGATCTTCGCTCACTCTCAATTTGTTTGTAGGGTCGTCTAAAACCTGGAAGAATGTTACTGGTGGACACTTTGGAGAAGGTTCTGACGAGGGACGAAGAACTGAAACTGGACATCGCAAGACTTCGTCCGCTGGATAAATGGCTGCACGAAATGGTGCCGTATCTTCGGTGTCGGAATGTTGGTCCAGTTTGGGTTCTCATTTGTGGTTGTCTTTTTTTATTTTTGGTTTTTCAAGATCTATCTGGAAGACTTATACGCAGCCGCCTCCGAGGAAGTACGCAATGAAATTGAGGCGAGGGCATTAATCAATGGTGAAATCAACGGCGACGTTATCGGACAAAGAACTCTGGGTGACGATTACTCGACTTCCGACCGCCGTCTGGCTATCTTTGGTTACAACATCGAAACTCTCACACTTCTGTTGCTGCCCATGATCAAGAGCTCGTAAGTCGGTGAAATTCTTCTTTTACAAAAAAAAAAATGACTATAAAAATTGGATTTATTCGAATTATTTTTTAAAATTAAGTGTTTTTTTTAAGAAAAACTTGTTATTTGGAATAATTTATTTAAAATTGTAGTTGAAATAATTATTGCTACACTTTTTTTAATTTTAATTTATAATTTTAATTTTATACTTTTTTAATATTTGAAGTTGTATTTTTAAATATATTTTCATTTTATTTAGTATATTAAAATTTCTAAATTTAAGAAAATTGTAAATATTGAATCGTTAAGTTTTCAATATTAATTATGAAATTTTCATTATTACTAATCATTGAATTTTCAATATATTAAATTTTTGATATTACTAATTATAAATTTTCATTTTTATTAATTACCAAACTTTTAGTTTTATTAATTACTAAATTTCGGTTTTGTTAATTACCAAATTTTCGGTTTTGTTAATTACCAAATTTTCGGTTTTGTTAATTACCAAATTTTTGGTTTTGTTAATTACCAAATTTTCGGTTTTGTTAATTACCAAATTTTCGGTTTTGTTAATTACCAAATTTTCGGTTTTGTTAATTACCAAATTTTCGGTTTTGTTAATTACCAAATTTTCGGTTTTTAATTATTAAATTTTCAAATGAAAAAATAATTCCTGTTTAAATTAAATAAAATTGAATTTTTAAATGAATTAAACATTAAATAAAAAAAAATTCATTATTATAAATATATTTATTCAAATTTTTTTTTTAAAAAAATAAATCTGATATTTTCGATTTTTACGTTTTTTGTTCTGACTTTTCGATCAATTGAAACGTGATTTTATTTGAAATGTCCTAAATTAGGAAAGAGTCGCTCGGAAGTATGGGAAACGATGCCCCACTCGCTTGCATCTCTCAGTTCCAACCTCTCCTTTACGACTACTTCAAACAGTTGTTCGCACAAGTGACCAATCCTCCGATTGATCCCTTCAGAGAAAAAATCGTCATGTCTCTCGTAAGTTTCGAGTACTTTAATCTTTCCCGTTGATTTTCGCCATCATCCTGAGAACGCTTCTTTTTTTTTTCTTTTCTTTTTTTCAGGAATGTCCCGTTGGACCAGAAGCGAACATGTTGGAGCCGAGTGCCGAACAGTGCCGTAGACTATTCCTCAAGCAACCCATTTTATCTTTGGTGGACTTGCGTGTTATAAAGGCAACATCGTATAAAGGATGGAAGGTAATAATGGATTTGCGCGTGTTTGAAATGTGTTTCGTTAGATAACTCGTGACATGACAATGCAACTTCGAAAATTGATTGCAAGTGAACCGGAAGAGCGGGAATGGAAATGTTCAGTGCAATACATTCAGGGTGAGGTCGGCAAGACATTAAAGTCTTCATTTCCGTTGTGCAATGCGCGCCTCAAAATTTAAACCAATTCAGATTGGTTGAGGTGTTTCTATAGATACTCGTGACAATGCAACTTCGAAAAATGGATAAATCCAATTTGATAAATGAATACCTGTGGCAGAGGGACAAGACACCAAGTGTTTGAATTTCAAAATTTGTTATAAAAATTAGAAAATGCACTAAATCTCTTCTTGGAAGTGATTTTTTTCTATTGTCGAATAATTCCTGGAAAGGTTTATAAATTTGTGATTTTTTTTTTTCAGACTAAAGTAATCGACATGGTGTATCCTGTCGAAGAAGGTGTGAGCGGTCTGAAAATCGGATTGGATCGGGTTAGTAAAGAGGCTTGCGCAGCCGCCAAAGATGGTTATCAGTTGGTCGTTCTTTCCGATAGGAATGCCGGACGTGAAAACCTTCCGATCAGGTAATACGAACAGCACTTTAAATGTTATGGTAAAACTTTTAAAATTGACAGGAAAGTATTTAATCAATTAAGAATTAAGAATTTTTAGGAAGGTTTCTTATTTCCGCAATTTTGCATTATTTTTTTTTTATGATTTTCATATAAAAAAAAAAAATGAAAAAAGAAAAACAGCCAAAAAAAACTACAAATGTTTAAAAAAAAAAGTACAAAGATTTTAGAAATATTTGCAAAAATGTTGAATTTCTTTTAGTAAGTTTGGCCAAAAAGTATTTGTTATACAAGAAAAATTCAATAATAAGCTATAATTTACTAAGTTTAATTAGATTAGCTGAAATATTTCTCAAGAAAATTGTAAATTTTGTACTTATTTTTAAGTTTCTCTTTATTATTTTTTCGTAATTGTAAATTGGTGTTTGCTTTTTTTTCACACTTTTGTGAAAATTTTTAGTGAAAATCTTCGAATTTTTACTGATTTTTCTCTTTCATAACATTAACAATAATACACTTGTAATTATTTGCTGAATATCTTCCATAATTTTGCTTTTTTCTCGCTTTTATTTAACTTGATAATTTGTTTGTTTGTCCACCACCTTCTGTAATATTTGAAAATAATTCACACTGCACGGGGATTGAACCCATGACCAACATTACCACGGGCTGAGACCCTAACCACTACACCAACAAGACAAGAACAGATTAGATTTTGTTTTGTTTAATTTTCTTGTTTCTCTCATAATTTTTAAGAAAATATTTGTTCATTATCTTAATAATTTTTCACAACAATGGTGAACATATTTATAATTTATACTTAATTTTACCGCAAATTTCGCTTAATTTCGCCACAAATTTCGCCACAAATTTCGCCACAAATTTCGCTTAATTTTGGCACAAATTTTGCTTAATTTTGGCACAAATTTCGCTTAATTTTGGCACAAATTTCGCTTAATTTTGGCACAAATTTCGCTTAATTTTGGCACAAATTTCGCTTAATTTTGGCACAAATTTCGCTTAATTTTGGCACAAATTTCGCTTAATTTTGGCACAAATTTTGCTTAATTTTGGCACAACTTTTGCTTAATTTTGGCACAAATTTTGCTTAATTTTGGCACAACTTTTGCTTAATTTTCTCACAATTTTTTCTTCCCAGAATTACTTAATTTTTTCGTCAGTTTTGAAGAGTTTAACAATTTTTACAACAATATTATTAAAAAAATATTTTAGATTTAATATTAACATAAATTTTGCTTAATATTCTCCCTAATTCTTCTCAGTTTTTTTCAGAATTATTGCTACCAGTTTTGCATAATTTTTTCCATTTATTCCATTTATTTTTTCCATGAATTATTTGGGGAAAATTTTAAGTTTTCAATTTTTCACAACTTTGCTTATTTTTTTCTCATACTTTTTACTACAATGTGTTTGTTGAAACTGTTATTTTTCTTTTCAGCGCTTTATTGGCATTGGGAACAACCCATCACTACCTGATTGCTCAAAGGCAACGAATGAAAGTTGGACTTATTTTGGAAACCGGAGAAGCTCGGTAATTGATTCTCGATATTATTATTATTATTATAAAGACCAAAAATTCAAAAAAAATTGGCGGCTTTTTCATAATAGAGAGGTGCACCACATGTGCGTTCTGTTGGCTTACGGTGCCGACGCCATCTGTCCGTACATTGTGTTCGAGACGATGCAGAACCTTCGCAATCAAGGACTTCTCGATCCTCCGCTGAGCGATCAGAAGATCTTCGGTAACTATGCGGCCGCAATGGAGCATGGTATTTCTAAGGTGATGGCAAAAATGGGCATCTCTACCCTTCAGAGCTACAAAGGGGCGCAGATTTTTGAGGCAGTTGGTATCTCGCAAGAAGTCATCGATCAGTGCTTCAAGGTACGAGACTACGAGAAACCCGGCCGAAAAGTGTTTTTTGATTCTAACTTCGATTGGTTTTTTTTTAGGGGACGTCGTCTCGGATCGGTGGGGCCACATTTCAGTGTTTGGCCAAGGAGGCATTGCAACGACATCAGCTGGCTTACAGTGATCGAGAGTGCGATACTCTGGTTCTGCGTAATCCAGGGAATTATCACTGGAGGAGTGGAGGAGAGAAACACATGAATGATCCCGACAGTATCGGTAATCTTCAGGTCGGTTTCGCCCTCCTATACATGATTATTATTTATTACGAAGGCTGTTGGGAAACTCTTGCAATCGAAAGTTTTTTTTTATTAATCTGATACATTCGGGTTCCAAAATTATTACTGTCGCGATTTCTTGTGAAAATTTCATTTGTTAACAATTTTACAATATTTTTTTATTTTTCTTCAATGATTTTTATTTAAAAATTTAAAATAATGTGAATACAAATAATGTATAAAGCTTTTAAAAAATTTAAAACTATTTAGAAATATTTGAAAATTTGGAAGTATTTGTAAAAATGTGGAAAAATTTTGAAATTTGGAAAAATGTGGAAAAATTTTGAAATTTGGAAAAATTTTGAAATTTGGAAAAATTTTGAAATTTTGGAAAAATTTTGAAATTTTGGAAAAATTTTGAAATTTTGGAAAAATTTTGAAATTTTGGAAAAATTTTGAAATTTTGGAAAAATTTTGAAATTTTGGAAAAATTTTGAAATTTTGGAAAAATTTTGAAATTTTGGAAAAATTTTGAAATTGGGAAAAATTTTGAAATTGGGAAAAGTTTTGAAATTGGGAAATGTTTGGAAATTGGGAAATGTTTGGAAATATTTAAGAAATTTGAAATTCCAGAAATTTGAAAATATTTAAGAAATTTGAAAATATTTAAGAAATTTGAATTATCCAGGAATTTAAAAATGTTTAACAATATAAAAATATACATAAATAAAAAAAATATAAGTTATTTTGAATTTTAAAATTACAAATATCATGAAATTTTGACATTTCCACCAACAAAGAAAAATTTGAAAAACAATAAAATTCTCAAATATTTTGACAAGATTACGAAAATTTCAAAAATCTCAAAAGAAAAGTAAAAGAAACCTGAAAAACTTAGAACAACAAAGTAAAAAGAAAATGCTCAAAAATCTCGACGAAAAAGCATTTTTGTTATATTTTGTTTTGCTGAACAACTTTGATGTCATTTTTTTCGCGTTAAATTATCACAGTAAAATTTCTTCTAAGTTTTCGCAATTGTATTTTCCAGCCTTCGTGATTCTAGTTTTTATTTTTTTTTAATCGAGACTTGAATCCGTTTTTGTACTTTTTTCTCTTTCTCCACATGATTTAGGATGCAGCACGTACTAACAACAAGAACGCGTTCGAGAAGTTTGTCGAAAGTACGATGCAAAGCATGCGAGACTGTACTCTCCGTGGGCAACTCGAGCTCGTGTATCCGGAAACCTCGATCGACATCAGCGAGGTGGAACCGGCAAAGAATATCGTGAAACGTTTTGCCACCGGCAAGTGTTATTTTAAAAACTCTAAAACGTCGAAACACCCTTCAAAATGTAATAATTAAGTGTTGAATTTATATATAAAAAAATGAAAAGGTGCCATGAGTTTTGGTAGCATCTCTTTAGAAGCGCACACGACATTAGCAATTGCAATGAACAGAGTTGGTGGTAAATCGAACACTGGCGAAGGTGGAGAGAATGCCGACAGATATCTGAACCAGGATCCGGAGTTCAACACCCGATCGGCCATCAAACAAGTGGCTTCGGGACGTTTCGGAGTGACCAGTGCCTTTTTGGCCAATGCAGATGATCTACAGATAAAGATGGCTCAAGGTGCCAAACCGGGTGAAGGAGGGGAACTTCCTGGTTACAAGGTATTTGAGACACTGATCTCGAGGGCTTTTGATCCTGTTTACTGAATGTTGTGTTCTCGCTTCGCTCGATAGGTTACGAAAGAGATTGCGCACACGAGACATTCGATTGCAGGCGTCGGACTCATTAGTCCTCCTCCGCATCACGACATCTATTCGATTGAAGATCTGGCCGAGGTAAGTACTTTTATTTATTCAGAAAAAAAATTCCACTGATTTTCGACACTTGATTTATCTTCACAAATGTTTTCTGTTTTATTTTTATATGTTCAATTTTTTTTTAATTAATTTAGTTAATCTACGATTTGAAATGTGCGAATCCATTTGCTCGCATATCGGTAAAACTCGTATCCGAGGTTGGAGTTGGAGTTGTGGCCTCGGGAGTGGCTAAGGTTAACTTGAACACGTCCGAACTCCTATTTTATTGTAAAAAAATTCCCTTTTTAATTGTTAACAGGGAAAAGCCGAACACATCACTATTTCGGGACACGATGGGGGTACCGGTGCCAGTAGTTGGACTGGAATAAAGAACGCTGGATTACCGTGGGAATTAGGAATTGCCGAAACACATCAGACCCTTGTTCTGAACAACCTCAGGTCTCGTGTGGTGCTTCAAGCTGACGGACAGATCAGAACTGGTCAGAAGATGTGGCTCAGCTGGAACATACTGTATATACGGAGTGTGTCACAGAAAAATATATATATATGTTACTGTCAGTGTGATCGAAAAGTAATAATTTTCCACATTGACTAATGAGGCAGTCATTTCACACATTGCTCGGAAACATAATCTTGCCCATTATTTGAAACAGGGAAAAGTTTTCACTTTGATTGGCCACGTAGTCATTGTGCACATTGCCCAAACATGGGATAATTTCGCACATGCACTAGCCGGTTGGGCATTCTGCACATTGCCTAACATTTTAGCATTTCATTGTGCACACTGCTATAGTCGTTTTGCAAATTCAATAGTGGTCGAAGGTAATCTTCACAAACACTGAATGTTTTTTTTTTTGCAATTTTAGTTGATTATTCACACTTTGCCTAGTTGATACGGGAATTTGCATATTGCCTGTTAATGTAATTATTATGCACATTGTCTAAAAGGGGGTAGGTATTCTACACATAGTCAAGCATTTTCGACTTTATGCAGATTGTCTTGTTTGTTTTAGTAGTTCTGCAAATTGCCTAAATTGAATGTTGTAGAGTCACTAGCAATTTGGTGGTTTTACAGATTGCCTAGTGATGTTGCAGAATGCCTGATTTTCCACATTGACAGTAACATATACACCTTTTATTAAAGTGTGTATACATTTCTATGGAACACATCGTAGCTTCTAAGATACGATTGCCGCAATGTAACTTGAAGCTTGTGACGTCAGCGAGAGAGAGAGAGAGAGGAGGGTTAATCAAAAAGTTCGAATTTTATCCATTTTTGTCTGATAGAAAAGAAGATGACAGCAGAAGTTCTCAACAGTTTAAAACAAAAGTTTCTCGACTTTTTTTGTTATCATCTCTTTTTTGGCCAACCCTTTCTCTCTGACGTCACAAACATGAAGTTACAGTGCAGCGACTGTAGTATGCACATGTACTTTCGTAATGAGCAATCGTTTGTTTCGTCGAATAGGTTACGACGTGGTTGTCGCATCGATTCTCGGCGCTGACGAGTTCGGTTTCTCGACTGCGCCACTCATCATAATGGGGTGCACTATGATGCGCAAGTGTCACCTTAACACGTGCCCAGTAGGCGTGGCTACACAGGTTTGTTTGAAATTCCAATTTGTGTTGGAAAAATAAATCGTGGTGATTTTTGGTTTTATCGAGTATTTTACTAATTTTTTTAATTATTATTTTAAAAGTAATATTTTTAAATTTCTAATATTTTTTATATCGGATTTTAAATATTTATTAGATTTTTTACTAATTTTTTTAATTATTATTTTAAAAGTAATATTTTTTTAATTTCTAATATTTTTTATATCAGATTTTAACTATTTATTAGATTTTTTGCTAATTTTTTTTAAATACATACATGCATAGTTAATTTTTTTAATTAACTGTTTTTAACAAATTGATTTTGACAATTTTATTTCGACAATTTAATTTCAAAAAAAAAATAGAAAAATTAATTTTATAAAAAAATGTAAAATTAATTGTGTTATAAATTTGATGATTGACTTTTTGACCGTTTGAAGGATCCCGAATTACGCAAGAAGTTTGAAGGAAAACCCGAATACTTAATAAACTTCTTGTTTCTCTTGGCCGAAGAGGTAAAAATGTTTGTCGTAGCTCTTTCGTCATGTCCATCGAAAATGCAGCTGAATTTTTGTAATATTTTATTTTAAAAATTATAAAGGTGAGGGGTTATCTTGCTAAGTTGGGACTGAGGAGCCTTCAGGAGCTGGTGGGACGAACAGATTTGCTTCACGTTCGAAGTGATTTAGAATCTGGAAAAGCAAAACTGTTGGATTTCAGTTTGATTCTACAAAATGCTTTGTCGATGCGACCGGGAGTCTCCATTATCGGTGGAAGTGTTCCGCAAGATTTCATGCTGGAAAATCGAAAGGTGCCCGTGCCATGTTAATTAATTCTCGATGGTTCTCTCGACATTTTAAATTTCAAGTAGATTTTTCTGGACTAATGAATGTGTTTTCTTATATAAAAAAAATGTAGGATAATCGGCTGATGGAGTTGTCAAAGGACGTCCTCGAAAGGAAGTCCACTCGTGTCGAGATCGAGATGGACATTCAGAACACGGATCGGGCATTTGCATCTACTCTAAGTTATCACATCTCAAAGTAAGACTTCTCTCGTCGTTTCGGAGGTTTTATTTTTTGGTAAATTGTGGAGGGCGATATTTAAGCGAACACTTTTAAGTTTTTTGTTAATAACTTTAGGATTATAAAACTGGCCGTGACAATTTTCACGATTTCTTTGGGGGGAAAACTTCGTAGTTTTAACAATTATGCAATAATTATCTTTTTTTTTTCTATTGCACGTAAGAATAAATGTGAACATAAAAGTGCAAATTTTTATCAATTTTTTTTTAAAAAATATACATTTTTATTAATTTTAAACAAGGTACAATTTATTAGTTCAGCAATAAATTATTTTAGAAATTTTTATACGTAAAAAGTATCAAAATTGTCATTATTTTTTTTACAATTATTGCTTTTTTTTTCTTCTTAGTTTTCACAATATTTTAAAATTGTTTTTCTAATAAGTTTCTTTATTTGTTTTCAAGTTATGCTTATTTTTCTCACAATTTTTAGTATTTTTTAAAATTTTGCTGATATTTTTATTTTCATTTTTGTTTTATTTTTTGGTTATTTTTTTGTTGCAATTTTTGTTTTTATTTTGTTTAATTTTTCTTAAAAAAAAATAATGAAAATTAAGCAGATTAATTCTGAATATCACTATTTTCATTATATTGTAATAAGATAATGATATGATCCTTATGATTTTCATTGTTTTAAAAATTTATTTATTTTTCTAACAACTTTCATTATTTGTTTGAAAGTTTTGTTTATTTTTCTCACCATTTTTTTATATTTTGCGTAGTTTTCTCATAATTTGTTTATTTTTGCTTGTTTTTCTCATAATTTTCATATTTTATTTGCTGGTTTTTCTTCCATATTTTAGTTTTTTTTAAATTTTAGTTTATTTTTATTAATTTTCATTATTTAAAAAAAAAATAATGAAAACCAAGCAAAATAACTATTTTCTTGAAATTTTCGTTAATTCTTATCATTCTTGCATTTTTTCTTACGATTTTAATTATTTTTACTTATTTTTTTTTTCTCATATTTTCATTTTTAAATTTTTGTTTTATTTTGCTTAATTTTCATCATTTTTAAATTATTGCTTGTTTATCTCAAAATTTTCGTAATTTTTGTTAAAAATGTTTGCTTATTTGACTCACAATTTTTATTATTTTTGCAGTATTTACTTATTAGTTGGTGAAAATCTCATCAGATTATCAGCCAGCCAAAAAAAAAAAAAACGAATGAAACTAAATGTGATTGAATATTGCAGGAAGTACGGTGAGGCTGGATTGCCTGACAATAGCATCTTGGTTCGACTGAAGGGATCCGCGGGACAGAGTTTCTGCGCTTTCATGACGAAGGGAATTACGGTGACTCTCGAAGGCGATGCCAACGACTACGTGGGAAAGGGTTTATCGGGAGGAGAGGTTATCGTCTATCCACCAACCGGATTGTATCCGGGATACAAAACCGAGAACAACATAATTGTTGGAAATGTTTGTCTTTATGGAGCAACCAGTGGAAAAGCTTTCTTCCGTGGTCAAGCCGCGGAAAGGTTTTGTGTTCGTAACTCTGGAGCCATTGCTGTCGTCGAGGTTCGAACCTCGCGATTACAAATCAGGGTTTTAAAATAAACAATAATTTAATTAATGAATGGGAAATGTTTTATATTGTTTCAGGGTGTCGGTGATCACGGTTGCGAGTACATGACGGGTGGAGTTGCCCTTATTCTGGGAGCAACGGGCCGTAATTTTGCAGCCGGAATGTCCGGCGGAATTGCTTACGTTCTCGATAAGTCAGTTTAATTGCCGATTAAATGTTACGAATGATGTTTTTGTCGATTAATTTTTAATGTGTTTTTTTTTTCTTCGGTTAAGGGCAAAAACTTTTCCGAATTTCTGTAACCAGTCTATGGTAGACCTTCTGAAGCTGGAAGATACCGAGGATTTGAAATACGTTAAAGATCTGCTACAAGAGTTTTTGGATAAGACCGGTTCGGAAGTTGCGAGTGATCTGTTACGAGACTGGCCTCGGTCGGCCGAGAACTTTGTCAAAGTAAGAAACTGTCGTGTCAATTGCCGTAAACAGGGTCTGTAATAAAATTGTGAAAATTGTCTCCAAATATTTTATATTTGCCAAAAAATAACAAATATTGTGAAAAGGTTTAGGTGAAAATTTGTTAAATTTTGTTAGATTTTGCATTTTTAATATCAAAAATTCTATGAAACTGGCAAAATATTGTGCTGTTTGCTTTGTTACGTTTATGACAAAAATTATTATTAAAAAAAATAATTTTTGGTTGAGATTTCAAGGAATTTCTTATATTTTGTTGAGATTTCTATGAATTTTATATTTTTTTTGTCAAAGTTTATCTTTTTTGTCTTGTTTAAATTAAAAAAAAATTATTGCTTTTTATCAAGATTTTTTATTAACTTTAGTTTTTGTTGAATTTTTAAAAATTCTTAAGTTTTTGTTGAATTTTTAAAAATTCTTAAGTTTTTGTTGAATTATTAAAAATTTTGTTCAACTTACGAAATTTTGACAAAAATTCAATAAAAAAACAAAAACAAAATTATACTAAAATTTATGTACTTTCTTACAAAAAATATTTCTTATCCAAATTTATAAAAAAATTCGAAAAAATTTTTACTTTTCTCACAAATTATTTTGCTTACAAATGTTTCTTGTCAAAATTTAAAAGAATTGTAAAACTTTTTGACAAAATTTTTAAAAATGTTTTTATTTGTTGCCAATTAAAAAAAAACATATTTGTTGCAAATTTTAAAAATTTTGTTGAAAGTTTTAAAAATTTGGTTTTTATTTGGTTCAGATTTTTAAAAAAATGTCAAAAATACGACATTCTAAAATATTAAATTTTTTATTTTAGGTGTTTCCTAAAGAGTACCAACGAGCTCTGAAACAAAACCAAGTCGAGAACACCACCGAAACAAAAGAAACAACAAAAGAAGAGCAGATAAAAGTAGAAAATGGACACAATGGCGTTCACGACATCGAGGACTCAATTCCCGACTCCGAAATCAAACAAAAAAAGATGGAAATAATTTTGGACAAGACGAGAGGTTTCGTAAAGTATAACCGAGAGACGGCTCCGTATCGTCCGGCGGGAGTTCGACAAAACGACTGGAACGAGATCTATAATTTTCAGCATGTACGAAAAGGGCTTCGTACTCAAGCTGCGAGGCAAGTGACCCACACCACCAGCAAACACCAAATATTTGACCGCATTTTATATATTTTTTTTTTCTCGTAATCAGGTGCATGGAATGCGGTGTTCCGTTTTGTCAGTCGAGCTACGGTTGTCCTCTCGGAAATATTATTCCCAAGTGGAATGATCTTATCTATCAAGTACGCCAAACAAGTGGAAAAATATGCAAATTTCGATTATGTTGAATTTCAGATATGCAATATTAAGAAGAAACTGAAAGTGGTTTTAGAAACTAGAATATTTCTATTTTCTTAATTTGGCTTTCTATTATTTTTAAATATTAAAAAAAACTATCAAGTAGCCTAATTAAGATTATTAATTATGCAAATATTCAAATTTAAATGTGGCTTATTTTATTTTCAGTTTTTCAAAAAGCTATAAGGGGAATTTTTAAAAATAATATTTTCACAATTCTAGTTTTAAAAAGAAATAAAGTGTATAAAAAAAACTAGAAGAGCTAAATTTTTTTTTTTTTTTTTACTCTTCTACTCTTATAATTTGTACTTTCTAATTTTTTTGCCTTTCTCTTTATGTTTTTTTGTTTTCGTAGAACAATTGGAAAGAAGCTCTGCAACAATTACTCCAAACTAACAACTTCCCAGAGTTCACTGGACGTGTTTGTCCGGCTCCATGTGAAGGTGCCTGTGTCCTGGGCATCAATGAGCTACCAGTGACCATCAAAAACATAGAATGCTCCATCATTGACCATGCATTTGAGCAAGGATGGATCATTCCGCAGGTTCCAGTCTGCAGGACGAACAAGAAAGTAGCGATTATCGGTGGTGGACCATCGGGATTGGCAGCTGCAGCACAGCTGAACAAAGCCGGTCATCTGGTGACCGTTTACGAGAGGAACGATCGCATAGGTGGACTGTTACGTTACGGCATTCCGACCATGAAACTCGGCAAAGATGTTGTTCAGCGAAGGGTACAGTTGATGATCGACGAGGGCATCGTATTCAAGACGGGCGTCAACGTCGGCAAAGATGTGGCCGCGAAGAAACTGTACGATGAGTATGACGCGTTGCTCGTTTGCTCCGGAGCGACGTGGCCTCGTGACCTTCCCATTACCGGACGCCATCTGGATGGCATTCATTTTGCTATGAGTTTCTTGGAAACGTGGCAAAAGAAGCAGTTTGGCAACAAAAATGTTGACCATTTGCGTCTGAGTGCCAAGGACAAGAATGTGGTCGTCATCGGTGGTGGCGACACTGGTTGTGACTGTATTGCCACGTCCTTGCGACATGTAAAATCTTCTTTTCTATTAAAAGCTTAGACATTTTAGAGTTGCACGGGCTTCAAAGAAGTTTTTATTTTATACCATTTTGAATTATGCTAATTTGCTCGACCCATGTTAAAGTACATTGAGCTCAAAAAAGGTCCATTTTGCTAACTTAAATCTCGTTCTTCAGGAACATGTTTCAGCTTTATGAAAAATATTGTGTGTTCTTTTAATTAGTTCTTAAGGTAATGAGGAACTTTCACGACCTTTCGAATAACCGTTTGGTTTCTATAATCAATTAAGTAATATTGGAACCACAAAATTGACCATCTCTTGTGCCACATGCAACTCTGGAGTATCTAGGCACTTAAGAGTGCGTTTTGATACGAAATCGTTACGAATGGATTTTTTTTTTAAATCATAGGGTGCTAAGAGTATAACTTCGTTCGAGATTTTGCCAACACCACCCAACAAACGTGATAGTGACAATCCGTGGCCAACATTTCCTCGTGTTTTCAAACTGGACTACGGCCACGAAGAGGTCAAGCTCAAGTGGGGTAACGATCCGAGAATCTTCTCAATCCTCAGCAAGGTAAACTATACTAGCATTTTTTTTTTTTTAGCTGGCCTCTTTAAAATTTGTCTTGTGTTGTGAATCTTAAAATATGAATATTGTTTTCTTGCAGGAATTTGTGGATGATGGTGAGGGTCACGTGAGTGCCATCAAAACGATTCAGGTCGAATGGACGAAGGACAATGCTGGAAGATGGCAGATGAAAGAACTTCCCGGAACGGAAAGAGAATTCAAAGCCGATCTTGTTCTTCTTGCGATGGGTTTCTTGGGACCGGAGAAATATGTTGCGGAACAACTGGAAGTCCAGTTGGATCCGAGGTCTAACTTAGGCACAAAGAATGGCCGCTTTCTGACCAGTGTTCCTCGTGTTTATGCCGCAGGAGGTAACGTATGAGTTATTATATTTAGGCATATATTTGGCATCTGAATCAAATTGATTCTTTTCAGACTTCAGAATCTTTTTTTGTTCGTGTGGCGTACAAGAGAGATTTGGAAGTCTGAAAAGAATCAATTTTTAGTCAAACGCTTGAACATCTGTTTTTTTGCTTTTCCCGTTTGACAGATTGCCGTCGTGGACAGTCACTTGTGGTTCACGCTATCAACGAAGGACGTCAGGCCGCACGACAAATCGACGAAGACCTAATGGGCAGCACTTTACTTCCGGGACCCGGCGGTGTAGTTCAGGCCATTACGAAGATAAATGCCTAAAGAGCACGAATATACATATATACGTAGCATGCAGCCAATTTTACGAACATTCGTCTCGTGTTAATAAGCACACATACATAATAATAAGATTTTTTTTTTCTTCAGCACTTGTGTTTATTGTTTAAAGTGAATTGTTTCGAATGGATGAATATATTTCTGTCTTTTTGTTGTCTTAGATATATGATTATATCTTAAAACGTGTGTTTAAACGACGTGGCTCGTGTATTCGAGACATCGCAACGTATCCGTTCGTTAAGTGTGTGAGTTGTTCGTATTGTTAAATACGTTTCGAGATGGCCGCCGAATTACGAAGGCGAATACATCTAGTATATTATTCTCCGTGTGAATAGTGTGTACATTTAATATTATATTATCGTAGATATGTAAAAAAAAAAAATAATTATGTTTAATAATTATATCTACATTTTTCTGGGGTTTTTTTGTTTTTTTTTTTCGAAGTAGAAATCTCGAGTAATTATAAACGTATGGGTCCAATAAATTGTGAGAAAAAGAAAAGGATTAATTGGGGGAAATAAATTTTGAAGAAATCAATTTAAATATTTCGAAGATCCGTAGAAGAAAAATAAAATCTCCACTTTTACTTTAATCATTTATAAATAAAGGAACCATAATTCCCCTTTAAAATCCTTTCAATCCTTATTAAGAGTCTTCCACAATCTTGCTATATTTACATGTAATTAATTGTCATATAGTTAATTTGGCTTCTTAGTAAGAAATAAAATGAGAAAATTAAAAAAAAGGGTTAAATTACGAGAAAGAGTTTTTTTTAAATTGTCTTTTAAAATATAATTTTTGTCTTAATTAAAGCTGCCTTTTTTTTAATCAGTATTAATTTTTTTCATGATTATTAATTTTGAAAATAATGATGTTTTCTTGTTGATCAAAGAGGCTGGTTTAGAGGCTAGAGAGTTTAACTTTCAATTAAAATAATAGTTCTTCTAGATTTTAAGCCTTTTTAACAATTTTCTTTGGTTAAAAAAAAGCATAATTTTTTTTGGATGTTGTTGATTTATAATTCATAAATATTATGTTTTTTTGTCAGTCTGGAGGTTGTTTAGAGACTAGCGTACTTCTAGAGATAAATTTCAATGAAAATAGTTCTAGAATTAAGTCTTTAAATGGCTATTAATGATTTATAATTCGAGAAATATTTTTTTTTGTCAGTCAGAGGCTGTTTAGAGGCTAGAGTTCATATAAACTAAATCTTCAATTAACCTAGTTATTAATCTAAATACTAGCCTCTACTAACAAGTATTTGTTTAAAAAAAACGCATAATTTTGTCTATTGATTTATAATTAAAATATTTTTGGACAGTTGGAGGCTAACGTTTCTCTAGAGTTAACGTTAACTTCAATTAAATTAAAATTATCCTAGATTTAAGCCTCTAACAAGTCTTTTTGGTCGAAGAGCAACATAATTCTATTTTGTTCTTGATTTATAATTATAAATAACATTTTTTGTTAGTCAAAAAGGCTGTTTCGAGGCTAATTATTTTCTCGAGTTAACCTTTAATAAAAATTAAAATAAAATTTATTATTATTTATAAAATTAAAATAAAAATTAATAAAAAATTTCCTAGGCCTCTAACACAAGTCTCTTTGGTTGCAAAAAAAGGCTTAATTTTGTGTTTGGCTTTATTGGTTATAATATCAATATTATATTTTGTAATATTTAAATATTGCTAACGTAATTATTCATTTTGTTTTCTATTGTCTTTTGTGTCAATTTTCTTATTTATTCGTGTTTTTTCTTCTTTGATTATTACTCATTTTTTAAAAATTTGATATGAAGGGAAATGTTAAAAATTTACAATTTTCTTACAAAAAGCAGCAATAATATTGAAAAAAAAACATCATAAAATTGAAAACGAAAGAGAAAAAATATTGCAACAAATTTATGGAAAGAAGAATTGAATAGAAAATTGTAATTTTTATGTTATTGTTGTAAAAAAAATCGAACAAATTGATTCCTCAATGACTATTATAAAAAGATTATATTAAAATGTTAAGATGGGAAAATAATATTATATAGAGATAGATTATAATTAATAAAACATGGCAGTTAATCATTTCAGTGCAAAACAACCTTTCGAGTTATCAGAATTTCTTAAATTGACTTATTATTTTAAATGATTTTCAGAGTGGACGTAGTTGAAGTGTAACTATGGTTCTTCATGAAATTTTATCTTTAAGAATTCATTGCAATTGATTTGTGAGTTTTTATGGCCCTTTTAAGTCTGTTGGGCCCTCCTGAGTGCAGGGCATTTTGGAAGTTTCATTTCTTGCCATTTTTTGAAAACATTCATGGAATATTTGGAATATTTATATAACTTCGAAAATTCATTGCATATGAACCAGAAAAGCGGGAATGGAACTGTTGGGATCACTAAATTTTCAGGGATGTATGGAATGCAGGGATGTTTTCATTTAGAGTGTGCATTGCACAAAGTTTCAAAAGTTACACCAGTTTGGAGTGGGCGTCATTGAAGTGTTTCTATGATTCCTCATGGATATGTAATTTCGAAAATTCCAAATTTCCAATTTAAACGCCATGCTTTTTGCAGGGGAATTTGCTTGTCACGAAAGTGATGTTCCTATTGGTAAAAAGAACTGAAGTAGAAATTTTGTGCAAGTCATAAAACGTTGTAACAGCCAATAGCAATTCGTGTGGCAACCTGGCCAATTACTTAGTGACTATAATGAGGTTGTAAACGCCACAAGTGTCACTATAGTAACAACTTGTCAGCCTATGTTGCATGTTGGCATTTACAACGTTTTTAAAAACTGAAGTGAAGTTTTAAGATTTTTTTTTTAAAAAAAATATTCTAACACTGATTAATAACTTTTAATTACATTCTCTTCATTTCTTTGCTTCCTGAAAATTGTATTACAATATTTTATGACTTTAACTGTAATTGGTTTTGTAGAGAATTTGCTTTTTTATCTTCTGAAAAATTTAAATTTTGGCATATACAACGTTTTCGAAATACATGCTTCATTTAATTTTTTAGTTTATTTTGAATGTTGCTTCTGAATTGCGGCATAATCCATTTTAATTTAATCGTTCTTTGTTATTTGCATATTTTGCAATGGCTGCTTATAATGTATTCTATAAAATATGCTAATAGGCCCAACGAAGACACCGTAGTAAAAATAAAAGTTTTAGAAAACACTGTGATTTTTCTAAAATACGCTCACTTTGTGGCTGAGCGTAATAAAGCCCTAAATGAAGCGCTTTTTTCTTTTTATAGTTGTCAATTTCAGTTTTAGCGCGTGTTTTGTTGTGTTCTAAGTTATTTGCACGTGTTTTTTTGAAACTATGAACACGTGCGTGCGATAAACTCCTGATATTCAATAATGGCAAGTCGATTACATAACTATTTGATCCAACTGCATCGTAGTTTTGCCGACGGTGAAGTGCAAAATGCAGAATCGGCAGCTTTATTAGCTGGAAATATAACAGCATTATGCAAAAATGACCTTGATAATAGCGAAATTGGTAAGATAATTTGAATCTTCAGGATCTGTTACCAATATTTAATTTACTGACAACTAATAAATGTATGAAAATCCCTAAAAAAACGAGCGTAGTTTGCGCCAGTTATGTTTTGAAGCATGGTTACCCTAGAGATTACCGTTAAGGATGACAAATATGGCGTTTTTTTCGGATGTTAAGTTACGAAGATAAGACGCCATCTTCGTACAGTTTTTTTTTTTTGCTTTCAAACTTTGCTTCTTGAATGTGACGTAATTTTCTAATAAGTTCATGCGGTGTGATGTAATATGGCCGTTTAATCGCATATATATATATATCAATACGAAAATCACCATGTTTGTAGTCTTAGATGTAAATTCGAAAATATGATGTCATGTCTCAATACTTAATATGATTTTTCTGTTTTTAGTTCGTGCTGTTTCCTTGTTATTTAATTCGCAGAGTGGAATTGTGGCGTTCCTGCAGAAAACGTCTTCTTTTAATGAGGTATAATTTTGTTGGGGGTCACTGTGGGGCCAATAGGGGGCCCTACGACCCATATACACTTTTTATTAAAATTGTGGGAGTGACTTAGACATTATTCGTTTAGATAAATTTTGATGTTTAGAATGAACTTTAAAGACGAAAATTAAAACATATATTAAAAAGTAGAATAGCAAAGGAATTTTATAAAATCAATTACATGATGACATCGTTCAAAATGAACGTTTTATTGAAGTTTGAATAGAAATTGACATTTTTACAAACTTTTAAGAAAAAAAAATGTTATGACAATTTTGAACTACTTTCAAAAAAGTATTTGAAAACATTTTCTAGAAACTAGAATAGTAAATAAAAGGAATGAAAGTATTATTATACTTACATCGTTCAAAATGAACTTTTTGAAAATGCCTCGAGTTTTCGTAAATTTAAAGTCGAAAAATTAAAAATCGATTATTTTGGAAGTTATTTTCAAAGTAGAAATTGAAAGTTTACTAGAAACTAGAATAGTAAAGGAATGGTATTGAAAGTGGTTGTGTAGTATTGTTCAAAATGAACTTTTTAGTGACGTTTTGCAAATTTAATAGAAAAATAAGTAGAAAATATAATAATTAGTAGAAAATAAAAATCGATATTTTGGAAGTTATTTCCAAAAAGAAATTGAAAGTTTACTAGAAAATAGAATAGTAAAGGTATGGCATTGAAAGTGGTTGTATTATGATATTGTTCAAAATGAGCTTTTCAGGAACGTTTTGCAAATTTAATAGAAAATATAATAAATAAGAGAAAATAAAAATAGATATTTTGGAAGTTATTTTCAAGAAGAATTTGAAAGTTTTCGAGAAACTCGATTAGCAATGAAATCATTTACACAGTGATATAGCTCAAATTGAACTTTTTTTTTTTAAAAAAAATTAGAATATGGGCCCATTAGTTGAACAAATTATTTGATATTTGGTATTTGATTTTTCAGTTAAATTTTTTGAATGATATGTTTTCAGTTTCAAGAATGTCGTAATTCGCTTTTGGATTGTCTCTCGTGGTTGTTAGAATTTAAAGTGGGAACAAAACAACTTCCGGTGGCCACCATTCAAGTTCACGCCAAAACAACTAAAGTACAAACAACCAAAATAATACAATTTGAACCTTTCTCAATATATAGATTGACCTCTAAACTGGAAATCTAGTCATTCTGCACGATTATTAGGCAATGTGCAAAGCCATCTACCTCGTTGCCTAACACGGGAACCACATTTAAGAGCAACAACATAGTCATTGGATGTGGTAAATTCATACCGAACCATGCAAGACAGCAATGTCTTCATTTAATGTTTAAATGCTTAAATGTTTTGCCAATGGAATTTTGGTCTTGATTTTTTCCAAATTTGGAGAATTTTCACAATGCAATTTCAGTATTGAATAAGAAGAGCGTGCCAGAAGAGCGGCAAGAGATTCATTGGATGCGGTAAATTCATACCGAACCAAGCAAAACAGTAATGTCTTCATTTTTGATGTGGCATTTACGACTTCAATGTTTTGCCAATGGAATTATGGGCTTAAATTTTCCAAATTGTAGAATTTTGACAGTACATCATCATAATTTAGTGACACGCAAACTGGAAGAGCAAAAACAGTTTCATTGGATGCGATAAATTCATACCGAACTATGCAAGACAGCACTGTCTTCATTTTTTGTTGAGCCATTTACGACTTAAATGTTTTGCCAATGAAATTTTGGTCTTAGTTTTTCCAAATTTGGAGAATTTTCACAATGCAACTTCGATATCCATTAGACTACATTTTTTTTTAGAGCAAGTGCTCACTATTCAGAGCATTTGCTTCACTTTATGCATAAAGTTTATTAAAAAAAATTGAGCAAATACTCAGCTTAGTACTGGAACAAATCTTCATACTGTTCACATTTTTCTCAGAAACATTTACCTTTTTGTTCTGTGTTCAATGCTCTTGCTCAGGAGCAAATGCTCACTTTTTTATTAATATAGCCCAGTGTCTTCATTTCCGGTTTGCAGCAAAATTTGGCAAAGTTGTTTCCAAAATAGTAAATTTTTAACAATTTTTACTATCAAAATTGAAGATGGTCAATTTTGAAAATTACCCATTATCTAAATAAAGGGCTTTTTGTTATCTAGGCATTATGCACATTGCCTAAGAAGCTAGGCATTTTGGAAATTCAATACTCTTTGTGGTGGTTTTGCACAATGACTAGTTCATCTGCAGAATGAGTCATTTTTTACCATTGGTTGTTACAATTTTAAACATTTTTTTTTTGTCTTTAGGATGTTTTATTGATTCTCTACAATCGTGACAAAAGTGCTAAAACAAAAATTGTCGTAATTTCGATACTCGTCATGGTCAGTTATAATAATTTTTTTTTTTAGAATAACCGGTTCTTTTATTTAAAAAAAAATATGAGATTTCTGTTTTTGTTTTCTTCTTCAGCTTTTGCGGTTGTTTGCTGGAATGTCTACGGGAGAATCTCTGAGACCGGAACAAATCACCGAGAGATTCTTTCTGGAGTTGAACAATTCAAAGATTTCAAAGACAGGTAATTTTCAGTGATGAGACTTAAGAAAATTTTGTTTTCGTTATTTCAATATTGTTATTGGAATTATTTCAAAATTACGACTTAACTCCAGATTTCGAGTTTGCGTTATGACTTCAAAGTTGGCTAATTGAAAGTTGCCGCCACTAAAGAAAGTGGAAAGAAACATTGTTGAAAAAATTTCTTTGTTTAATTGAAAGTGTCCATCTTCTGAACACATTTTTTTTGTTTTGATTTTACTTTAATCAATGTTTTACAGTACTGCAGCAGATTTATATTCTTCTCGGCGTAATTGCACGATTGTATCCGGAACGAGTCGAGAATTTCATGGAACGTTTATTAGACATATACTTAAAACAGCTAAAGAAACAGGTTTGCCGAATTCACGCGAGGCTGCATGCGAATAAAAATCGAGCAAAGACAGCGTTGAAACCGAATCAACTGCGATGGGATTGCGAGAACACTTCATTCATTTTTTTTTTTGGTGCAAATTGCACGACAGGTTTAGTATAATAAAGATAATTATTCTAAAAAAAACTCAGCAAATGCTTGGTTAACGGAGCAATTACTCTGCCCTCAAGACTCAGGATCAAAGTGTTTCACGTTTGCTTAATTAAATTTGAAGCAAATACTACAGAATTTCTTAAGTCGAAGGTTTTGCTCGTTTTTATTCGTATATATGGCCAATCGTTTTAATTTCGAGCCTTCACATATGCAAATTTACAGCTCGTTTTTATTGTTTAAAATGAAAGATAACATCGGCTACGCAGACACCAGAATTTCCAATTATAGCTGGATGTTTGTTTGGACTAAATGAACTGTTGGCTTCTTATCCACATTCCGTAAACGAGCATGCTGACGACATATATCGATATACGGCCGAGGTGACGCGCTTTAACTCGGAATACAAGAGATACGAAAGTGTTCGAGGTCGGTATATATATAACAGTTTTATACAAATCAGCCATTTGCAAAAAAAATTACCTAGCTTTATGAATGATCGAGGAGCTCGTAGACGGTGCTACTAGATAAACTGATTAAAACCACAAGCGAAGTTGGCTTTCTTTTCTTTATTTTTCTTCAAGTTGAGGTGGCTGAATAGATATTTATTTTGTTTTCATATCCACAGATGGCACTACTTGCAGTGGCTCAAAACCGCAAGTGGGGAGAAGGGACATATCTTTTCTCCCCACTTGCAGTTTTGAGAAAATTTATATTTTCCAAGGTGAACATTTTTCAGAAGAAATATTACGAAAAAATGCAAAGTGTTTTAGAAACTAGACTAGTTGGTGATAATGCTAAAAGTTTTTTTCACGATGATATCTTTCAAAATAAACTTTTTATGACAAGTTTGAAAAAGAGGCGAAAATAGTTTTTAATGAATAGGCCTTTATGGCTGCTTGCAGAGTAATTTTTCAAATTCAAATTCAAATTCAATGGAAAGACCAAAAAAATCGGGATTATTTTTCAAACTGAACTATAAAATTGTTTATTTTTTAAGATAATGGCATGAAAAAGCTTTTAGCATTATCTTTTACCATTCTAGTTTTGAAAACAATTTGAATGTTTTCAGAATGTTGTTTCTAAAATAAAAAGAAAAACGTTCGCTTGACGTTTTTGCATCCAGATTTTACAAAAAAACGTCTATGGGAGCTTAGGATTTGCCAACTGCGGTGGTGCCATTTAGGGGGACATACACAGAACAAATGTCTATTCAGCCACCTTAAAAAACTGAAGTTTCTTAATTTTCTTTTATGGTTTTCATTTGTTTGTACAATAGCTGGATTTGCGCTATTCAACAGCCAAGCATCTTTATTTAAAGAGAACATCTACAGAGACTGCGAAAGCATTTATTCGTCTTTGGAGAAATGGATCGAGATGAGGAACGGAGGTCCAGATGTAACGAACCTCGCTTACACAGCATTGGATGTCTTCTTTCGACAAGTAAATCTTTCTTTTTTAAACTTTTCGAATTCGCTATTGAAACACAATAATTCTTAATTGTCCACCTCATTAGTTAATGGTAGTTATTGTTACGGTACTGTGTGGTTTAAGCTGTGTTTATGAAGGTGGAATTACACACGAAGAAATAGCAAAGAGATTGTTAGTAGCAAAATGTTAATAACAAATATGTTAATAAACATTTTTTTTTGACTGTTTTGGTAAATGTCGATTAACAAAATGGTAGCAAGAAACTAATCCGCGAGTATAGAATGTTATTAACAACGTTGACTACAGAAATAACTTGCTAGTAACATTTTATTATCATCATCCTTTGATCGGGACGGCCTCCAGAATGGTTGTAAAATTTCTGCTATTAACAAAGTTAGCAACAATATTATCCACATGTTAATGGGGGAAAATAACAAATGCTTTAAGCGAATGTTAATAGCAAAAGTTACTAGCAAAATGTTATTAACATTTCAATAAATCAAGAAAATTTGATCAACAAATGTTGATAACAAAATTTAATAACACTTTTTAATATTTCTAAAGGTTTATTTACAAACAAAGAAATAACAAAAACAATGTTGGTAGCAAAATGTTAATAACAAATATGTTAATTAACAATTTTTTTTGCTGTTTTTGGTAAATGTCGATAACAAAATGCTAATAACACTGTTTTTGACAAAAATGTTGGTAGCATGTCAGCAGAAAATAACTGACCCCACGAGTAGAATGTTATTAACAGAAAAAATAAATGCTAAAAGCAAATGTTATTGATAAAAGTTAGTAGCAAAATGTTATTAACATTTCTTAAAAAAAAGAATGTTAATAAGCAAATTTTATTAACAAAATTACGTTGATAACGAAAGTTAATAACATTTTATAGGCCGATTTTTAATTTTTGTTAAAAACATTGCTAATAAAGCGTGTTTTCAGCAATGTTATCCTCCAATGTAATTCCATCTTTATTAATCATTTTGGGATGACTTTCTTTGTCGTGATTTATATTAAATTTTGAACGATTGACCGAGGTTGCAATCGTGAAAGGGCTGATTATAAATGCGACAAGATTAAATCCGTATCCCTTTAGTTGTTTGCTGCTTCACACGAGTCTCTTTAAATCGTGCGTGTCAAAATGTACGGAAGGTTTCGTAAAGAAAATTATGAAACAAATTTCGTGAATATTTATTTTTTTAAAGGTTGCCGAAATTCTTTGCTCAAAAGCCGAATCGAAGTGTGAGAGACCGGCTGCTGTTTCTCGATTTAATGTAAAACATCTTTCTTAAATATTTCTTTTTCGTTATTAAGTTCAGGGGCCTTGGCAGGGAAGCGACTTTTGAAAGACTTTTCGGAGACAAATTGAAGTCGAAGGTCGCAATGTATTTTTTTTATGGAAAGACACTAATCTTCACGACACAGGCGACTTTTGAAAGACTTTTTGACGACAAAATTAAGTCAAAGGTCGCTGGACTGTCGTCGCGGTGTATTTTCTATTTAAATACGCTCACCTTGGCGACACAGGTGACTTTTGAAAGACTTTTCGGCGACAAAATGAAGTCGAAGGTCGCTGAACTGTCATCTCAATCTATTTTTATGGAAAGACGCCAACCTTAGCGACACAGACGACGTTTTAAGCACTTTCCAACTTCTGTCTCCAAAAGGTGTTCAGTTCTCCATGACTGGCGACATCGTTTTTTTTTTTTGCACACAGGCGATTTTAAAAACATTGGGGTGTTTTGAAAGTGTTTGGTTTTGGCGACAACTTGAGTTCATTTTTGTTGCCAAAAAATGGTTTAAAAGTCGCCTGTGTTGGCGTCTTTTCATAGAAAATACATTGTGACAACAGTCCAGCGACCTTTGACTTTATTTCGTCGCCGAAAACTCGTTCAAAAGTTGCGTGTGTGCCAAGGGTTTAAGAATAACCGTAAAGCTAGATAATGCTAGAAACTAGACTAGCAATATTTCATGATTTTTTTCGTAATTTTTTCTCTCTGTAAAACTAGGCGTTTATGAAGCGCTTTTCGAGCGCGATTGTAAGCGGTGGATGTTCAAGGGATGTTGCGTCTTCGATCAAAGGATACGGATATTTCGCAACAGTCAGATTTTTGTTGTTGTCGTCTGTTGAAACCTTTCGCAACTTTTTGATTTTATTATGTTTTTTTCTTCTGTTGTTGTTTTATTTCGTAGCCGTGTCGTGTGATCTTGAACGGAAATGAAGTGAAAGCCATGTTTCAGATCACGGTTCCTTGTTGCGAACGCATTTTTTTCAGGTTATTTGAATTTATAATTTCAAATTTGATTAATTACTCTTCACAAGCAGCTCTGAGTTTGAAAGGGGCCTATGGCAGAGGGACAATTTAGTCCAAAAGCAACAGACCTATAAACAAAAACCATAAAATTCACCAGTTTGCAATTTTTTTGTTTTGTTTTTTCGTCTTAAAATTATTAATAATTTTAATTATTGTTTTTTTTTTCGTAGCGAAAGTGAATTTGTGGAGGACAAAATGCGGCATTTGCCGAGTTTTATTGAGGCGCTTGCGAGCATAATAGACAACATGGACGACGTAAGTTTCTGTTTCATCAAAGGTGGTCAAAAAATTTCTTGTCGGAGGTTTTTTTCAAAGATATCCACATGAAAATACTATTCAGAGGTTTATCTAGCTACCTTTCTAGTTTATCGGATGGTGCCATTGCAGTGGCTAATGTCGTGCGCCGTAGACGTTTTATGTAAAACTTGGACACAAAAACGTTAAGCGAACGTTTTTTTTTTAAAAACAACATTCTGAAAAAAAAAAAACTCAAATTGTTTTCAAAACTAGAATGCTAAAAAATGATGTTAAAACTTTTGTTATGGCAAAATTTTACAAAATAAACATTTTTATAGTTCAGTTTGAAAAAGGACCCGTTTTTATGTTTTCCCAATGACATTTCATGAAAAGTTGTCATAAAAAGTTTATTTTGAAAGATATCATCATGAGAAAGAAAAAAAAAACTTTTAGCATTATCACCAACTATTCTAGTTTCTAAAACACTTTGAACTTCTTCGTAATGTTTCTTTTTGAAAAACTTTCGCTTGAAAAATAGAATTTTTTTTTTCAAAACTACGGGTTGGAGAGAAGAGGAAGAAAACAAAAAAAATTATCTATTCAGCCACCTTAAGAGAATTTTTCATAGAAGAAAAGCTAAAATATTTGATCATTTTCGAAAATTCTTAAAAAGATTATTTGAAAAAAAAAAATATCAACATTTAATATCTTGTAGCCTCTTCTTTCTTTACATTAAAATTCTAAGCATAACGAAGTTTTCGAAAACCGTAAAAACGTCTTTAAAAGTCGGTTACAACAAAAAGTTGTCCATTACTTCAATGAATTTTTATTTTTTTACTTGTAGGTTTCAGAAGTTTTCCTTCTGTCAATCGAAAACATGGTGATTCGTTTGATCGAATATTTTCCACGTTCTCATCCTGCTCGTCATTTTACTTGTTATCGTTCCATCTTAAAGATACTTTTCTCGCTCTACGGAAAGGGCACCTTGTTTAAGCCGTTTGTCGCAAAAATCGGTGCAAACTTTTTATTTTCTCGAAACATTTTTTTTGTATCTTGACGTGCAAAATTGTGTTTTCAGTCTATCAAGGTTTACTTATAACGTGTTCTCATCCCGTTGTTGTGGAATCCGTCGGACGCGGATCCGAAACGGACGATTTGGCGTTGATATCTGTCGACGAACGAGACGTCAAAAAGATCTCTTACAAGAACTACACAGAGTTATGGAGGAATATCTTGGAGAATGTCAATGTTAAGGTATTTGGACGACAGATCGTTTTGTTCATAGGTGTTTTTGTGAAAGAAACGATCCCAACCAACCCTGAAAAATGGAGTGTGCACGTGGTGGTAAGGAACTTCGTGCACCCACTCAACATCCGCAGGTGCATACTATATGTTTTAGCGGAAACCGCTTTCTTTTACGGCTTCGTATGTTTATATTGTGATCGAAAGTCTTTGGTTATGGCTTCTCGATGTGGAAGTTTTTTTTTTTACCGTTACCATATATGCTCGTAAATATAATTTTAGGAGTTTAACGATCTTGGAGTTCCGCTCGAAGATCGTCATGCGGTGACCGGTGCCGTTTATGATTCTATCATAATTTCCGTACTCGGTATCTTGAAGAAACTCGATTTTACGGCATCGAGACCGAGCGAAGCAGTAGTTTCCGAGAACGACGATAACATTCCAACTTCCGATCCCGCTAAAGGATTGGTTGCGGCAAAACCAAAAGATTTTCAGATTTTTGTCAACGTTGTTGATTTTTGTCGGTTGGTTTTTCTAGTCTTTTTTTCTTTCTTCTTAAAATAACTAAAGTGCAAACACGCTTAGAAATGTTATTTTTTTCTTCTGGGTTTTCAGAGACCTATTGTCCGAGAAACACGTTACGTTGTTTGAAAAGTGGGTTTATAAGTTCGGCTACGATGTTATTTGGTTATCGACAAAGTGAGTTGCGTATTTTCCGTTAAATTTTCAATAATTTAAGTATAAAAAAAGATGTTTCTCGTAATCTTGATTTTTTTTTGTTTATGTTTTTTAGGAATCCGTTAGTCAGTGGTTTTTACAAACTGTTGGCTGTTTGCTTCAAAATCTGTTCTAAATTGAAATATTTTCAAGTACGATGGATTTTTTATTCTCTATATTTTTTTTGAAAGTGAAAATACTTTTTATATAAAAGATGTTTTATTTTAAAATAAGTTCATTTCAATTAATTAGCAAACATTTTTATTTTGTTGGAATAGAACTTTGAAAACTTGGTCGATACAGAACCGTCGAATGAGAAATTGGCTTCTTACGAACTGTTCAGTAAATACATCTTGGAAGTTATCGCTCGGCTTCATCAATATAAAGAAGATTTGTTGATTTCGTGTCTCGAAGCCGTTTTGTCGCTTCCGACCGAAATGGTATCGAACCAAATTGAAGTTATCATTCCGGTAGTGGAAACCACTTTGAAATTGGGCCTCAGTTATCAACCACTCATAAAAGAAGGGTTGAGTGCTCTCGAAGGGTGGAATCGTCAGTTGCCGAAAGACGCACTCGTAAAACTGTACAAACAAACGCTGCCTCTGTTAAACAACTATCTGATGACGGCCTCTGACGCGAGCGGAGAAACTTTGCAAGTTATGAACTTGCAAGCGGGTAGAAGATCAGTGCGACAAACGAAAAAGTTGTCGATCAAAGTCGTTAAGAAGAAAGCAGTCGACGAAGAGACACTGACAGATGTGGCTTTGATCAAGAGTCGTATAGTAAAGTTGCTCGGTTTGCTCGGTAACGAAATCAGTCATTATTTGATAGACAGCGATTCGGAGAAAGTTGCCAAGTCGGCAATTGCTTGGGATACTCGAAAGCATTTGAAATTTGACGTGCCTTTTGTCGACATGAAGCCGTCGATCTATTTGGGTTTGTATATGTCTGTGTTGTCAACTTGAATTCAACTCATTTGTCAGGAGATGGATTAGGATTTCTTTCACTTAACTCGTACAAAACTCGTACTTAATTATTTCCCAACATCGTACTTTTAGACAAGGACAATTAGGTAAAATAATCAGTATGGTTTATAAATGCGTGAATTCTTTTTTGAGTGATAGGAAAAGGGCACCCTTTAAAGACACTCAAAGATGTCCAAAGAATTATAAGCCAGAACTGATGCATATTTTTCGTCTTTTCTCCCAAATGTTATTAGACGATGGAATTCTTTTCCAGTAGGTAGTTCTTTGTTAGGACGATTTCAATTCGACAATGATGTCTTATTTTGTCTAAATAACAATCATTTATGATCGGGAGCAACCCCCCCCCCCCTCTCCTCCTGCCACATGGCGTTCGAGCTGATTGCTGGCGCACTGAGTGGAACTGAATTGCAAACTCGTACTGAATTCATACTCGATACTCGTAACTCGTGACCTTTTTGTTGTTGAGTGTCTTGTGAATTCAGTATGAATTAGATCTGATTTCTATTTCTAGTACTGTATTATTCATCAGATATTGTCAAGAATTTAAAATACAGAACGCAACTTTATTCGTTAAATGAAGACATACATGAAGACTACAGGACGAGCACGACAAAGAGCCCAAAGAAAAGAGCCTTTTGATTTATGAGACAGGGACGATCGTGACCGGGCAACGACTTTAGAACGACTCGTGACATAATCGTTTAGATTACGTGAACAAACGAGAAGTTGTGCGAGACCCGTTCGTGAAACGGACGAGCTCGGTGTCAATATAAACAGTTTTCTTGAAAAACCGTGAGCAATATTTCCCGATTACTCGGCTAGGGCTCTTGTGGTGCATGTCCCGTAGTCTTCACGTGCCTGTATAAATGAATCTTTGTCGTGTAAACGCCTCTCAAAGTGATTATTCTGTTTTTCAGATGCAAAATGAAGGGAAATTTTAATTTAGTTTTAGAAACTATAAGGGTAGCTCAATGTAAGCGTAACTCATGTAATGTTGTGTTATCTTTCAAAATAAGGTTTTTTTTATACGAGTTTGAGAATAATCTAATTTTAAACAGATGATATTTATAAAAAGTTTATTTTGAACGATATTTACTCGAGAAAAAAAAAACTTTTAAAGTGATGAAGTGATCTAGTCTCAAAAATACTTTCTAGTTTCTATTAACTTTGCCCTTCTGAAAGACTAAATAACCTTAATTCGAAAATCAGCTGTTCATAAGCCATCTTCAGCTATTTTATTTTGCCACCTGCAATCTATTGTACGAGTGTATGTAACGAATTCTAAAGGACTGAGCAATTGTTACGAATTGAAGTGCTGCTATCTGTCTGCAGGTTTCGTTTTGTAACATTTAATTTTGTGTTATTTGCATTTTATAGACACGTTTCTACCTCATGCCGTAGAACTAGCATCTACATCGACGAATAGACAAACTAAAATAGCGGCCGCCGAACTATTACATTCACTAGTTTTGTTCATGTTGGGAACGGCAACTACGAAGTCGGCCACAATTCGGCAAAAAGTACTAAAAACGGCACATTTCGTCCGTCGATCGGACTTGTTTAATTTTAACTTTTTCATTCAATAGGAACCGATGACGAAACTTTTCCAGCGCATTTTACCGAGTCTCTTGAAACTGGCTTGCGACTTAGATCAAGTCGTAAGGCAGCTTTTTGAACCACTGGTTAAGCAATTGATTCACTGGTTCAGCGGAAACAGAGAATACGACGGTCGTGACACGGAGGCGTTACTTAATGCTCTTTTGGTTGCTCTTGTTTTCTTGTTCAATTTGCATATTATGGGGAAAAGGCTACTTATAAGTGTATTTGTTTGCTTTCAGGATGGCGTAAGTAACGATACCGATAGCGCACTGCGTGATTTTTGTGCTGGTTGTGTTAAGGAATTTCTCGAGTGGTCCATAAAGCAAACTACGATTAAGGTCCCAGCATTTTTTTTTTTTAAAAATGCGAGAAGTTATTTAATATAAACTATATTTATTACAGGAGCAGAAAAAGAATCCTTTCAATATAAAAGCATTGTTAAAAAGGTTGTATCATTTGAGTCTTCATCCGTCTTCGTCGCTTCGACTCGGAGCCGCTTTGACTTTCAATAGAATTTATGTTGTTCTCAGGTAGAAAAATGAAAATTGTACTTTTATGATTTACGGAAATATCTAAATGAAAGAACAACAATGGAGTAGAGCTCTTTAATATTTTGCTTTTGGGAGCAACATTAAGGGTTGCTTTATAGATATTCATTTTGTTTGTTTTTTCATCTTCTTACGGTGCCACTGCAGAGGCTACTGCTATGCTTCTTAGATGTTTTTTTTGTAAAATTTGGATGCAAAAACGTTAAACGAACGTCTTTTAGAAACATTACGAAAAAAAATCAAAATATTTTCAAAACTATAATGGTAAAAGTTTATATTAAAAGTTTTTTCATGGAAATATCTTAAAAAATAAACAATTTTATAGTTCATTTTGAAAAATGACCCCCGTTTTTTGGATTTTTCCGTTGACATTTCATGAAAAACTATTTTCGGCCTTTTTCATTTTGAAAGATGTCATCATGAAAAAAAACTTTTAGCATTATCATCAACTATTCTAGTTTCTAAAACAGTTTGAATTTTTTTCGTAAATGTTTCTTCTGAAAAACGTTCGCTTGAAAAATATAAATTTAAGTTCTTTATTGTGGTTTTTTTTAGAGAAGAGGAATCATTGGTAAACACGTTCACGTTAGAACTTCTCGTGAATTTTGTTGAGAGTTTGGCATTTTCGCAACGAGATGACCAACACTTAGGTAATATAAGCACAAACTGCAAGATTTACGATGAACTTTGAAGGATTTTTTTGTTCATTTCGTTTAGACATTGTTGCATGGATTTAATTACTTACCTTTTTAGGGGAAATTTTTTTACGAGAAATTCAGTAATCTATTATATGAAAAGTAATGAAAATGAAAACGTAATGGAACGAGGTGGCAGCGCTTTTCTGACGATTTTCCTGTCGTGTTTTGTAAAATACGACAATTGTATTTGTCATGGAATCACTTTAATCTTGAAAGCTGTGATCACATTGGCAATTTTTAAAGCAAGATTCACTGCAATTTTCTCCTTGAACGAACTGAACGAAAACCAGAAAAAAACCGCAAACCAACCTAATAGTTATGTGTGAGTTCGAATTGCTGGTTTTTGTTTATTTTCAGGTACGATTGAGCAGTGCAAAGAAGCATTGAATCACATCGAACGTATTCTTATCGTAAAAGCTGCCTTATTTAACAAGATCAACAAAGACAGAAGATTGCCACGGTATAACATATAAATACGACACACGAATCTCCAAGCAACTCGTTCTGCCGACACGCTGATGTATTTTCCTTTAAACTTTTCAGAGATTTCGAAAAAGGCGATTTGAATGAAATCGTACTTTGGCTGTTGAATCAATGCGGTCGTGTCGAGACGGAATGTAGGCAAATGTGTATCACGTTGGCTTTTAATCTCGCTCCTCACATAAAAGGCATGTTTTTATGCTTTCTTCAATGGAAGCAACTTTAACTTGTTTGTGTCTGTTTATTTAGGTGTACCATCGGCTAATGTTTTCTTTCAGAAGCTCATCGATGATCGTGGTGTCGAGTTTTTCGTAACTCTGTACGTATCGCGAATCAGGTATACGATTGCAACGGTTTACGAGAACATGGAACGTTTCTTATTCGTACAGGTTCGAAGGAGAGGTTGAGGATGGCAGTTCTCACAATAAACTATCTCTGAAGCAGTGTCCGACTCTAGTGGCTTCTAACGGAGAAAGATTTACGAGTAAAGCGGAGAATTGGTTTCAGTTGCTTTTAGCTGCGTTGGATTGTTACAATTGGATCTTTAGAACGAAACTGATGGATCCTTCGGACGTCTTTACGGGTTTGTAATATAAGTTTTACTAATTTTGAAAATTTCTAAATGTTTTTTTCAACGTATGTCGAAAAGCGACATAAAGACAGAAACGTTTTTCAGTTATAAAATGGTTAGGATCAAATAAGGAAGAAAAATAATCGATACTCGGGAGAAAATTGGGAATAAAAAATATGAAGATTTAAAAAAACTGCGGCCATAAAATGTTAAAAATAAAAATGCTATTATTGTAATTTCTTTTACTCTTCTAGTTTCAACCACACTGTGAACTTTGACCAAAATGTGTGATTGGAGTAACATTTTTACGAAACTAGAAATGTTAAATGAAAAAATTAAGTGAAAAATTTCTTTGTTTTTGAACGATTCGTATTAGGTAGTACAGCTCCAAAAACGTGAAACCGAAATGAAAGTATATTTTTTGTCAAAATTCTGGAGCAAAACTCGTTATTTTAATGCATACGTATAGAAAATATTCATAAGCATTGAAATTTTCACAATTTTCGTGTATTGTGCATAATTTTCACTTTTAGATGAATCGTCGTCGATGTTGATGAAATCGGTGTCATATTTTTTGAACGACATAGTTGGAAAGGACATCGAGAGTGTTACGAACGCTTCCGGCGATGAACCGAGCGAAGTTTTGACTCCTCGAGAACTGGATTTCTATAACAGAAGCAAATGTACGACGATAGTTCGTATCTTGGACTTCGTTCGAGTGATAATCGGTGGTTCGACCGAATTCGTAAAGGTATTTAAATTTTGTATCTTCCTTTTCTTTAATACATATGGTATAATATATAAATTTAATGATATTTTTTAGAATTTTTTTGGCGAAATGTTGGATCGTAGTTTCTGGAACTTGCTAGTAACTTGCGTTCTCGATCCGATATCGCTCGGATTTGACATGTCGAACACGGAAGCGATGACGAATTTACCGCAACAGTTAACTGACTTGTTGAATGAACTCTCAAAAAATTTGTCCAAAGATATTCTGAACAATCTATATCAAGCAGTTCTGAAGAACATCGTCGAAATCTCGTCGCAAAATCTTTTTAGCGAGTTAAGAGATTTGCAAAATGCGAATATCACTTGGACTTCTCCTCTGACTCATCTAATATCCGGTTATAACTGTTTGCATAAGGCAAATATCTTGTTACCGGCTCTCGAAATGGGAATCATCGATCACGATGATTATGCCGATAAGATGTTGTCGATCGCTTACGATTTGTGTGTCGAGAAGCGAGGCGACGAGATGTACGCTTCCGATTTGGAAGGCGGACAGCTTGCGATAGCTAGAAAGTTATTGCAGTTGTCTTTCTCTTTTGGAGTCTCGGTAAATGTCTTTTTTTAATCACGTTTTAAATCAACCCAAAACAGTTTTATGAAAATCTTCGAAATGTGATGTATTAACGCGAAGAGTAAATAATTCTCTTAAGGTTGTTTTAAAGCGTAACCGGCCCTCAAACTCTGGTTATTCTGTCTTTTCAGAAACAAAATTAAAATAATTTAAGAGTTTTAGAGACTAGAATGGTAGTTCAGTCACTTAAAAGGTGTTTTACATGTTGCTATCTTTTAAAATAAGCTTTTTATATCAGTTTGAAATAACGCTGACGATATTTTTTCAGTTTTTGGTTATAAATATAAAAAGCTTATTTTGAAAGCTGTCACCAGGGAAATACCGCTAAGTGAGTCGCCCGCCCTTCTAGTTTTTAACACACTTTCTGTAATTTATTAAAAAGTACTAAAGTACTATAGGAAAGTACTAAAGTGCTTAATTACTAAAGTACTAAAACGTTCTAGGAGCTACTAAAAAGTACTAAAACGCTGAAACGTTTAAAAGTTCTAAAGTTCAAAAAAAGTACTAAAGTATAAAAACTGCTAAAATACTAAAAAGTACGAAAGTATAAAAATAGCACTAAAAGTGATAAAGTCCAAAAAATGGTAAAGTATAAAAAGTGCTAAACTACTAAAATACTAAGAAGTTCTATGAATTACTACAAAGTACTAAAGTGCTAAATTACTAAAATATTAAAAAGTGGTAAAGTAAAAAATGATAGTATGACTGCTACATTGCTAAAGTACTAAAAAGTTCAAACTACTAAGGTATAAAAAGTGCTAAAAGGTATTAAAGTGCTAAAAATATTAAAGTACTAAAATACTAAAAAGTACGAAAGGATAAAAATAGCACTAAAAAGTGCTAAAGTCCAAAAAATGCTAAATTATAAAAAGTACTGAAGTACATGAACAAACTACTGTATCTTCAAAAATAAACTTTTTGTTTCTATTTTTTTAAAAAAAAACCTTTCTATTTTCACAGCTAGCGTATATGTGTTCCGAAAGCAACTTTTTATTTTTAAAAAATTAAAATCGTTTATATGTTTATATGTTTTAGTTCGAAACCGTAGCCGATCACATTACAAACGACGAAACGATACATAATGCGGCAGGCTCAAGTAAATTACAAAGAGGCATTTACTTCTTCGTAACATTCAAAGCGGAAATTTCTGAATATATCGCAAAATGTGCACCGAGTTCTGTCGAATGCATTATGGAATATTTCGAACAGGATTTGCCCGTTCTTTCGAGTGTGGTCTTCGCATTGCTGGATCATCTTACGTCGAATCATAATCTACGGAAGATGTAATCGAGATCTCTGACGTAAATTTATATTTTTAGAAATGAAAATTTCAATTATTACTTAGGTATGGAACTGTTGTCGTCGATGCCGTTCTAGCAAATTTTGGAAAATTATCAAATCTTTGGGCTGCAGCTGCAGAGAATGAATTTAAAAACATGGCTTTCTTGATACTAAGAAAGATTTTTACGATCGACTGTCGGGTTAGAAAATAGTATAATCGGAAAACTTCTACGAGTAAAGTTTCGCTTGTTAACTAATTTTTAACGTTCGTGTTTCAGGTGGCGAAGAACGTCGAGCATGTTGCCTTTCCGCTTGTTTTCGACATGTATCTCAAGATGTTGGTTGACTCGAAAATTTCTCTTGAGTTCAAAGTAAAGTGAAGATTCTATCGTTTGTTTTGTCTTAAAATTTGCTTTAAGGTGTTTATTGAACAGCTGGTTTTCGAACTCTTGATTATTCCACGTTTCAGAAGAGCAACATGCAGAAGAAATTTAAAACGTTTTAAAAACTAGAAGGATGGTAGATCTGAATCACTTAATAGTTTTTTCATGTTGGTATGTTTCAAAATAAGCTTTTTTAGACCAAAAACTCAAAAAATGTCATCTGTTTAATATTGGGTCATTTTCATAATTTCATAAAAAAGCTTATTTTAAAAGATATCAACTGAAATAAATACTAAGTTATGTGATTTAGTTACCATTCTAGTTTCTAACACTTTCAATTACTTCTTAAGCTGGTTTTAAATTGTAAACGCTCTTTAATTTATTTAAAAAAAAAAGCTTATTTTAAAAGATATCAACATGAAAAATACCCTTAAGTGATTGAGCTACTCATCTAGTTTCTAGAACAGTTTCTAGTTTAATATTTGAACGTATATTAATTTTAATAATTTATATTTTTTTATAATCCAGGGTAGACTTTTGGATCTTTTGTCTTTTTTTACTGATCTTCCGGAGCAACAATTGATTCAGTTGAAGTAAAATACAATTTATTTCTAATTGTAATTTACACTTTATTTTTCAAAATGAAAATTTATATATTTTCAGAAAACATTTAGTGATAATGACGTCAAATAGTTTTCCATTGAAAAGTTCCGAATTATCTAAAGGTAGTTTGGAACTTGCCGAATATCGAGATGTTTTCAAGAAAGTAGGTTTATTTCCCTCCGTATTACGAAAACGTTGTTTAAAAATAAAGCCAAAACTTTTGATTATATTTTTCTTAGCGAGTTCATGGAGAATTCTTAAGCTTTGCTTTATTTTAAGCAACGTTTCGTAATATATGAGTTTAAATCTAAAAAATGTTTCGCTCGTGTGTCGAAGTTTTAAATTCGTTTCTTGTTGTTATTTTGAATTTAAAGTTTCTTAATTCGTTGGTGATATCCGGAAGCGTTTTGCTTCTAGAGTTAATCATTGAGTTGATCTGTACGGAACCGATTCATATTTATGAAGACGACATTCAACTGTCGCTTTCGATGTTTATCAAAAGGTACAAAATTGCAAAATTAAATTTATTATTTGTCTAGAAATGATTTATAGAAGAAAATTAAAATTGGTCTTAAACCTTTTTTTTTATCCTTTTCCTTTTTACCCTTTTTTAACTCTTTTTTATTAGAGGTGGGACGAATCCTAAATTTTCTCGAGTCCGAATCCTAAAAGTTTCTCGAATCTCTCGAATCTTTCATATAAGAATCCTATATTATTCATTAAGAAGATGCAAATAAACGAAATAATATTAAATATTATATTATTAATAATAAAAAAACAAGTTTGGCACTCAGGGTCGCCACAAAGTGATATTGGTGACCCGAGTACCACCGATATTGCAACAATCACCGTTTTTGTTGAGTGAACGCTTCTATTGGACGTCAATGGAGTTGAAACTGATTTTACCAAAATTTTTAACAATTTTTTTTTGGTTAGGATTCGAAAGATTCGAAAGACGAAAAGAAAAGCGTTAAGATTCGAGTTTTCGAATCTCGAATATTTTTCAAGATTTGAGGATTCGAATATCTCATTTCTGCTTTTTATAACTTTTTGAAACTAGAAGAGTAAAGTTATTGATTTACATCCAACCATTTTATGACGACATCTTACAAAATATAAACTTTTTAATAAAAAAAAATTCAAAGTGTTTCTAAAACTAGAAGAGTACAAAAAATTGAGTTATACAGTTTTTATGATGATATCTTACAAAATAAACTATCAATACAGTTTTAAAAATGTTTTATTTCCTGTTCACCATAAAAACAAACAAATTCATATGAAGTTTATTTTGAAAGATATTTTCGTAAAATTGCTACAACTATTTCAAAAACATATTGAATTTTTTTTCGTAAAAAAAAAGTTTCTTTTCTAAAAATGCTTCCACACTTTATTAATCATCTTGTTCCAAAACCCACATTGAGTTTCGAATACATATTGAGTTCTGTCGCATAAAAAAGTTATATTTTGGACGATATTGTCATAAAAATGTTAGGACTCGATTTCTTTACTCTTCTAGTCTAAAATACAGTTTGAATTATAATTATAATTAAAGGTTATCGTCAGAAAAGCGCATCGTTGCCGTATCTACGGCATACAAACTATTTGTGAGCGAAATTTCCGATAATGTTCGTCAATGTGCCTTGGAGAGAGTTTGTATTACTCTTTTACGGCATGTTGACAAGGTCACGGTTCAGAACTTTTTTGTCGCAAACATTAAAGAAATTATGAACATCTTGCAGCTGAAACAACTTAAGGTGAATTTCATTTGATTTGATTTTTTTTTTTTCGCTTTGTACGAACGTTTATGATAAATTTGTTTTGTTGTCGATATTTCCGTACGTAGGTGAACATGCCGAAGTTTCAGTCACAGTTGATGTCTAAAACGTGTTGTTTCAAACTGGTGGAATTGTTATATTTGCGTTGCACCAAAGAGGAATTGAGTTCTCTGGGATCACTCGTGAATTTGGCATTTTGCGACAACTCTGCGAAAAACGGAAGAGAATTAACTCAGGAAGTGACTAAGATCGCACATGCGGCTAAGAAAGAAAACATGTCGGGAGAGACGGCGTTTCTCGAGCCGAGGAGATTGTATCATTGCGCTGCTTACAATGCAGTCGTGGCCGTCGTTATGTGTACGCAGACGGAAATTAAGTTCTACACTGGGTTCCTTTTCACTGAGAATCCTACGAAGGTAAATATTGATGGTCGATTGCAATCGTCACGGCTTCTTCTGCGGAGCTGTTTATTTTTTAGAAAATGTTTCGTATTTTGATCTTCTCTGTAGGTCTATGAGGATCTTGAGGATTTTTTGATTTGCTATTTAAAAACTAGAAGGTGTATGAAAATTTACTTTTAGGGTTATGTTTGTGGAAGTGTTTTCTAGTTTCTTGCCTAAGTTTATTCATTTCCACTGAGCTGTTTAATTTTTAGAAAAATATTTCATGTTTCAATCTTCTCATGTTAAGTGAATGATGAGGTTGAGGTTCCCGGTTATTTTTTTATTTTTCATTTAAAAACTAGAAGGTACACGAAAACTTTATTTTAGCTTTATATTTATAGATGTTTTTTTCTAGTTTCTTATAAAATTTCAGTCAGTTTTACTCAGTTGTTTAGTTTTTAGAAAATATTTTGTGTTTTGATGTTTTCCTGTTAAGTGAACGAAGAGGTTGATGAAGCTCGATTTTTAATTTACTCTTTAAAAACTAGAAAGTACACGACAATTTCCTTTTAGCTTTATATTTATAGATGTTTTTTCTTCTAGTTTCTTATAAAATTTCAGTCAGTTCTATTCAGTTGTTTAGTTTTTAGAAAATATTTTGAGTTTCGATCTTCTCATGTGAAGTGAGTGATGAGGTTGAGTTTCGAGTTTTTGGTTTTTCATTTAAAAACTAGACAAGTTATGTTTGTAGATGCGTTTTCTAGTTTTTTTAATTTCGTTCATAAAATATGTTTGATTTTGTTTTAGGGTGATTTTCTTTGGGACAATCTCGTCGATCAAAACAAGGACTACAAGTTCGAAATTGAGTTCACTGTAAGTCTGTCACCCATAATTTTTATTTTTGAAAATTTTCTAATTGTAAACGAACGATTTAAAAAAAAAAGAAATCATATATTCAAATGAAAATTCAATTTATTGGAGTTTTCTTTCAATACTAATTGTAATTTTAAGCATGTTTTCAAGTTTCTCTTAATTTTGTTTGTGAAATATTAACCAGCGTTCGAAGTTTGTTTAGTTATTTATTAACCATCCTTAAGGTGTTATCGGAAAAACTGCAATGAAGTGTATTTCTACTCGTGTATATGTATTTTTACTTCTTCTTGAAAAACCATTTAATTATCGTGTTTTTTTTTTTGTGATTTTATTCGTTTTCTTCTAAAGAATCCATTGGAAACAAAAGAAAAACTTGTCGGCTTTCGCCGAGAGGCTAGACGTGAAGCAGACGGAGACGAAGACTCCGACGATGGTTACGGAAGTTATCCACTGTCTCTTCATTCTCTCACAAATCAAAACTTAAGTGACAGTAGTCTGAGTGAAGATGTTTCGCAGTTCGATTTCACGGCATCGCCACAGGTTGTCGGTCGAAACTTAACGCTCGATCCACATGAAGCTGACAAAACAGAAACAAAACAGAAACTCAATGTTTCAAGAACAATTGTCGACAATTCTTTTTATGTGTTTTGTTTTTGCCAGTTGTTTCAGTTTTGTTTTGTTTTTCAAAGTCGGCTTTTTCTGGCGTTTTTGTTGTGTTTTTGGTCTCTCTATCTCATGTTGCACTTTTGTCAGTTTGATGTGGATTTTCCTTAACATCGAAATGTCTTGAAATTGTTTTATTAATAATTTATTTTTTAATAGATGTCTTCATTCAACGTAGATGGAAAAACGGTGACGAAACCGATTTCAGATCATGATATGGTATTTGTTTTCAAATAATAACTTTTAAGAATAACTTGAAAGTGTTTTAGAAACTAGAAAGGTAGCTTAATCACTTAAGGGTATTATTTAGAATTTTTAAATTATAAAAAGAAGTTGATTTTTAAAAAAATGTCAACATACAAATTTTCGTAAGAGTTTTCGACAACGTAAACTTGAAAGTGATTTAGAAACTAGAAAAGTAAGACACTCACAATAACTATTTCAATGATGATATTTTTTAAAAGACACTTTTTTTTTATCATAATATTAAATTCACAAATGCTGTTTTTATTCACTTCATGTTTGGTCATTTTGTAAACAAAAAATTAAGAGAAAAGATCAGATAATTGTTCTCTGTTCTTGGTCTAACTTCAGGTGAAAAACGAAAATAAAGAATTTGAAATTACAGTAAAACCTAGGAATGGGACATTCGAATCTTCGAATTCCGCGAATCTTGAAAAATATTCGAGAATCGAAAACTCGAATCTTCGCGCTTTTTTCGTCTTCCGAATCTTTCGAATCCTAGCCTGAAAAAAAAAAAAAACAGTTAAAAAGTTTGGTAAAATGAGTTTTAACTCCATTGACGTCCAATAAAAGCGTTCACTAATTAAAAATAACCGGCGATTGTTGCAATTTTGGTGGTCGGTCCCGGATCACCAATGGATCACCTTACCCTGAGTGAAGCCACACTTGTTTTTTTATTATTAATAATTTAATATTTAATATTATTTCAGTTATTTGTATCTTCTTAATGAATAATATAGGATTCTTATATGAAGGATTCGGGAGATTCAAGGGATTCGAAAACCATTTAGGATTCGTATTCGAGAAAATTTAGGATTCGCCCCATCTCTAATAAAAAGTTTATTTTGAAAGATATTAACATGAAAATCTCATTAAGTGATAAATTTGCTCTTTTAGTCATTTTTTTTCTCTTAATGGTTTCTATATTTTGCAAAAACTTTAAAAGTCAGTCATTTTATATATTTTACAATTTTTCAGGAGGTCGAAGAAGAAGAAGAAGTTCGTAGTTTAGAAATGGATGAGCTGAACATGCACGAATGCATGGATCAGTTGTGCGTTCTTTTGCAACACGTTTCCGGTTTATCATCTACTACGATGGAAACGTCATCCGAAATGCCTTTGTGGATGAAAAATATCTGCTCGAAACTCAGTGACAGAAACACTCAGAAGAATGTCAAGTTACTCATTGCAAAGTTAATCATCAACAATCCAGATGTCAGTTTAAAGTTATCGACATTTTTTTACTTGCTACTTCTAAATCTTAAATCTACTATTTTTTTTTATATTTACGTGTCTTTCAAGGTGTTTCGTAGTTACGCCAAACATTGGTTATATCCACTGATGAAACTGATTGTGAGTGGATCGTGTGGTTCAGGAATCAATTACTTTGTGATTGATATTTTGGTTGTTTTGCTTTCGTGGAGGCTCGTAGCCATTCCATCGGTAAGTTCGAAATATGTCACGTTTTCAGTTAATTGGAGTTTGTTTAGGTGCTAGGTTTTTAATTTACTATTAAAGTGTTTAAAAACTAGAAGGTATACGAGAGTTTTCCCTTTAGAGAGTTATATTTGTAGATGGGTTTTCTAGTTTTTTTAAAAAAAATTTCGTTCATTTCCGTACGAACTATTTTGTTTTTAGAAAATATTTCGTCTTTCGAATTTCTCATGTTAGTTGTATACGGTGTTGAGGTTCCTCGTTTTTGATTTTCTATTAAAAAAAACTAGAAGGTACGCGGGAATTTCCTTTTAGGGTTATATTTGTGGATGTGTTTTCTAGTTTCTTATAAAATTTCATTAATTTCTATTGAGCTGTTTAGTTTTTAGAAAATGTTTCGGGTTTCGATTTTTCTATTTTAAGTGTAAGTGGTGTTTAGGTGCTCGATTTTTAATTTACTATTAAAATAATTAAAAACTAGAAGGTACGCATGAATTTCATTTTAATGTTATGTTTGTCGATGTGTTTTCTAGTTTTTTTTTAATATAAATTTCATTCATTTCTACAGAGTGCTAGTTACGCTATTTTGTGTTTTCGAGCTTTTTGTATTAAATGTAAAAGGGGAAGTTGATGGTCTCGGTTTTTAATATCCTGTTTAAAAACTAGAAAGGGACACGGAAATTTCTTTCTAGGTTTATGTTTTCGGTTGTGTTTTCTAGTTTCTTTCAAAATTTCATTCATTTCCACGAATCTGTTTAGTTTTTAGAAAATATTTCGTGTTTTTATCTTATCACGTTAAAAGGCTGGGCAAGTTGAGGAGCTTTAATTTTTTGTTTAAAAACTAGAAGGTACATGGAAATTTCCTTTTAGGTTTATGTTTATAGATGTGTTTTCTAGTTTTTTTTATATAAATTTCATTCATTTCTACAGAGCTATTTATGTTTTATATTGTGTTTTTGATTTTTGTGTAGTAAGTGTTGGAGGGAATTTTGAGGGTCTCGGTTTTTTAATTTACTATTTAAAAACTAGAAGGTACACAGTAATTTCCTTTTAGGGATATGTTTGTGGATGTGTTTTCTAGTTTTGTTTAAAATGTCGTTCGTTTCTATATTTCTGAACACATGTTTTTTATATTTTAAGGATGCTATCGAGCAAGAGATGGCTTCCGAACTTTTAAAATACCTGATGGAAAACGCTTATTATGAAAGATCCGCTGTCGTAAATCACAATTTGGAAGTGATTAAAACACTTGTCGAATGTTGGAAAAGTTGTCTCGAAATCTCGACAAAGTACGTTTTTTTAATTTCGATAATTGTTGAGAATGAGTTTTTTTAATTGAAATTTGAATATTATTTTTTTATTTAATGCGGAAAAAAAAAAGAGTCATTTACGAATATCTTACGGATCGCAGCAAAGCGAACAAACGAAACGCGATTGGAATTAAGTTACTCGGAATTGTTTTGGCATGTGGACTCGAACCTTACACTCCGATCATCGGAGTGAATAAGACTAACTTTTTTCAAGCGTTAGCTCACAACACGGGGATGCAAACAACGGTGAAAGATGTTTACGCGAATGCGGCCGAGGTCTTAGGTCTCGCATTGAAGCACGTGGCTGCCACGGAAGGCAACACGGAGACGTTCTTGGATACAATTGCTCAAGAACAGTTACGGAAACTGGACAAGGTGAACGTGGACCGTTTTCTAACTTGTCTTTATCGCATACAGAAGAATTATTCGTCGATTGCAAACTGGTATATTCGAAATAATTTCAATCTTGTTGTTGTTGTTGATGATACGAAAGTGTTCTTGATGAATGTTTTTAAACGAGGAAAACGTATTTTTGTTGATTTAATTAGTTTTCTTCCTCGCGTCTTGTTTCTTCTTCCCGGCCAACACGGTGTTTTTCAAACTTACTGTTTGGAAATTGTTCTTATGCAAGTGGACAACGTCGACGATGTTTACGTCGAGATGAAACGAGCCGGTTTGCAAGAGATGCTTCGACAAGGGTTTGTTTTTATTACGTATTTTATTTTTGTTTCGATGCTGATCTTTTTCATAGATAAACCAACTTACAGTTGCTTTTTGGAAAAGAAATCTCGAAGTTTGTTTGTTTTTTAGCTTTGACACAGAATGAAGTTTTTTTTTGGGAGAGATTTTTGTGCGAACACACTCGTATTTCTGGTCATTTGTACCTAGGGTCATTCGACAGTGGAATTTCCTTAAAAAAGGATGCTGTGCATCATGGGGAATGTTATGATTTGGGGAATTCTTAGTGGTCTAGTATTAAACAAAGCATATTACAATGATGCTTCAATTGAGTTTATTATATTCAAATGGAGGGGGATTGGTATTTCAGGAACATAAACTGTTTATTTTGACAGTGCGCATTTATATGCTGCTTTTGGACTAGATGGTTCTTCTGCCACAGGCCCTCTTGAGTTGCTTGCAGAGTAGTTATTCAAATTCAAATTAAAACAAAATTATACTTTTATGATGATTCGATGGTTTTGTAAATAAAAGTTTTACGAAAGTTTAAGAAAATTTTAAATTTTATTTCGTAAATTCAACCTACAAAACAAAATTTGATATTTAATAATTTAAGATGGATATCCCAATTTTGGAATTCTGGTTTATTCAGGCGTTTCTTAAGAGAAACAATACAGGCGAAATTGAATGTACTGTATGTTAGAAACTAGAATGGTAGCTCTGAATTACTTTATAGTATTTTCATGTTGATATATTTTAAAATAAACTTTTTATTGATGAAAATTCAAAAAAAGAAGTTATTGTGTGCTTAAAGTTCAATCATTCTCAAAGTGAGATAAAAAGCTTATTTTGAAAGATAACATTAAAATAACCTTAAGCGTTTGAGCTACTCTTCTAGTTTCTAAAACAGTTTCAAGTTTATTTTAATCTTGCTTTCTAAAAAGCAGTGTAACCAGAGTACGAGAGGCGTTTACGCTCTCGACATGTTTGCTGTTCTAATATATATCTAATAAACGTAACTCATCTTTTAAAATATTAACTAATTGATTTTTTTTTAATTTTTTCGTGAAAAATGTTTTAATTATATTTAATTTTGTTTAGCAATGATACAGTTAAATTCCTCTGGCTTCAAGTTCTCAATAAGATGCTTCAGAAGTTGACAACTGTCCAGATTCTGGAAATGCTTCCGTCCATCACGTCGTTTGTCGATCATCCGAAAGCAAACTGCCGTCATGCGATGTACGAATCGCTCTTTTGGATCTACGACAACTTCGAGTTAGTTAATCTGTATTTAATAGCGCTATTTTCAGAAATATTTTTAAAAAGTAAAAATAGTAAATCTGAGATATATATTTTTTTCACGTCGACTTTTTTTAATTTAATTTAATTTTGACATTTTAAATATTTTTTTTATTAAGTGATGATGTTTCTGATGATGGTGCATCGATTAAATCGACATGCAGAAATGTTTTACTGAGAGGATTATCGGAGAAAGACGAGACTTTAAGGTTTAGTCGCCGTAATTTGCTCTCGAATGGAAAGTTTTTCTTTAAACTTTTTTTTTTGTTGTTGTTCGATTGCGATTTATAGGTTGTTGGTTTTGAATTTTTGGGGTCACGAGACGAGATTGAAGTCGCAAACTCTGAAGCGAACTGTTGCGATATTAAGCGATCTCTACTCGCCTGGAAGCGAGCAAAACTTTTTGAGTTACGCAACGTATCTTTTGCTCGAAATGACTTACAAGAGTCCAGATTACAATCGGAAACTTTTCGAACATCCCTTGTCCGATTGTAAATTTGAAGTAAGTTTTTTTTTCTTATAATCTTAGCAAGAGATTGAATGCAGTTTTTAAAAACGAGGAGAGTAAAGAAGAAGCTTTGAGAGTATTTTCATGTAAATAATTTTTAAAATAAACTTTTATGGCCTTTTGATAATGATCGATTTTAATTTTGTTTGTTTTTTCAACTTTCTTAAGTGAAAAGCGATTTTTCAAATGGCCATAAAAAGTTCATTTTGAAAGATATCATCATGGGTAAAGATTCTAAAGGAAATAGCACTTGATGACATAGTTACAACATGCAACGATAGAAATGTGTTTAAATCCATATCAAGCTGACAAAACACAAACAAAACAAAAACTCATGTGTTTCGTGACAAATTGGCGACAATTCTAAAACATTTCTACGACTTTTGTGTTTTGAAGTTTAAAAATCTTCTAAAATTGGCGATTTTTTTAATAAACTAAAAATTCTAAATAAACTTTAATTGTGTTTTAAAGATCCAGTGTAACCTTTTCACGTTTTTTTTTTTTCAAAAACTCTCTTCGTCTTTTCGTCTAAAGTTTATGTGACAATTTTGATTTTGTTACGAAGGAATATCGTGTGAACACTTCGTGGCGAGCTCGACATTCTTCGATGATGCCTCTTTTTGTCGACTCACTCTCATCTCAGCCGTCTTCCACAGAAGGAGGCGATGAACCTGTTCTAGACGGACAACTGAGAGCAACACAGGAACAACACGATTTCACGGCAACTCAAGACATGAGTTAATTGAAATCGTGCATTTTGTTCACATCCTGATTGAACAATTATCTTTTATTTGCTTCACTATTTGTTTTTGTTTTTAGTAAAAGTGAAGCCTTTCAATTGGCTCACTCAAAGTACTCTGGACACGACATTAAGTTTGAACTTTGATCCCAACATGCCATCGACATCATTTTCTACAAGTCTGTTTACGGTTGGAAGTTCACCAAAGAAATCGTCCGGTTCGACGAGAGTTTACAAACCGGTTTTCTCCAATTTCGGTCGAACGATCTTAAGAGCTTCGAACTCGAGAACTGTCTCTTCTAATTCGGGTAACAACTCGATTGCTTTCGAATTGTGCTTGCATGCCGTTGCATAAACATTTATATGTTTTTTTTTTACAAACGGCTAATTAAATTGTTAATCATCTAATGTGTTTTAGACGAAGAAGTACGAGATGTGACTCTTCTAAAAAGGCGTATCTTTAAGGAGAGCGATTCGATGAAGGCAAAATATGCGGCCACGAAAGCAAAACAACAACAACGACACGAGGTAACAATTTATTATTATTATTGTTATTACGAGACGATTCTTTATTATGTTTTTACCTTTTTAGAAGAACATCGATTTATTTATTACTAAAGGGTTAAACTTTTATTCAAATAAAAAATCAGGAAATGTGCAATTTACACCAAAGAAATAGCAAAAATATTATTAGTAACAAAATGTTATTAACAAATATATTAATTAATAATATTTTTTTGACTATTTTGTTTAAATGTCGACAACAAAATGCTAATAACAATGTTTTTGACAAACATGTTAGTAATAACATGAAAATCCTGCGACCTCAATAAAAAAAATCATAACATTATGATTGACTTGATTGATTTCACTGCTTGTGCGCTATTATTTTTATGACTGTCGTAATATGTTATACATTAGTCAGTGGCAGTCATTTTACGTAATAACATTTTATAATTTTTTTTTGTGACTTATTACAAGATTATGAGCAAGATATGATAATTTATTATCATATGACAGTCTTATTGCCTTTCTTTAATGAGGCCTCTGGCTTTTTTGTTCGATGACACTTCTAGTTTCTAAAATACTATTATGATTTTTTTTAATTTTCAAAAGATCACAAAAAGTTTATTTATAAAAAAAAAATCATATAAACACTCAGTTTCTCACTAGGAAATAAGGAAATTTTTAGCTTCTTTATTGACTCTTCTAGTATTTTAAAACTCTTTCAATTTCTCTTTATTTTTAAAAAAGGTCGTAAAAATTGATTTTAAAATTAATTAACAAAAAAAACTTTTTAGCTTGTTCTTTGACTCTTCTAGTATTTTAAAACTCTTTCAGTTTCTCTTTATTTTTAAAAAAAAGGTCGTAAAAAGTTGATTTTAAAATTAATAAAAAAATTTTTTTAGCTTGTTCTTTGACTCTTCTAGTATTTTAAAACTCTTTCAGTTTCTCTTTATTTTTAAAAAAGGTCGTAAAAAGTTGATTTTAAAATTAATCAAAAAAGAAACTTTCTAGCTTGTTATTTGACTCTTCTAGTTACTAGCAAAAGCTTTCAGTGTTTTCTTTAATGATGTGTGTTAAAATTGTTTTGTTTTAGCAACAACGTCGTGAACAACGAATTGCTCGACAAGCGAAAGTGACACTTTATCGCGAGTATCGGAGCGGCGATCTTCCCGATATTCAAATTCTGTACAAGTCCATCATTGCTCCGTTGCAGGCTTTGGCTCAGGTCCGATTCCTGAGCTTTTTTATTTTAAATATTAATTTAGGTTTAAAGATTGCGAATTACAATTACAATTTCATTTTCAGGCTGACGACACTGTTGCGAAAACGTTGTTTACGTCACTGTTTTTGAGTATTTTATTCGAGGCTAAAAGATCTTTGAGTGAAGACGAATACAAGGATGTGATGGAACAGATCGGTTCCAGTCTGAACCGTATTATGTCCGAGACCAAACTGTACTATCCTCCTGTCATTTCTGTTGTTCAGGTTTGTTTTTAAGATAATTTTATGATCAAAGCGCTATTTGTATTTGCAAAATATGCAAATGAGATACAAACAATTTAAAGCAGCTCTTTGTTATTTTGCTTTTCAAAAGCTCAACGGTAAGAAGGAATTGAAAGTGTCTTAGAAACTAGAAATGTAAATCTGTCACTAAAAGATGAGTCCAGACTTTAGAACAGAACAACAAACAGAACACTGTTCGTTTGCGAACAGTGTGGACGGCTTTCGCAATATTTCTTTCTTAACAGGTTTTGTTCGTTGTTCTGTTCGGGCTCCAATCTACCAGTTGTCAGTTTTTGCTCGTCACATGAAAGGATGTATGTGTTCGGCCATGAGTAATTTAGAGACGTCTCGGCGAACATTTCGGCGAACATACTATGCTAGCTGGATATAAAATTATGAGGTCACCAATTAGGAACATGTTGCATTGTTGCAAGCATGTTCTGTTCGAGTTTGGACACTCTGGCTACAGCAAACAGCACAATGAACCTTTTTTTTTTTGAAAATGTTTGCGAACAAGAGTGTTCTGATGGTTGTTCTTTCAAAATAAACATTTTTTATAGCCAATTTTGTTCGTTGTTCCGTTCGGCCCCAATCTACTAATTGTCGGTTTTTGCCCGTCACATCAGACGTTGTTTGTGTTCGGGCCGGAAATAATTTAGAGACGTCCCGGCGAACATTTCTCCGAACATAATATGCTAGATGGATATAAAATTATGAGGTTATAACACCGGGAGCATGTTGCGAGCATGTTCAATAACATGTTCTCTGTTCAAGTTTGAACACTTCAGCCACAACGAACAGGTTTTTTTCTAGTCTGGTCCCACTCTTAGGGTAGGTCCAGGCTAGGTCCATATTCGCAACGTGTTCGCAATTGATAACCTCGTAATGGATGTTCGGGGGGGGGGGGGCGGAAATATTCGAACAAGAACATCCTTTGACGTTACGGGCGAAAACCGACAACTGGTGGATCGGAGCCCGAATAGAACAACGTGCAAAATTTGTTACAGATTTACTAAGTCCAAGTGTGATTCATTTTAATCTTCTAGTTTTTAAAACACTTTGAATTTCTTCAAAATGTTGCAATTCTTAAATGAAAAAAAATAACGAGGAATTTTAAGTGACATATTTTTTTTTACAATGGTTAGTCATAATTTAAATTTTCTTAATTTCATTTATGAGTTAATTAATTTTTATGGTTTAGGAAGTTTGTTACGAACACTGTGATGAATTAAAACTCGATGTCGATTCTCTGACTTCAGCTGCTCTCATCAGTCTTCAGCAAAGCACAGGTAAATTCCCTTTTTTTTTGGCGATTTTATTCGTCGATTTGTTGAAACTGATGCCAAAAGCAAAATTTGACTGAACTGATAAAATGGTGAAATGCATTGAGAATCGCGAATTTCACGAAAAATGTTAAATAAATGATTGCATGGAAAATCATGAATTTCATGAAATTGTTGAAATTGATGAAAAAAAAACTTGGTTTTAACTGGTTGACATGCATAATAAATCATGAATTTCTTCCACTTTATTAATTAGAAACTAGAATAACAAATGATTGTGTTAAAAGTTTGCATTTATGTTGAAGAATTTGAGCCAAATTTATCAAAGAAGCAATTTATAGATTGAACCTGATTCCGATTTTTCGTTATTTTTGAAGCAATTCTGTTGTTGGAAAAAACAATAATGCTGACGTCCGAAAACACCGAAAGAAAAGCGAAAAAAGCACGTAGAACTTTAAACGAATCGCCCGAAACCCAGCTGTTGTGGTTTAAATTAGCCGAGTAAATGTTTGAATTAATTAATTTAATTAAAACCTTAATTAACCTTTTATTTTTGTGTCTTTGAAGATTGAACAAATCTCAAGGAAATGCCGACATTTCGAGGGAGATTTTCGCTTATAAAGTAGGATGTCACCAGTTGACTCGTGAAGCTCTCGAGGCCGAGACCAGAGGAGATTTTTCTTCGGCGCTTCAGTTTTATAAGAGGGTGAGAGAGAGAGGCAGTTGAAACAGGTTTTAAAAACTAGAAGACTAAATGAAAATTGTATCTTAAAAATAAACTTTTTTATAACAAAATTATACTCTCACACCTCGTTATACGGCCGCTCTTTATACAGCGTTTCGCTATAACGGCCTTTTTTAAATTAGATCTCAGTTTCGATTTACAACCTAACATTTTTCGATATACAGCCCAAACAAAAATCGGTGAAACAACATATGTACGAGCCATAAATACCTTTTAATATGTTGTCGCTTATGGTGATAATAAATGATTCGTTATACGGCAATTTCGCTTTACAGCCGATTTTATCGGGAAAACGTATCTCTCGGCCGTAAAGGGAGGTGTTACTGTTAGAGTAGTATATATTTTTGTTTTTCATTTCAAGTTTTTTCTAAAAATGTGAAACAAAATTGTCTTGAGTTTTTTTTTAAAAAAAAAACTTAATTTTAGGCTTTTTTTCAAGTTTTATATCTTTCAAAATAATCTTTTTTATAGACAAAAAATGAAAAATATACATTTACATGTATTGTCTTGTTTAAAATTGAGTCATTTTCAAACTAACATAAAAAGTTTATTTTGAAAGATATGAAAAATTAGAATCCTCTTCTAGTTTCTAAAACTAAGTTTTTCTAGTCTAGGTTTTTTTTTTAAGATTTTTTGTGAACAGCTGATTTTTGAACTCGTTAATTATTCTGTCTTTCAAAATAGTAAAATCGGAAAAAAAAAACTAGAAAGTTTTTTTTTAAAAAAAACTAGAAGGGTAGCTTAAGGTTACTTAAGGATATTTTCGTGTTTAATTTTTTTTTTAAATAAACTTTTTATGGTCAAAAATTAAAAACTATCGTTTTACTTAAAGTTTTGTCATTAGAAACTAAGATGAAAAGTTTATTTTGAAAGATATCAACAAGTGATTAAGGTTATCCTTCTAGTTTCTAAAATATTTTACTCGTAGTTTATTTTACTCAATGTTTTTCTTGAAGTTCCTTCCAAAAAATACTTTCCAAAAGAACTCGAATTAATTACTCTGTTTTTTCAAGAATAAAATTAAGGGAAACTGGAAAGTGTTTTAAAAACTAGATGGGTAGCTGAATCACTTAAGAGGGTAATTTCATGTTTTATATCTTTCAAAATAAACTTTTTTTTATAGACAAAATTAAGTCAAAATTTAAAATTGAGTCATTTACAATTTAACATAAAAAGTTCATTTTGAAAAATATCAACTTTAAAACATCCTTAAGTGATTGAACTACTTTTCTAGTTTCTAAAGCACTTTCAAATTTTTCTTCATTTTGTATTTGAAAATACAGAATAATTAAGAGTTTGAAAACCACCACACTGTTCTTATTGCGTTTTGTCGTATGTTTTAAGGCCTATCCTCTGAGAAATTCGTTGGATATTCCGGATTCCGAATACGACCTTTGGGACGATGGTCTATTGCAAGTACGATCTATCTTTTCTTTTCGTAAATCTCGTTCGACGTGTTTTATGGTTTGTCTTCTTTTCGAAATGTTTTCATTTTTTTGCTATTAGTGTTACGCCGAACTCGGAAACTGGGATCAACTTTCGACTCACGCAGTTAATAGCTTCGACTACAGTGACACGCCTAACCTTAATAGAGTTTGGGATGAACTTTACTATCAAGTCAGTTCGATTCGTGAGAAATAATGAGAATAATTATAATAATAATAATAATAATAATGGGAAGGAGAAACTCGGGTATTTCGAGACAAATTGGCGACAATTCTAAAAACATATCTAAGACTTTTGTGTTTTGTTTCTATGTTGTCTACAATTTCACAAACTATTCCATGTCCCGTTGCCGTAAGTCGATAAACATGAAAAGGTTTATGTTTTGTCTCAGTAGGCCTACTACGCAACATTTTGTGTTATGTCACAAATTTGTTGCGGTTTTGTCTTGAGTACAGCTGACAGTTGTTTCAGTTTTATTTTGTTTGAAGGCTGGGTCCACTTCAAGCTAACAAAACAGAAACTCAGGTGTTTCAATACAAATTTGCGACAATTTTAAAACACTACGACTACGACTACAAACATATTTGAACTCTTACGACTCTTGTGTCTTGTTTTGTCTGCAATTTCACAAACTATTCCATGTCCCTTCGCTGTAAGTCAATAAACATGATAAAGGTTTGTGTTTTGTTTCGGTAATACGCAAATATTTTGTTAACTCTTGTCCGTGCAGTGTGGACAGTTCGTATTAAAACAACAGAACAGAAGAGTTGCGTAGTTTACGTGGGACAGAAACAAAACCCGAATTTCTTTGTGTTGTGTCACAAATTTGTTGTGGTTTTGTCTTGATTACAGCTGACAGTTGTTTCAGTTTTATTTTGTTTTAAGGCCAGGTCCTCATCAAGCTGACAAAACACAAAACAAAACAGAAACTCATATGTTTCTAGACATATTTGCGACAATTCTAAAACACTACGACTACAACTACAAACATATTTGAGCTCTACCACTTTTGTGTCTAGTTTTTGTTTTGTCAGCAATTTCACAAACAATTTCATGTCGTTACTGAAGTCGGTAAACATCCAAAGGTTTGTGTTTTGTCTCGGTACTACGCAACATTTTGTCAACTCTTGTCTGTGCAGTGTGGACAGTTAGTATTAAAACAACAACAGAACAGTTGCGTAGTTCATGTAGGACAGAAACAAAAACATTTTCTATAAAACATATTTGTGTTGCGGTCACACAAATTTGTTGGGGTTTTGTCTTGAGTATAATGCTGACAGTAACTGTTTTAGGTTTGTTTTGTTTTCAAAATCAGCTTTTTGTGGGTGTTTTTGTCGTGTTTTTTGTCTCGAACTCATGTCGCACTTTTGTCTGACGTGGATCGGGCATTAAATTGTACATTTCAAATATGTTTTGTTTTTCACATTTCTTAATTGTTTAGGATCATTATTTGCCGTACATAATAAGAGGTAAACTGAGACTTATAATGCACGGAAAAATGGACCAATCACTGAACAACTTTGTGGATGCGACGCTCAATGACTTGGAACATCCAGAAAGAAAACAATTACTCGAGGTTTATTTTTAAAACTTAGAATTAACTCCACAAGAGTTCCAAAACGAGCTCTTCATAACAACGTAACTCCATTTTTTTTAAATAAAAAAAATGTTTCAGAGCAATCACTGTGAGGAATTAGCTGTTTTGAGTATTATTCAGAATAGCTACATTCAGGCACGAGTCTACAGATCGATGTGTATCGAAAGATTTCTTCACGACTGGAAAACAATGTCGAATCTAGCTCTGGTCCATCGAAGGACTCGACTCTGCGATCTACAGAAATTTGTCGAAATGCAACAGTTTTTGTCTGTCGCAGAGCTCGACCGAAATCAGTTCGAAAACGGAGCGTCCGAACTTGTCGAGAAATGGGATCGTAACTGTCCGTATACGCTCGGATCGGTTTCCTGCATCAACGACATTGTCGAATACAGGTACGTAGGTAACACCTTTGATTGTTTAATTGGGTTTGTTATGCCTGTAATTACTGACTGGAGTTAATTTCTAAACTTTTTAAAAGGAATTTCATGAAAAAGAAATTTGACAATATCTTCAAAAGTAAACTTTTTAAAGAAGTTTCGTAAATATTTCTTTTTGGGTTTTTTTTTCTTCACCTGGTTTCTTCAGCCAGAAGAATAAATTGAAAGTGTTTTAGAAAGTAGAAGGGTAAATGAATCACTTGTTTTGTAAACAGCTGATTTTCGACAGTTAAAACTATAACTTAGTTTTAACTGTCGAAAATCGGCTGTTCCTAAAACATTTTAAATTTAAGTGATTCATTTACTCTTCTACTTTCTAAAACAGAGGTAGCTGAATCACTTAATGACATTTTTCATGTTGATATCTTTCAAAATAGACTTTTTATAGACAAAGAGATTTAATAAAATATTATCGGTTTTGAAGTTGGATCACATTCAAACTTGACATAAAAAGTTTATTTTGAAAGATGTCAACATGAATTTACCTTCTTAAATGATTGAGGCTACCCTTCTAGTTTCTAAAACACTTTCTAGTTTCTCTAAATTTCACTATTAAAAGGCAGAATAATTAAGAGTTCCAAAATTCACAAAACATATTGAGATAAAAAAACACACAAGAAAAGCTGTGAAGCTTTAGAAACTAGAAGGGTAACTAAATCACTTCATGTTGATATCTTTCAAAATAAACTTTTTATGTTAGTTTCTAAATGACCCAACTTTAAGTAAGAGGATATTTTTTTAATTTTTGTTTATAAAAAGTTTATTTAAAAAAAATATTGATGAAAATATCCTTAAATGATTGATGCTATCCCTTCTAGTTTCTAAAATACTTTTAATTTTATTCCCGAAAGACAGAATAACCATAGTTCAGAAGAGAATTTAGACTTGATAACTACGTTAAGTGTAATTAAATTTAAAAAATAAACTTTTTGGTGGACTTTTTTTGTCGGAAGTTGTGAAAATATTTGTTTTCTTACATCAGACATGCGATAAAAAGTTTATTTTGAAAGATATATTCAACATAAACAACTTAGGTTCTTCATTTACTCTTCTACTTTTCATCACACTTTCAATTTCTTTTTAAAATTATCAACAAAAAATGCTTAGACAATCAAATCCGAGACCCTAAAACATTGTTCTGCACTTGAAATTTGGTTCTAAAGTGCAATTTCAACAGAATGTTTTTTTACTAATTAAAAAATTACTAATTAATTGGTTTTTTTTTTTTGCAATTTATTTGAAGGTGCATGTATCTGAAACTCTTCGAACGTCAGCTCGAAGACGTGGCCGATGATGATGACTCACAAATGGAGACCGACGATGTCGTAACGGTACCTCTGAAGCGACGCATTCAACAAAGCAAACTATCGCTTTTGTTGCGTTGCGCTGAAGCAGCGGCCTGCCAAAATAACTTTTCTTTGGCTTTGCAACGGTTGAAAGAAAGTCGCGAGGTTTAACCCAAAAAAACGTTTAATGGTCGTTCGCAGACGTCGAGCGACTTTTATTGATCAATAAAAAAAAAGGGTTAAGGTTTGGGTGGTCAGCACCGACCACCCGAGTCAACTGTATACGGCCACTTTTTATAGTTAATTCAAATACACTAGGACCACTTTTCGACCACTGGCTTGTCGACTCGATTGGTCCGTTTTTGACGACACGCCGACCACTTTTTCATCACGACCACGAAAAGTCACTCGTCGGTGAACGTCCTAAGAGTTTTATGTCGTAAATCTATAAGGAGTTTATTTTGTGTTGTAGTTTGCAAACAAGATGCAAGATGGAAACCATAAGTTAAAATGGTGTCATGCGTACGTAAAGACGCATCTTCAACGTTCCGTAACGCAAGAGGCTCGGAATCGTACGACCGCTTTACTCAGTGCATGGGATCAACTTAGTAGGTTTTGTTTAATCTATGATTGACACGACACGAGCGACGACAAAAAAAAGTGGAAAATGCTCTTCAAACTCTTGGTTATTTTTGCACTTTCAGAAGGAAAATTAAGAGAAACGTGAAAGCGGTTTAAAAACTAGAACGGGTAGCTTAGTCACTTAAGGGTATTTTCATGTTGATTATCTTTTAAAATATACTTTTTTATTGTGGTTTGAAAATAACTATAAGTTTATTTTGAAACGTATCAACTATTAAGTGGTTCTGCTACCTTTCTAGTTTCTAACACATTTTGAATTTCTCATTAATGTTGTTCTTGTGAAACTGCAGGATTATAACGAAGAGTTCGAAAAATTAGCTGTTCTTTAAAAAAAAACATCTTTTATTGTTTGTCTTTTAAAGAGAAATACGACGATGACGAATGTCTTGGTGGCAGTTCGTCCCTTTTTCTGGACCACCGTTTTCTTTATTCTCGTACGGCAGAAATGCTGAGTTCGGTTTTAATCGAAAGCCGAGATTCCGTAACCCAAAGTCAACTGGCGGAAATTTCGCAAAATGTCAAATGTGAAGAACCGACAGATACGGACGAAGTACGTCATTTGACAAAGTTTACTATTCTTTTGTCTTTGTATTGTTTTTTTTTTTAGTTTCTGTTTTGTTTTTTTTTGTAAATTTTGTTTTGCAGGAATTCAAGTATTTTAGATTTTCAGAAGTATTTTTTTAAAAAAGAAATTCAAAGTTCATTTGAAACTAGAAGAGAGCAAAGGAATTGAGTGGTTGCGTTTTTATGATGAATATCGTTCAAAATAAACTTTTTATGGGCATTTTTAAAAAAGACCAACGATAGCTATATAATCGGCAAACAAAAATTAAAAGAAAATTCATCTTTTTCAAATTGAAGGATCATTTTTTTTTTATTTTACGACGATATTTTTCAAAAGCTTACGACGATTTGAAAAAAGATGAATTTTCTTTTAATATGTTTTGTTTGCCAATTAGCTATTATTCATCTATTTCAACTGCCATAAAACATTTATTTTGAAAGATATCGTCATAAAAAACGCAACCACTTCATTCCTTTTACTCTTCGAGTGATAAATGCATTTTGAATTTCTTTTAAAAGACGATTCTAAAAAATTAAATATTTGAATTCGTCTTCACCTTAAACAAAATTCACAAAACAAATATATTTCAAACTAAAAGTGTAAATAAAATAATTAAATATAATTGCATTTTCATGATAATATCTTTCAAAATAAGCAATTTAAAAAAAAAGACGAATAATAACTAATTTTCAAACAAAACATGGAAATGAAAATCGTCCTTTTCAAATTGTTTTTAAAAGTTTAATTTGAAAGATATCGTCATAAAAATGGCATCACTCAATTTGTGTTTACTCTTCTAGTTTCAAATAGATTTTGAATTTTTTTTTTATCTGTCTTGAGCAAAATTCATAAATAGTTGAATGTAATTGAATCATTCAATTTGATTTTCAGGTTGATATTTTTAAAAATAAACTTTTTTTCAGTCGTTTGAAAATGGCCAAATTTTTTCGAACATTTTGGTCCGACTTAAAAGTGAACAATAAAATATATTGAAGTTCGTAATTTTCATAAAAAGTTTATTTTAAAAGATGTGATCGTGAAAATTCTTTGAAGGATTCATTGAATCTTCTAGTTTTTAAAAAACACTTTAAATTTGTTCGTATTTAGCGAATGGCTGTTAAGATATTTGCTCATAAAAAAGTAAATATGTCAAACTTTAAAGATGTTTGTTGAGAAGTTATTCAATAAATTCGTTTTCGATCTTTAAAATAGATTCTGAATTCGCTTCTGGAATTTAGTTTTGTCAAATTAAACGAGGGTGTCGTGAGTTTAACTGCAGACGTTTCTTCAAATGCCGCATTTGCACATCTTCAGTTAGCCAATTTCTGTGATAAACATCTTCGTAAAGCCGGTAAATTTGATGTTATAATCTACGATTACTGTTCCTTAAATAAGTTTTTGTAAATAATGCCTTATTTTTTTTCATTCGAAGAGGACGAAGATGGTGGCTGCGACGAGCTTCCGAGCTCGATGTCACAGTTTCCCAAAGTTGTCGTAGAAAATCTTCTGGACGCAATAAGATTTGGAAGCGACGAAGCCGTTCAACTGTTTCCGAGGCTTTTTCAAATTATTGAAATGTTTCCGAACATTGTTTCCGTGTTTCAAAATAAGGTTGTAACTTATTTCGATGAAACGTTCATTCAATGAAGTTAATTTGCATTAATTAAAATTTATTATGAAAATATTCAAATTAAATGCATTAATTAAAATTCAAGGAAAAAATAACCGGATCAGAAAATTAAAATAAACGAAATAAAATTTAAAATTAATTATTACGTAATTTTGTTTTAATATTTTCAAAATAAATGAGATTTATTTAAATGTCATTAAACACAATTTCTTTGATTAAATTGTGGTTAATCTCCAATAGGTGAAAGAAGTTCCGTGTTGGATGTTAATTCGTTGGATCAGTCAGATGGTTGCCTTGTTGGACAAGACTTTCGCTTCGGCTTTTCACGGCCTCGTTGTGCAAATTGCTAGACAATATCCACAGGTTGTTACGAGTTGCGTTTTTTTTTTTTTGCCGTTTCGTCAGTTAGACGTTTTTTCTTCTTCGTAGTTTTAATTTTGGGATTTTCTTCAGGCTCTCGTGTATCCATTTAAAGTGAGCAGTACGGGTTATTCTTTCGATACAGCCAGCAATTGTGGAAAGAAGAATAAAGCAGCCTCGGAAAAGATTAAAGCTGTGCTGGATAGGTTGTGGCTCGTTCACGAGTTCGTCGATGCGCTCGAAGAACTCAAGCATCCGCTTGTCGACTACAAGGTATTAAAGCGAACAAAAACGTTTGTTTTGATTGGCTGTTTGCTGCAAAAAAATTATGGGAAAGTGTTTTACTCGAGGGCACTTCGATATTTGCATTTAAAAATTGGAAGAAGTTAGGTTAGAAACTAGAATAGTAATTTTATATGAGAGAAAACGTTTTAGGATCAGTGATCATATTTTTTGAGAATAATATTTATTGTTTTTTTTTTAACAGAAATAAGATTATTTCGACAGTCTGGCAAATTGGGTATGGGGACACATATTGGGCAATCTACTGGGGGCGGGTGGAGGGGGTCTGTCATCTTAAAAAGATTATAAGCCCGTGACCAATAGAAACACCTCAATGACGTTGAATTGTCCTAACTTTTGAGGCGCACATTGCGCACATGAAATGGATACATGTCACTGGGAATGTATTGCATTCAACATTTTCATTCCCGCTCTTCCGGTTCACTTGCAATGAATTTTCGAAGTTGCATTGTCGCGAGTATTTATAGAAACAACTCAACCACGCCCACTCGGAATTGGCCTAACTTTCGAGGCGCGTGTTGAACACAGGAAATGAAGACATTTGCGTCTTGGAGTAGGTCTTGGAGATGGTCTACGAGAGGGTGTGTGAGGTCCGTAATCAATTAATATTCAATTTTATTGCTAATTTTGCGAGTCATTTACGAGAAAACGGCAAAAAGAACTTTCTGATGCAGTGGATTTTCTGTAGACTTCTACGTTAAAATCTCGTCTTGTCTCAGAGAGTACTCTGAACACGTAGTAAGTAGTTGGTGCGTGCGACCAAAAATAAGTTTGGAGACCACTCATCTATAGAAACACCTCACTTTTGAATTGGCCTAACTTTCGAGGAACACATATTGCACACAGGAAATGAAAGGCATTCTCGTCTTTCAGAACTTTGCTTGGAATTCAGTTCAACTTCAACTCAGTACACCTGCAATCACTTTAAAAGCCATTTGGGAGGAAGGGGGGATTGCTCCCGATCCCAAATGATTGTCATTCGGGTAAAACAAGACATCATTTGTTAAATTGAAATCGTCATCCTAACAGAGAACTATCAACTGGAAGAGAATTCCATAGACTAATAATATTTGGGGGAAAAAAGACCAAAAATATGCATCAGTTCTGGCCATTAATTTTTTTAAAGTCTTCGAAGGACCGTGTCTTCGCTTACGAGGATGTAAGTCATTAAGTAGGGCAATACTGTATTATCATCTGTCAGTAAACGTCCGAAAAAGGGCAAGGCTTTGGTCATTTCTTCGGCCTCCTAATGATTCCCGTTTTAGTTTTCTGAAGCATAGTCCGATTTACTTTACGTAACTTTTCGTTTACTTTACTTTATGTTTTTATTTTGGATTATTTTCTGTCAGCAATATCACATCCGGATGGGTTTTCTGTTGCGCAAGAAAGAGAAAGAAGCTTGTAAATCAACATTCCAAGAAATGTTTCGCCAAATATTCGTAGCTCCTTTGCAGAAGACCGATTCTTCGGTTCAACCGGGAAAGTTTCGGAAATTGTTTGCAAACGTAAGAATACGACTTATCGACGATAATTCTTTGACATATATACGATGACGTAACACGATTTTCAAAATTTATATCGTTCATTTAGGAATTTCTTTTAAATCAACTTTTCTATTGTTTTAATTAATAATTTTTTATATTTTAGAGAGAGAAAAAACGAATAATAAGTAAGTAGTTCTTGGTTAAGGTGGCTGAATAGATAATTTATTTTGCTGTTGTCTTTTCCTAATGGCGTGGCTATTATGTTCTATAAGAGGGCCTTCTTCCTGCCTTTGACCCGCGGTTTTGTGAGAATTTATATTTTTCAAAGTGTTTTAGAAACTAGAATAGTTGGTGATAATGCTAAAAGTTTTTTTCATGATGATATTTTTCAAAATAAACTTTTTATGTCATGTTTGAAAAAGAGGTGAAAATAGTTTTTTTCAAAAAAGTGGGTCATTTTTCAAACTGAACTATAAAATTGTTTATTTTTTAAGATATTTCCACGAAAAAAACAATTAACATAATCTTTTACCATTCTAGTTTTGAACACAATTTGATTTTTTTTTTTCATAATGTTGTTTCGGCAGGACATGGAATTGTTTGTGAAATTGTTGCAGACAAAACAAAAACAAAACACAAAAGTTGCAGAAATGTTTTAGAATTATCACTGGAAACACTGCGTTTCTGTTTTGTTCGTGTTTTGACAGCTTTGATGTGGTTCGGAGCCTTAAGATGGTTTATTAACTCATTTTATTATTTCTGTCTTTCAAAATAAACGTTTTACAACTGTTTGAAAAAAGCCCGAAAATAGTTTTTCATGAAATATCATTGGAAAAACCTAAAAACGGGTCATTTTCAAACTGAACTTTAAAATTGTTTATTTTGTAAGATATTGCCAAGAAGAAAAAAACTTTTAGAATTACCTTTTATCATTCTAGTTTTGAAAACAATTTGAATTTATTTTGTAATGTTGTTTCTAAAAAAAAAAAACGTTCGCTTGACGTTTTTGCGTTCAAATTTTACAAAACACGTCTATGTGGAGCATATAGCATTAGCCACTGCAGTGGCGCCATTCGCAGAGAAGAAGAAAAAATAAACATCTATTCGGCCACCTTAGTATTTTAATAAAAACGATTTTTTTTTTTCTCATCATGAAACTACTGGCTTTACGTATTAATATTAATGCTGTAGAACACGAACTAATATGTTTTTTTTATAATTTACTATTCAGAACTACAGTAAAATTGTTGAGCAGAAGTTTGGAAAAGATGGCAGCAAATTGCTGACTATGAATTGCGAGACCTATAATAAAGTTCAGGCAGCTATTTTTGCCGAAATGAAGAAACAAAATCTTCCGCTTTCGCTTAAAGATTACTGCGATTGGCTTTGTAATTTTCAGAGCAAATCGTATAGTGTGGAGTTGGAAATTCCGGGTACGAAATCAATTTTTTTTTTTTATGAAATTGGTTTCTGTGAGTTATGTCACTTTATGCATAATGGGACATTTTTTTTTAAATCTTAGGCCAGTATTCCGGTTTGCGGAAACCGATTCCACAGTACCACACTAAGGTTGCTAAGTTCGACTACAAAGTAATAAACGTCCTTAATTATTTTATTTTGTTTTTTAGTGTAAAATTGTTAATATTAAATTTTAACGTTACAACGATAGAAGTTTAAATATAAACTAATTTTAATTATATTTTTTTTATAGAAAGTTGATAATAGATTTTTTTTTACATAATTTAGAAGTAATTTTTTTTAAAAGTTTAAAAATAAACATTTTTTTTAGTTTTTACAGAAAGTTTTTTTACAACTTTATTGTAAAATAAAACGTTGACAGAAATTTTAAAATAAACTTTTTGCAAAAGTTCCTAAATGAACTGTTTACTAAAGTTTAAAAATATAATACGAACATTAATTTTAGAATAAACTTTTTTGCAAGTTTTCAAAATAAACCTTTAACCAGAAGTTTCTAAATAAACTTTTACAGAAGTTTTTAATTTAAACTTTTTACTGAAGTTTTGAAAATTTAATTCTAACATAAATTTTAAATTAAACTTTTTTTGCAACTGTTTAAAAAGTGAACCTTTAACAAAAGTTTCAAAATAAGCTTTTTACTATAATAATAAAAAAATTACTAATTTTTTACAGAAATTTCAAAATGTTTTTACAGAAGTTTCAAAATGTTTTTACAGAAGTTTCAAAATAAACTTTTACAGAAGTTCCTAAATAATTTTTTTTACTGAAGTTTTGAAAATATAATTCTAACATAAATTTTAAAATAAACTTTTTACTAGTTTTTACAGAAATTTCAAAATAAGCTTTTTTACAGAAGTTTAAATGTAAACTTTTTATGGAAGTTTAAAAATAAACTTTTCACAAAAGATTGAAAATAGTTTTTATTTCAGTATTTTTACAGAAAGTTGTATTGTTTTTAAACATTAGGTTCAAGTTCTGATGTCGATCCAATGCCCGAAAGCCATAACAATTTACGGCAACGACTACAAGACGTATAAGTTTTTGGTTAAAGGAGGAGAAGATTTACGATTGGATCAAAGAATCGAACAGTTGTTTACCGTCATGAACGATATTTACAACAAGGATGCGGCAACGGCTTCTCGGCAATTGAAGTTGATCACCTACCAAGTCATTCCTTTAACGGACAGGTGAAAAGTCATCTCTAAACAAAATCATCGCATTTAAAACACTAAAACACTGTTTTGCAAGCTCAAAATATATTATCATATTATTTTATTCAGTTTAAATTTGTCTTTTTAGATTGGGATTGTTGGAATGGGTCGAGAATACGGCACCTTTAAAAGAATTTCTACTCGATGCTTTTTCCGAAGAAGAAAAGAAAACATTTACAATGTCGGCAACTTTTAACGCACGAGTAGTTTTAAGAGCCTAAACTTGACACTCCAACACATGCACGTGCCACCGTGAAACCAATGAAACAATGACGAAATTTGATGTTTCCGAAAACGTGGTCTTGATTCTATAAATACAAGTCTTTCGTGAAACTCAGTATTGAATAATAATTCAAGTTGGAAACGCTTCTTGGATGTTGTGGCCAGGTTATTAAGGTCTTTTGGTTGCACTATTCGAAGGGGTTTTTTTTTTATTTTACACGTTTTCGAATTATGCTAATTTGCTCGACCCATTTGCCCCGAATACCTTCCGTTCTTCGGAAACATCCTTCGGCTTTAAGAAAAATAGTGTGTATTCTTTAATATGTTCTTCGGGTTTTTAGGATATTTTTGATGACTTTTCGTATTGCCGTTTAGTTGCTGTAGAGCTGTTCGAGTAACTTTAGAACCACGTCGCGTGGCACGTGTGCAACTTTGAAGTGGCGCTAGGCTCGTAATTGAGTTTTTTTTTTTTTTGTTCGTCAAGTACAAATTAATTTGTATATTTTGTTCAGAGCGCACAATTCTGTTTTCAATTGGATCTGCGGAGTAAATAAGTTCAAGAGCCCAGATGTGAGACAAGTTTACGATGCGCTTTATCTTCACCCCAAGTGGGATGAAGTTCTTCAGAGATACCAAAGTGCCGTAGCAGCAATTCCTCAACAAATACTAAAGTAATTACAGTACTTTTTTTTTTTGAAAAAGAACTTTTAAAGAGAAATCGGAATAGTTTTCGAAACTAGAAGAGTAACTGAATTATAGTGATATATTTTAAAAAGTAAATTTTTCATGATAATTTCGAAAGCAGCAATTTTGAAGTTTTTTTTTTTAATTTCTAAGAATTTTCTTTTCGAATTTTGACGCAATTATTCGATTACTCTGCATTTCGTAAATAAAAAAAAAAGAATTAAGATGAAATTGGAAGTGTTGTGAAAACAATAAGAGAAAATGAATTGCTTTAAAATGATTTTCAGGTTCATATGATTTAAAATGAAATTTGCATTGCAGTTCAAAAGTTTTATTCAGTATCGAGATAACTAGAAGCGAAAAACGAGAAATTTAAATTCCCACATAGTGTTTTATGAAAGATATCAATATGAAAATACTATTAAGGTGATTTAGTTATCCTTCGAGTTTCGAAAACACACTTGTCTAGTTTCTATTAATTTTTGCTTTTCTGAAAGACCAGACTAATCAAGAATAAGAAAATCAGCTGTTCATAAAACGTCTTAAATTAATTATTAATTTTAAATTTGTCGTCGGTCGTGTATATTACAGAAGAGCCTTCGTAAATCTGAGTACGTCGTTGGAATCGTTTCTCACCCTGAGAAACCACTTCATCGTGAGCCACTCGGTGTTATGTATTTCTCAGTACATTCTCGGTATCGGAGATCGTCATCTGAGCAACTTTATGGTCAGTTTAGATACCGGTGGAATGGTTGGAATTGATTTCGGACACGCTTTTGGCTCGGCAACACAGGTTAACACATACTCAAGCATTTGCAAACATTAAATAGAAAAGAAAGTGTCTTATTAACTAGAAGAGTAATTGAATCACGTATATGGCTCGTCATGATCAAACTGCTTTAATAACGAAAATAGATAATTTGAAATTGCCATAAAAAGGTTTATTTTTAAAGATATCAACGTGAAAATTTTACGCAGAATGAACAGAATGGTAGAAATTAATTATAATAATAATAATAATAAGTAACTTTTTGTCTTAAAAGTTACTTCCCGTTCCGGAACTGATGCCGTTTCGCTTGACGCCTCAGTTACTCAATCTGATGGAACCGTTTCGAGAACAGGGTCTCTTTCAAGCCACGATGATTCATGCCTTGAGTGCCCTTCGTAAAAATCCATCCATTTTGTTGAACACTATGGACATTTTTATAAAGGAGCCCTCACTCGATTGGAAGGTAACTTCTATAGAATTTTTGTATTAAAAGAAATTCAATTTGTTTTGGATTGAAAACTTTCTCTACATTTCGGTTACGTGAAAAAAGTTGGGGGTTATTTCACGAAAATTTTAATCTGAAGTTTTTAAGTGAAAACTATCGAAATTTTTGAAGAAAAAAAAGGTAATTTAAAATGAGCACAAAAAAAAATTATGGATAAAATATTTCTACATTTTGGGGAAAAAATTGTAGTTTTGTTGAAAATACTGGAAAATTTCGTTTTTTTTTTAAATTTATACTATTTCAAAAAATTGTCATTTCTTAATATTTTTTTTTTAAAAATGTCACTTTTTTATATTTTATTTTAAGAAAAAATGTCATTTTTAATATTTTATTTTAAAAAATCAGCATTTTTAATATTTTTTTTAAAAATGTCCTTTTTTTATATTTAATTTTAAAAAATGTCACTATTTTATTTTAAAAAAAAATGTCATTTTTATATTTTATTTTAAAAAATCGTCATTTGTTTAATAATTTTAAAAAATCATTTTTTTAATATTTTATTTTAAAAAATTGTCATTTTTTAATATTACGCTCGTTCTTTATTTAAATTTTACAATTAAAAAAATTACTTTTTTTAACAAACAAAAAAAAAACTACATTAAAAATTCTTGATATTTTAAAACATTCTACATTTTCGAAGAAAATTATTCTAAATACATTCACAACATTTTTTTTTATACAATTTTATTAAATAAAATCATTTAATTAAAAATACCTACATTTTTCGAGAAAGAAACAAAATTATAGATTTTTTATCAAAAAAAAAATGTATTTGAAATATGTTGGTGAGGTTGTTACGAATCTGTATTTAATGACTTCTAATCTGATCGTAGGAAGTGGCTTTGAAACAGATGGATCAAGAAATGGACGACGAAGTGGACGTCAGTTGGTATCCGAGGCAGAAAGTCGCATTTGCTAAACGAAAGCTAAACGGACACAGTTCGAGAAAAATCATGGCGTAAGAAACATAATAGTCGGAGATTTCGTGTTAAGGGGTTATGGCTCAGGTCAAGTCTCACATAACGTGTGGCTTTGGATTAGTGACGTCAGAGGCCCCTGATGAACGAATAAATTTAGCAATTTATCTCTCGTTAACGTCACAAATCTATAAAGGGTTGTCCGTATTTAATTGACCAGATGCAAACGAACTTTCGTGATGTTTTGATTGTCGTTTGCAAAATTTATATTGTATTTTTATCAATTGCAGTGAAAATCGTTTAATACGAAATTCTGGAATATTTTTTCGTGTTAAACGAATTTCATGCCGAAAAGAAAATTTGTATTGCTATTATTCTAAGGAACTGGATCGAAAATATTTTTTGTGTTTTAAAAGTGGCTCAGTGAATATTTGTCTTGTTTTTGTCTCATCAGATGGCGCCACTGTAGCGGCTACTGCTCGGCTCCATGGACGTTTTTTTTGTTTGTAAAATTTGGACGCAAAAACGTCAAGCGAACGTTTTTTTTTTTTAGAAATAACATTTCGAAAAAATTCAAATTGTTTTAAAAACTAGAATGTTAAAAGATGATGCTAAACGTTTTTTTCCATGGCAATATCTTAAAAAATAAACCATTTTTTATAGTTGTTTGAAAAATGACCCATATTTTGGTTTTTTCCATTGACAATTCGTGGAATCATATTAGTTTGATAAATTTTTAAACTCGCATAAAACGCATATTTTGAAAGATGTTATTATGAAGATACTACTTAAGTGATTACGTCTAACCTTCTAGTTTTTAAGGTTTTTTTTTTTTTAGGTTTTTCCAATTGAAATTTCATGAAAAACTATTCTCGGCCTTTTTTTCAAAACTGTCATAAAAAGTTTATTTTGAAAGATTTCATCATGAAAAAAAAACTTTTAGCATTATCACCAACTATTCTAGTTTCTAAAACACTTTGAATTTTTTTCGTAAATGTTTCTTCTGAAAAACGTTCGCTTGAAAAATATAAATATTTTCTCAAACCTAAATTAAATTAAACCAAACCTTAAATTAAACAAAAACTAAATAAATATCCTATTGATCCGGCTTTAAACGAATTTCAGTGTATTTAATTAATTTATTATTTTAATTTTATTTTTGTTTCAGTGATGAACTGAATTTGCGAACAATTAAGGGAAAATCACACAGACGAATTCTGGAAGTTTGTTCGGGACTAAAGAGCGGAAAACATCAAACGACGGCTTCGACTTCCTCCGATGTGCTCTCGGTCGAACAGCAGGTTCTTTCACTTTTTTATGTTTTTATTGTTAAATATCTTTTTCTAAATAAACTTTTTATAAAAGTTTAAAAATGATAAAATATGCGATTTTGACACAACTTTTGAGATTTATAAAAATGATGGGTGATTTTAAAGCCAATCGAACTCTGGTTATTCCTATTTTTCGAGAGCAAAATAAAGAAGAAATTGAATGTGTTTTTGAAACTAGAAGGGTATCGGGGTAGTTCAATTCTTTCAGAGGTATTTTCACATTGATATCTTTTAAAATAAACTTTTTATGGGCAAAAAAAAAGCTTATTTTGAAAGATATCAACGGAAAAATATCTCTAAACCGATTGAGCTACTCTTGTAGTTTCTAACATACTTAGACCTAAAGCCCTATAGTAATAAGGATTGCGATTTTTGCACTTTTCATGAAAAGTGCAAAATTTTTCGATGTTTAATTCGATGTTTTTTATTTCATTTTAGGTGTCTACACTTTTAGACCATGCGACTGACGTCAACATAATGTCGACAACTTACATGGGATGGAGTTCTTTTGCCTAAAACTTCACTCATTATTTTACGAGCAAAAAAGGCAAATGGGTAAAAAGGAGTTAAATTCGTATTATTATCGTAAATTCCAAAATATATTTAATATTTTTGTTGCATAATTACAATTAATTGTTGTTAATTATAAAAAAAATTCTATTTGCTGTATTTAATAGATGTATATTTTCTTCTATTATTAGATACAAATTCAACAAGAAAAAAACTTGACACTTGAACTCTCTTAAGGCTTCTTAGTAAGGGTTTTTAATAGGGATGTGTAAAATGCTGTAAAACCAAAACTTTTAACATGGAGGCCAATGGAGATTTCGGTATGTCGGCTACAGTGGTGTAGCTAGACTTGGTTGCGCCCCCTGCTACTTAAAACTTTGCACTCCTTACCTCCTTCTCCACATAACCTTAATACTGGGTGGGGGTGTTATTTTGATGAACGACGGAACAGGTCTGAACAACGGTAGGAACAGTCGGAAGGGTAGGAAAGTAAGCTTGTTGCAGGGGTTTGGGAGCACAGCCCCCCATTTTTTAAAGAATTATTAAAACAAATTTTTCCATTGTTCCGACTAGAGACCTACATAAAGCCCATGGGCCAGTGGGCTTTTGCAAAAGCCCAGCCCAGCCCATGGGCTGGGCTGTTCTTTGGGCAGTTCTTTTGCTGTTTTCTTGCGAATTCTTGCACAACTATCGTGCAATTTTAAAGAATATCATTGTTTAATTAAGTATTCTTCCTGTTTGTTTTTAATGTGTTATTCAAAAAATACTGTTGGGTTTAGAATAAAACATTGAAAACAAACAAAAAAAAACAAGACATGCCTGGCTTTGAAACTACGTAGTTTTAACTTTGTTTAAAATTTCACAATAATTGTTCACTTAATATGCAAGAAATAAGCAAAAGATGGTGAAAAGATGGCCCCCTAAGAAATTAGCAGATGAAACTGTAACATAGAACTATGGAAAATCCCTGCACTGTTTTTTTTTGCTGTTTTCTCGCAAGTTACTTGCCCAATTTCCGTGAATTTTTGAGAAAATAAAGAACAAAGTACAGTTTCACATCTATGTATTAGTTTTATAATATCCGTCGTTGTTTGTTTGTTTTCAATGTTTTATTCTGAACGTACCGTGGTACACCCACATCGAAAAGTTGGAGTGAATTTCTTTGAACAACAGAAAACAAACAGGAAAAATATTTAATCAAACAATGATTGATTATAAAACTACCCCTTTTTTACCTTTATTTGTTTAAAATTTCACGATAATTGTTCGGTTAATTTGCATGAAATAAGAAAAAAAACTTACCGACTTATGAAAATCTCCATTGGCGTCCATGTTAAAAGTTTCAGTTTTAAAGCAACGTTCATAACAAAACATTGAAAACAAAATGATTAATATTAAAAAAACTAATACATGGATGTCAAGCTATGTATTTTTGTCTTTAGTTTTTCAAAATCTCACATAAATTGGATGAGTAATTTGCTAGAAAACAGCAAAAAAAAACTTACCAGTGCAGCGATTATTCCATTGAGTTCTATGTTAAAATGTCGTCTGCTAACTTTTTATGGGGCCGTTTGTTCTACTGCCACTAGAAATATTGGATTATAAAGGATTGTAAAGAATATAACATTATATATAGTTATATTATTGGACATAAGGTCCATTTTCCAGCATATTACCATGTTTTTAAATGTTTCATATACATAAGGCCGACAGGTACTAATTTACCACTAAAAAAAACTTTTCACCTTACCTCATGAGTTGTCCACATAATGTACAGTGATGAAATTTTATACCCAACTATATTTTTATGTTCTCTTTCTTTTTTATCTTTCGTTTTATCCCTAAAATGACTAGAAAGAGGAAAAAACGCTAAAATTCAATCACTAAAAACATGGCCACCACAAACTTTGAAAACATTTTTTATAAGTATGACATCACACTGTGGCATCACGTACTCTCCTAACAGGGCTCAAATTTTTCTTAACTTGTTTATCAACATTTTTAATTATATAGAAAATTAATTAGTAATAATTAAGCTATAAAAAGTATCAAACAATCGAGATAACAAATAGAACTACTTACTGAATTTTTTTCTACCCATTACAACACTCACGAGAAAAGATGAACAGATGTAAAGACAACAACTATATATATGATTTTTAAATCTACCAACTTTGGATGTATTTTAAAAATATAAATATTGACCATTAATTCTTGAAATATAGCACTATTTTATTAGTATATATTTAAGAATTTAATGCAAATTAAAGTGTTTTAAATAAGTTTTGGCGAAGTTGAACAGAAGAAAAAATATGTATTTGGACTTTCAAATTTTGCCGCTCATATTCCTCTACAATAGGTCTCTATGCGCTCAACTTTAAGACGCCACTGATGGCGAAAAATGAAAACATTGGCCTACTCACGGCTACGACGCTCTAGATACCCTTTTAAGCAAATGATTTTTTATTTTCATCTATAAAAAGTTTATTTTGAAAGATTTCAACAAGAAAATACTTGAACTAACTCTCCTAGTTTCTAAAAAAACACTTTCTAATTTTTCTTCATTTTGTTCTTCTGAAAGACAGAAATAATCAAAGAATTCAAAATAAACCATGTGTTCATCAATGACGTTTAACTTTATGTCGCACACCACTAGAGGGCGCTGATGGCCCCATTATTCAGGCTCATCGAGTCTTTTTCTCTTTTCTTCCCAATAATATTTCTCTGCATTCAAACTCTCCATTTTGTGTTCGTGTTCTTTTCTCTCGTATTCTTTTTTATTTCGTAATATCTCCATTTTTATGTTGTGTTCTTCTTCCTTAAAGCTAGAAAACGATCCATTTGTCATTATTTTCCGCTTTCTTGTTGATGAAAAAGACGTTTCTTCTTCATCATAATCATCTTCGGTGTCAATTTCACGTATACGATGTTGACGCCCTCTAGTGGCCGTGTCAGAATGTAACAAATTTGACTCCTGGTGATTATAAATCACCGTAGAATCAATGTTATTATTATCACTATCATAAGAATTCAATGAAGAACCAATTTCGTCTTTCATTAAAGTTCCGTAGAATTTTTGACACTCTTCTGAATTAGGTGGCGTTTGTCCTAAATTTCTTCCTCCTCCTCCTCCGTTACGAAATTCCTCTTTAGCTGCATTTTTAATATTTTCCCAACATTTTCTTAGCGATTTCACTTCACGAATTGAAACTCCAGGTGACGCATTAAATTCTTTTCCAATTTCTTCCCAGGTGTCATTTTTCAATTTGACCGTTGCTTTATCTTTGATTCTATTTTCAACAATATGTTCGTATTTTTGTACGAGTCCACGAAGAATTTGTCTTTCGAGATCGGTGTAAATCACACGAATAAAAAGAGGTGTCAGTGGCATCGGCGGCGGCGGCGCCTCTTGATTATTACAACTGGGTCCTCCTCCATCCATGGTTGCTTGCATTGCTTGCAGCCGTTTAGCTAATTTGCATCAAATTTCCTGTCTTTAATCCTGTTTTAAGATGATTCCTAAAGTAATCTTTAAATAATGTAATTAATAATTACTGTAATTCTTGCAAAAGAAGAAGAATTTAAGATTTTTTTTGTTTACTAACCTCTTTAAAAACCGTTGATAATAATTTGTCCGAATTCAGGCTCACTCAATACAAACAAATCAAGTTTGTCCGGAGACACACGACGCAAGTAAAGACCCTGGATAATAGAGTAAACCTACGGGCAATTGTGCCCAGCATTAGAATTTCTTTTGCTCCGCCTTTTTATGAACGTCATCAATTTCTAATTGGTTTGTTACTTGGTCTGATGTCACGTGCTCCGCCTTTTTTCAGTTTCTAATTGGTTTGTTACTGGGTCTGACGTCATAAAAACGCGGAGCGAAAGAAATTCTAATGCTGGCCACAAATGCCTGTGTAACAACCTTGCTATCCGCCAACCTTGTAAAATTACTGCAATAGCCTCGCATGCACGGAGTTCTTGATATCCATTCGTAGACACTGCGAGAAAGAACACATTGCGACTGTTGGATCCTTGATTAGAACTGTATTTGAGGCTATTTTTCTACCGTTTCCCGCCAAAGCCATAATCCTTATATTAGTTTGGCTAAAATAGCCTCAATTCCACCTAGCTTTTGCGTCGTACTCATAGACGTCATGTTAAGTTTTTATTATGATACTCTATGATTGTATACCTATCAGGGGTTGCATGTGAGGCTTTTTTTGCGTCGGGTCATTGACGAAGAGTTCCCGTAGAATCAAACAATAATGGCAAGCGCCCGTTTTCTTTGTTTCTTCATGTTTTTTTTATTAACGAAACAACGATATAATCAAAGAAAAGGAAGATTATAAGGTAGTATATTGTTTATTACTATAAGGAGATGTTTTTGTGCATATTTCAGCTGGTTTTTCGGTGTTTTTTTACGTGTATCGACGAAGTGCGGTAGTTTGGAAACAAAGAAGCCGGGAAACACCATGTGTTTTTCGGCTTCTTTGCCTGTAAACGCGCTTCTGCCACTTCATAAACTGCGATGGGGTTTTTTTTTCAACAAGGGGCCAATAATGAAGAAAATCATGTGTAACACCCAGCAACTCCCGTTCCCGCCAAAACCATAGCCTGGGGGGGGGGGGGGGGGTAAACAACTCCCACTTGTCCCTCCCTCCTCTCTGACTCACACTTCTGATGCACATCGAAGTGGCGGAGTGATACACTTAGGACCATGGTCACTTGGACCTGGTTACACCTCGTAGGTGTACACAGGTCCAAGGTATAAAAGGACCGTGTTCCTCTTTGTTCCTCGTCCTTGTCTTTGCTCTCTTTTGTACTACGTAGATATTTATCTGTATCACATCATGGGCATGAGGACGCACCTTTGATATTCAACATTCATCCTTGTAAACTTGTGTTTCCGTATAAGGAGGAATAAAAGTGTTTATAATGGAAAACAGCGTTGTCTCTATGTTTGGTAACTAATCACTTCTCTACAGAGGCCGGAGACACCATAAGGCAGGAGACATATGATCCTGAAGCAGCTACAGCATCTTCAAGAATGGTAATCACCACGAGGGAAGATGCATATCAACGTCGACGGAGAGAAGGATGGCCACCATCCTTCGGCATCGATTTCACCACCATGCAGAAGGATGATCGTAATCCAACTCCATCCAGCTCTTTCTGTAGCTTGAATCTTTTCCGTGTGGGCGCCGCGCGATACAGAGAAGAAACAAGCTATAGAAATCATCATCATAAGTTGGGTAAAATAATAGAGTAGACGTCAAATGCTCACACATGTATGAGATTCACCAAAATGCACCACGATTCACAGAAGATCGTCTATTATAGAAAGTAATGGCTTGAAATACTGTAATCGATTCGCCTCCAATGTCCGCCTGCTTCTTGTTTTTTTTCCGTGCTCAGCCAATGAGTCTCATGTGTTCTATGTGTATTACCTATGCATTGCCATCAGTCCCACAACATGCAGTTAGGTGCAGCCAGATCAATTCTGTTAGCCCCACCCTTTTACAAGCATCAGACCCATAAACAGAATCAAACACGTAACAAACCCAAATAACCAACCAGAACGAACCTTTCTGGCTGTGCCCAACTTGTTCTTTCTAACATGCTACACACACATTTCCACGTGATCCATTAGTTTCACAGGTTCCACCCATCGGCATCATTCCCACCATGGGAATGTGGAATACGTGGGAATCCTACGTGTCCCACATGTCTTCTTTGTCACATGGGCATCACCATCCTCATCAGTATCATGGGTATCACCCATTCCCAGCAGTCCCATGGGTCTCACCCATGCCATCGGTATCAGCTAGCCCATCATTCCCATATGTCCCACCTATTTGTTTCACGTGAAAATGTTTTCTGATCTCGTTTGTTTTGTGTTAAATGGTTTCTGCTTTAAATATACTAAATAGTTGAGGACATGATGATGCCACTGATAACACAACATTTGGAACAAATAATTTCCATAACTACCAATTGGAGATCATTGATTCAGTTTGGTGGTTTTTGTATTTGGCACAAATTTCGATTTTGATCACTTGTTGGGTAGGGTGTTTGTGATGTTTGACAAAAGATTACTGTTGTATTGGTTGTCACCTGTCTTGATGCAGACTTGAAGAATGGGTTTCTATTGTGGTGCCATCATCCACTTCTGGAGGACTACTGTAGATTTGATCTACTGATGATTTGTTTGGGCTTGTTGATACCTCATTGGGTGGAATAGTCGTTATCTGAAAGTCTCAGATAACTCTTCAGCTCTGGTAATTGCTGTTCTGTCGTTTGTCATGTTTTTGCTTTCTAACTATGATTGTTGACTGGCATTGCCTCTAGAGGAGTCTCTGCATGTACTGGAACAAGCGAAAAGGTCGTGGAACTTGTCCACATTAGGGTCCAATGGTTCGTCCATCTTCAGGTGATGGTGGTTGTGAAGGAATAAACTGGTTTCACCTGTAGTGTGAACATCTGGGCCCTATTTCACAAAAAAAGTTGATTGGTGCCAAGTGGCTAGTGATAGGAAATCTTGTTTATAGCAAGTGCATGTACCTGTGAAACATGGCACAAACACTTCTTATATTATCACAAGTCACCCATCACAGGTGACATGTGTCATTCTTTTTATGAAACAAACTAATGACTTGTATATTCACTAATCGTCAGACTTTTCTTTGTGGAATAAAGGTCCCTTGCTATATGGGTACACTGATCTGTTTTGACAGGCTTATTTCTTGTCTGCTTTGACCGCCAGTTTCACAGCTAGCCTCACTTGTATCACTTATTTGAACTCTGCACTTTCAGATAACCAACTTTGGTCACTGATTGATGTATGTGTCCTGCAAGTCTTCATTGTTTTTGCTACTTTTGTTTATGCTTTGTGTTCATTTAAATGGTTATTGGCTGTAGTGGACTAAAACTCGCATGTCCCAAGTTGCTCGAATTTGTGCACCATCTTGGTTGATGGAGGTTGTGGACTAATTCTGTGACATGCTTGGGCTGCCATTTTTATTTTGCCATAGGTGGGGTGATCTTTCTGGTTCAACGTTTCTATTAGAATATATAATTGAGTTCCCCTTGATTTCAGGGAATGGTACTCCATTCTGTCGCTGAGGATTGTAGCATTATTGAGAAAGATTTGCAATGCTATAGCTGTATGGTGAGATATGGCAATGTGTAGTCCTCACACGGCAAATTTACTTCATTCTGTTGAGATGGTTCAGTGCAGAGTGGCTTGTTTTCTTACTGGGAATTATGATTATAGTATGACTAAAGTTCTCAAAATAATTTGATTTTGACTTGGTAGCAGTTTGTAAGGCTTCTTTCAGCCTTAACTTTTTTTTAAAAAAATGTTAAGGGTCTTTTCTTAGGATGGCTGGTAGTACACTGTAAAGCTGTATACATAAGTAGCAGTGACCACTCTTAAGAGATTGTGTTTGCATGGTCATTTGTACCTATAGGTCATTTGACAATGTAATTGCTTCCAGTGGATGCTGTGCATTTGGAATGTTCAATAATTGGGGAATTCTCATCGGTACTATTGTAACGAATCACCTTTGTGGGGGATAGAATTAGCCAAAAAGTGGTTGGCTAAGCCACTTATTCTACCCTGGTTCGGGAGGAAGGGAACAAATTAATGTTTCCGTTTCCTCACAGGTTCTTCCTTGCTGAACTTTTACAGTTAAAATGGATCTTTTAGCTGTCTGTTACTCCTCGGGCTTTCGCCCGTTAAAAGCTAGTTGATTGTGTTGTCCCTTGAAGTTCCATCTTGAAGTGATGATATAGGTTTACACCTGGGTTGGCAGTTCGAGATGATGAATGATGAGAACTTTTGTTCTGTCCAGTAAGTATAAAAATAAGACTTGGCAGTTTTAAAGCATAAGATCAGTTTATTATAATTCTTTTCATTGAGGTCTATCCAAAATCTCATCAGTCCCACCTGTCCTACCTATTCTGCTTTTGTCCCAGCCCCTGGCATGTGGCAAGCTGAAATTCTATTCTTTCATTGATGGTTGCCCATTTTTAATTTTTTTAAGTGGAGTAAGTTTGCCTGAATGGCATTCACAACTTAAATCATAGCACACACTAATATCTTCTATTGTCTACTATTGTATATCTTCTAGGTGATAGTAAGGTGTGTTAACAAGTTCAATCTCGTAAATCCAATAGCTCTGGGTTCCATCAGTCTGATGTTTCCCACAAATAGTAACTGAAGTAACTGAAACTAGAGAAATTTTGCTCCCATCTCTGGTTCATCTGATTTCATTCTACTGTATTCCATCATTTGATGAGCCTCACTGATCTCTTCAGTTCTATGTATCTCATGCATATACCATCAGACCCCGGGGTTCTACCCATACAATATGTCATTTGAAATTGTCTGTTGTAGTTTGAGTTAAAAGCCTCCTGATGAGTCACTTGGCAGTGACGAAACCAATCAGTTCTAACAGATTTTTTTAGTTTTTTTGTTATAACTGAATTTGGTTGGGGTAGCCAGGCTCCAAGTTTAGGTTTTTCGTTAAGAAACAGGGTTATAACTGAAGAGTTTTTTGGTGAGAAAACTGGCAGCTTTGTTGCTTATATTGTTTTCTTCATTTAGTTTAGTAGTCTTGTAATTATTTTTACATGAGCAAAAAACCTCTTAATTGCCTGCTGTTTCTGGTGTGTATGCTGTTTCCTGTGGCATTTCAATGTGAATGCATGCAACACTTGTGACTAGTCTTGCTTCTTCCACAGTTATGTCACCAATGATAATGGTTAATATCTTCTGTCAGTGATTCTACTGTATGGTTAAAATGTAATATTTACTTTGCGATCACTGCAGTTAATACCAGAAGGGGTGTTTAACTGAAGTTTTATATTTGGTGTAGTCATTTGGCAGTGACATGTCAGGTTTTTGATTGTGACTTAATTAGGTTGTGATAGGAACACATCGGTCCATGTATGGCCCCATTGGTGTTTGTGGCACTTTTCGAGCTTCTTAATATGGTAATCCACCATGCACCAAATCACAGCTAAGACTCCTGAAGTGATAGCTGTGCTATCATGTTTTTAGACTTGAGTGGCTCAAAGTGACACTTTTTTAGTTTAGTTAATAAAGTGGAATGTTGTTTGGCTCGTTCAATGACCAAACATGAACTCCATACTAGGGTTTTCACTACCGGTCACCTTTTTTATTTACCGAAACTAGTAATACCGGTAAATTTTGGTAATAAAACTAAAAATTAAATAAGCGCTGTAAAAAGCCCCTCAAAAATAAAAAAAAATTTCTATGATAAAAAAATTAAATTCATTAATGTTATAATAAAATCACGTTAAATAAAATACGTGGTTTTTTTATCTATTTTGTCTTGCGAATTCCAATTTTTTTTGGTCTGAATATCATTTTTTAAAAATATTTTTATACATTGTTTTATATATCACAAGTATAAAATGAGATGTTGGGTTAAGTAAGTACTCAAGTGTGTACGGTATATATAATGCATGGAAAGCATTTGAACTGTACGGATGTTTACATTAGGACCTTATTGTAACTCGTAAACGGTTACAATATATGTATATGTGAAAGTTTAAACTCGGTGGTTCTTAAATATTGGTCATTTCTTTTATCCAAATTAATATAAAAAATTTTACCCAAAAGCCGGTATTGAAAGGTCAGTTGTAAAGTTTCTGCCTTCGTTATCGTGTAGCGTTGTCCAAAGTGTTGTCTGTTAAGATGAAGCAGAGGATTTTGCAGACAGCTTTTACCTCCAATACCGGCTGAAGTGTCGTCTGCTATGGGAAAGCAGACGATTTTGTACTCTTATTACCTCAGGCAGGCCCCTTACCAAGACTACCCCTACACTACACTAGCTTCTTTAGGGGATGGGGAACCGGCTGTCGACTCTTCCTTTCAGCACAGCCTATGCAAATTACCCTTCTCATTCAACCAATGGCATCGACTTCTTTATGACGTATTGAAAGAATAAACAAAACCCACGTGTGTTTTATCATTTATTGATAGACCTCAGGTGGAGTTTCTACAATACAGTCAAGTTTACAAGGAAAAGATCGATCTGAGTATATTATCTACGATACGGATCGATCTGATTCTGTCAAATGCTCCTGGATTCTTATGGAAATCGTTACGTTATTGGTCCCCTCGTGTCATTTCCGCCCCGTCTGTTGCATGCATCTGTTGGTTCTATGGCCCCGCAGGAATCCCAACCAAGGATGTGGCTACTGGTCACCTTTTATAGAGTGCAGAGCAGAAATTAACCGGGCATGTCCCTCTGGCTGAATTCGGAAACAGCACTGTGTTCTCAACTGGGGAAATCCTCCGGCTGAACTATAACGGAACTACCAAACAAAATACAAGAATTGGGGACCAGAGAATATTATGAGAGCAAAACTTATAAACACATGCAAGCACTGGTCATGTGATATAAGTTGGCCAATCATTACACAATATGCAAATGAATGATGAAATCTGGGCCCCAATGTTACACTATAGTAACCACAGAAAAGACATTAAAAATACTCAATTGCTATGCTCAACATTGGGCCATTTTCCAGGCTTAATGTTCCAATGTTGGGCTATGCAATATTAATAAAATATTCAAAAATACAAAAGAGTAAGAAACAAAAAGAGATTGGAAAAGAAAATAATTAAAGTTCGAAGTGTTCAGTTTTAATTGACGGTAAATAGAACGGCCTCAAAAGAACATGCTTCTATAAAACCCGTTTAACCCTTAAGCAGAATATATATGGCTCGTTGCCATAGTAACATCACGTACAAACATTCATTTCTATTTCCAAGAACTAACGAGAGGCTAGATAGGAGAGAACAGAGGCAATGACATCAGAGTGACGTCACAGGCACCATTGCCAGGGAAAACGATTGGGTCATCACACAGTTTACCGGTAATACTGATGTAACAAAATAGACCGGTATTACCAGTTTACCGGTAACAATAAAACCGGTAATGGAAACCTTACTCCATATGGCACAATTCTTTTTAGAGTAAAATAAGCTTGGTAACTGGTTACAGAATGATCCTTAACTTTTTTGATTGTGCATTAAGCATTCTAGACATGGTGAATTTATTTCTGAACCAGTATCAAAAGTTATGTACTGTAAAGTTATATTAAATATTCAATACAAGGGTGTTTTTAGCTTAAATGATGGCATGGCACACCATTTTGTGAATATTCATTTCTAAGCAGCCAATTATTATCACTTTACAAGGTGTAGTCAAGCAGCTGTTAGTTTTGATATCAATAAGAGTTGTGGTCCTGATGGTATTCTTGCAATTTTTAACAAAAATATTGAATGTGAAGTTGCCCAATATCTTCAGCTGTATTCCAACAATCATTAATTGGTGGTGTTCCTGATAGGTGGAAAATGGCTAGCATGGTTGTATTTTTAAATCAGCTGACAAGTCTGGCAAATAATTATAGATGCTGTATGTTTAACTTCAATCTCTTGTAAAATTCTATTACAGAAAACAGTTGTAGTGGATGGATGTGCATCAGGCTGATTTAAGTTTTCATCAGAGGTTTCTCGTGATAGTGTCCTTGGTCCACTGTGGTTCCTATTATTTACTAATGACCCAAGTAATAGTAGTAGTGCAAAGGACAGTAGGTTATCATTTGTGATTTTTAATGAGGGTTGGCAAAAAAGGCTTCAGAGCCTTAGATATGGTATGGTTCATTACAATTTCAGTTTAATGCAAATGTCATGAGGGTATCCAGGAATAGGAATAATATATTTTTCACAGAAAATGCAGTCTAATTCACTTCAAGTTTGCAAAAATCCTGAAGATATTCAATCCTGGGATTTGGGATAGTAAGGGTTGATTAGTGTGGGTGTAATCAATTAATCCCTTAACTAAGAAAACTCCAGTGAGACAAAAATTACTATTTGAGTATTATTTAATATAACAAAATAAATAAAATATATTAATAGTAACAGCTGTTTAGTTCACAAAATAAATAATGGCATTAAAATTATTAAATAGCCAAAAAACATAGATAAAGTTTATATTGCTTCTCAGTCTAGGGAAGTACAACTTCAACCCAACTATATATGTTCATGCAAACCAGTTCACTTTGTTGATGGATCCAATACAAAAACCAGAAAATAGTTAAAATAGTTCATCTCATGATTATGATAACATGGCACACAATAATGATTCACTGATGAAATATACTCTGATGAAACACACGATTGACCACACTGATGACTAAGATGGAAACAAATGACGACCAAGCATTTAATGCAATTAGTTATGATGAGAAGTTTCCAATGATTAAAAGATGAGTCTGGTCCACTGGTTACTGCACACACACACACACACTCCACACTGCCAGCAGCAAGAATGAAAAAGAAGGAATAATGCAGCTCCTTTTATACCCAGGAGCTGTCAAAGAATGTTACCATGTGACTAACAATTATTCAAAATAAAACATTCCAAAGACAAAACATTTCAAAAGTTACAAAAACACAAGGTAAAAAATCAAAGTAATATTACCTCACTGGAATTTAAACTATGTCATGGTTATTCATGACCTCACAGGATTGATAATCCGAATTCTAGGATATCCCGGGATTAAATTTTTTCTAAAAAGTTTACAACGGCAAAGTATAATATATTTATTTGTATTTTTTTACTATATATAATACAAACTTGAAGTATTGAAATATTTAAATTGAAGTATTTAAATTTATTTATTTAGGTGAGTGTAACAACTACATAGTAATTTAAAAACAATCCATTAATTATAAATTGTATATGTATAGCTTCATTGCAGGCAAAATTCTACAGGACCCTGTAATCCACTTCAACATTAATTCCTGAAAAAGGTTATTAATGTAATTCATTGCAATAATCCCCCTTCCCCAATACTATGCACAGGGCCCAACACCACTAAAATATTCTCAACAAATATTATTTTTTTACCAACTACTTGTCCTGCAATAGTGTTAAAATGCACTCTATCATAACTATTCACCTCTGAAATCTACCATAGTGGTTTTTCACTAAATTACCTGAACCCCCACCCGACTACAAGCCTCCACCAATCTGTCATAACCCACCAGGCCCTGTGGAAGACTAAGTTGCCCCTATCCAAACACTCTGGGATTGCACTAACACACCTTAACCCTCACCCTGGAGCTAACTATGCTGAGCTAAGCTAACCAACTTATCTAAAACTTCTGAACCACTTTGTCTACATAGATCATTAGCACCTACATGCAACACCACTAGCACCTCATCTGCAGTCTCACCCCGTACCATCTTACCTATAAGCTGCTCTACATCAATAATTTTAGCCCGCGGTAAGCATGCCACACTAACTTTCTCCCTGGCATTTTTTTTGGGGACAGCCCACCTATCGATATGCCTCACATTGCTGTCACCAACAATGACAACAGATCTAGTCTTAGCCCTTTTCCTATCTGTCTCCCCATCTTCATAAGAAAGTCTCACCCTAAGTGGCATGCAATACACCCTAGCCCATTTACCACCCCTACACATTCTACAGATTTCTCTTGAGTCCTAAAGGCCTTCCCTAATGTATCAAATCTATTACATATAGGAGTACTAAGTGACACTAAAGGGGCCCAACTCCCCTAGCCCTCTTAAGAGCCTATATGCGTGACCCCATTTTGAATATTAACAAATGACAGTTATAGTTCCACTTTTTGCCATTTAGTGGCACCCCACAGCTAAGGCATTGAAGCCAATGACAAAGAGAAATTCCTATTTTAAAAAATACATGGTTCAGACAAATGTTTTGTTTTCTGCAACAAAAATTGTGATTTTCAAAATTCAAATTGCAATATGTACATAACAATATTGTTCATCTAGTGATAAGTTTGTAAAAATTTATAATTAGTTTTTCTATTTTTAATTTCATTTTAAAATCTCGTATTTTTTAGTTCATGTTAAATCTTATAGGCCACAAAAGCTCCTCCATTTATACATTTAATAGGATCTAAATTTCCCACTAACAATAGGTTTAATATTACCCTAAAATTTGACCACTAATTGTATATGACTCAAATTACTCACCATTGTAGATCAAAAGTTGCTCTTCCTTTTTTCAGTAGTGCATATTTATCCAAAAAAGAGTCGTTATTAAAATTAGCCACTTCTATCCATCGATAAGAGAAAAGATGGACAAAAGTATCAAAATTGAATTTTTTGCCACAAGTTGACGTCACAGCTACAGAAGTGCCTACATGCGAATATGTTTGTAAGTTTTTTTTTTACTGTAGGCTCTTAACCACAAGCTCCCATCCTAGCCCCTCTGATGCACTAAGGGAAGCACCAGCTTCAAAAACAGCTAACCTTTCCCTCAATAAAGACACCTCTGCCTGAAGGTTAAATAATAAAATCACCTCAAAATAAAGAAATATTTGTGAAACAAAAAACGGGGAAAATGGCACCTTTTACAAAAAATAAAAAAGAATCTAATTAAAAAAGGTTATATGATAAAAACTACATATTCAAATTGAAATCCGGTTCCAAAAACGTGTTAAGCAGGCCAAATACTATCAGGAACAGTGAAGATAAGGATCAGAGTGTGAAGTGAGTTAGTTAAAATGGCCAAAATCAGAAAGCAAAGGGGGAAGAAAACTAAAAATGTTGTTTCCAAGATTGCAGCAAACAAAGAAAATTTTCAAGCCTAAATGGCGTTTTTTTTTTTAAAAAAACTACTTAACTAATTTTAAAACTGATTGCTGCTACATGTTCAGCACACTTAGATTAAACTTGAATGGAAGGATTAAAATAAAAAGAATAGCCCAAGAACCGGGAGCAAAATTTGTATGCTACAAAATCTAATCACATTACCTTGACATGATGGGCTCTACTTTATTTCTGTCATCAGGGATGTCATTATTTGTATCTTGAATGTCACTGGTCATCATCTAACACTGATTCCACTTCAGGACCAGCTGTATAGATTTTGTCAAATTCATATTACCAATACATTGTATTACAGCATGCATTATGACTACATAACTCACCATTGATGGTAATGGCTGACAATGGTTTTCCAGCAAATTCATTCGCTTTCCTACTGTCAACTGCAATGAGTATCCTGCTGAATTATGTCAATTCAATGGCAGATTTGTGAAGGTGGTAGAAATCCCTATGAACATGTATGTTATGGCCGAGATGTGCCAACCAGTCCACCTGAACTTCGTTTAAGTTGAATATCTTTGCTACATTTGCCACATATTTTCTTAACTGTGCGCTTGTCACAGCCATAGGATTTTCAAGTTCTGCTTTCTTTATATTTCGTATACAATCTGGGCCTCCTAAATTATTTTTCTTTTGAAGTTGGGGAAACACGAATTGATTGCTTGGCTCAGCGCCTACAGCATAAATCGATGAGTAATTAATAAATCTATGGCCGTTTTTACTTTGGGTGTGAGAATTACTGGTACAGTACGGTTTCGTTTTCCAGTTATTTCAATAAGGGCTAGATGATTACATAGCTGCAGCTCTAATGAGGACATTTTTTTACATTTCATTTGTTTCTTTGTTCCACTGAGGTTCTGCATGCATACTGGGTTAAAAGCATGTGGCTTGCTTCACCACTTTTTTTGTTAAAAATTACAATTCGTGACAATGTTGTTTCTGCAAGCCGCATCCATGAATTTCCATTGGTATCGGCAGTAAGTGTTTTGCTGTGTTTTTCAATTTCACCCAAAAGATACTGCTGTAGCTTTATTAAGTCTGATGTCAAAGGAAGAAGCTGTTTGATTTTGCTTTCGAGTTTGAAGTGTTTTTAAAGTTTGCAAAGAAATTCTTGCCTATTCCAGCTCATAATGCAAGAAATGAGTCGATATTGCTTTCTAGATCACTTTCCCTCTCTCTTAAAGCTTTGTCACGAGCAATCATTGCTGCTTTTTTACACAGTGGCCAATTTTCAATGCCAGTGAGGGAATGTCACCATTTTTCTCCATCATTGACAAAGATCTCACGACAACTATCAGTTTATCAAACATTGGTTTAATATCTCCAACATTTCTAAGTTCTAACTTAGAAATGACTGTTGCATTTTAAGTAGAAAGTAGTACCCTTAAGTTTTGACTTATGTCATTTTGTTGGGTTGCCCCATATTGTTCATACATAAGCATACAGCTGAGGGATGGTCTTGTCAGAACAAAGTGCAGTAAAGGCTTCATCATTGTTCATTTTTAACAATATCTCACTGAAATTCATGTAATGCATCATTATATATGACTGGAGCTAGTAGAGCTCATCTTTCAGATTGAATTTCTCTACGGCAAATTTTTTCATCACTGATATTGGAAGCTGCCTTTTTGAATGAACAGTTTCTACAATGGTGCCAAAGGTGGCATTTATGTAAAAATCCAAGGCAGTCTGGACAAGGCCTAAAACCTGGTAAATTATAATATTGAATTTCCTCTTCATTTGGATGACGAAGAACTAAGTCACTACTTCCACTTGACAAAGGTTCCAAATTATGATAAAAATCACCAAGACGTAGTAGTTTTTCCAGGTGTTGTTTTCTTTCTTTGTTTCGTAAAGGGAGAGAAAGTGCACAAGTAACATCTGTTTCAGTTTCGTGCTGCTGCATGTGTTGAGCCATTTTTAAATTTGGCTTTCCACAGCACAAACAATAGTGGTATTTATCATATACTCATCTGTTAGTCTTTTTTTTTGCAGGATTTATGTAAACATCTCTTTCTGATGAACATTCTGAAGTCTTTTCCGCTTGACTTCAGAAGTATTGGGTTTTGTAAAATGTTTTTTTAAAATACATTTATGTATAGAATTGATTTCTTCATTGAATTCTTCAGGAAAATAATCATCATCTTTAGTCGTCACAGGAATCAACTGCATGTTCATCAAGATCTTCTTGAGCAAGTTGAACAGCAGTGTTGTGAGCTTTTGACATCAACCAATATTTTATTACCAACCTTTAGATGACATTTTCTACTTTTCGTTTCTTCTCTGAGCAGTATGACACCTGCACAGAGAAGATCCGAGCTGTAGAGAGAGCTGGATGGAGATAGATTGAAGTCACTCTTCTGCATGGGGGTGAAATCAATGCAGGAGAGTGGCGGCCATCTCTCTCTCTTCCGGTTGATGCTGATATACATCTTCTCCATCGGTATTCCGACTAGAGAAGATGTTGTAGCTGCTGAGAATCGTATAGCTCCTGCCCTATGAAACCTCCGGCCTCTGAAGAGAAGTTATTAGCATAAAGACATAGAGACAACGCTACTTCTTATTACAACACTTTTATTCATTCCTTGTAAGAAGTACAGATACAAGGGTGAATAGTAAAATACTAACTGGAAATCCTCAGGCCCATGATTTGGAATGTATCGCAAAAACAGGCAAAGGAAAGAACTGAGGAACAAAGAGGAACATGGTCCTTTTATACCTTGGACCTGTGTACACCTGCGAGGTGTAACCAGGTCCAAGTGACCATGGTCCTTTATGTATCAATCCGCCACTTGGGCAAGAGTCAGAAAGGTGAGTCAGAGAGGAGGGAGGGATGGTTGAGAGTTGTTTACCCCCCAGGCTATGGTTTTGGCGGGATCACGATTTACAGGGTGTTACATACCCTCCAACTTTGCTTGGAGTACGTCCTCGTACTCCAGCCAAGGGTGGAAGGTTTCCAAGTTACGCAGCGGGGAGACATGGGTGGCTGAGGACTTACCGTGTACAGAGGTGGTTATGGAAAGGCACTGGCACCGAAGTGTCAGCGCCCTTAAAAATTGGAAAAGGCTGAAAACATAAAACAAAGATAATTAATGCTCGCTGAGTGGCGAGCCGCTATTGAAATCTAAAAAGAAAAGAACAGTTGCAACGTATTTTATTTTTTTATAAATTTTTCGATAATGCCACCCGGATGGGTGGCAACCACATGAGTACATGTGGCGCGCAGCTATCCCTGCTGCGGAGGGTGGGGAGGATCCTGGGTCCATGAACCGTACGGGGGGGTAATCCCGCCGGACCTGGCCTCATCGGTAGCTGGATGCGGCAGACAGCCATTGTCCCTGGTCGTCAGGTAGATCCCGGTGGAAGATATTGAAGATGTCCCGGTCCCCGATAATCTTACGGGAGGACCGCTTGTTGTACAGTGTAGCCCAAGCGGCGTCCCATAAGACGGCGATTCGGTAGCGAGGATCCGGTTCCGGGATGTAGTGGCGACTGGTACGGAACGTCTGTCCAGCTGGCAGTCTAAAGACGGAGTTGACGAAAGCTCCCAAAAGGGCTTCCGTGGCTTCATCGATGGCATCTCCGGCGAAACTGGTGGTTTCAACAATCCGTCTTCTTGGGAAGACGATGGTGATGAGGACACTTGTTAGGCGGGAGAGTCCCACGACATATCGCTCCCGGGGAGGGAGGTCCAGACGGGGAAACCCTTCCTCCAAAGAGAAGTGTCCTACGTAAAGGGTGTTGGCAGAGCGCACTTCGCGCTGCCAAGTGACCCACCGATTGTTGAGCAACCTCTCGCCGGAGGTGGCTGCACGGAACGGATGATCCAGCGGTAGCCGCCCCAGAGTAGCCCCGGCATGGGGTACAGTGGGCGGTGCGGCTGGTCGGGCTGGTGTTGGAGCCGCAGGTTCCAAAGAAACTGATGCGCCCGTGATAGGCCTGGCATGGCGCAAGGCGGACCGGGCCATATCGCGGGCCCGCTGACGTAGTCGCTTCGATGCCGACCTCCTGCTCAGCGCCTCCAGTGGCTTGGCACTTCCTGGTGCACGGCCCAGTGCTTCCATGGGGTCACCTCCCTGTCGCATGACGTCTTGCAGAAGGTTTGTGATGGCCTTCTGTTTTTTCAAGAACGCGGCACGCTCTGCGGAAGGTGGCGGCATCAAAGGTGTAGGCGTAGGTTGTCCAGAAGGGCGGCCCGGAGGTGGCGGAGGAGGAGAGCGACGCGGGACCCAAGTAGGAGGGCCCCGAGTTTCATAGCGATGGTCGCGGTCCAGTTGGACTCGGTGATCCTGTAGGTCTTGCCTGACCCTTGGGTCGAAGTTATTACGCGGCGGAGGGCCGCGTCCAGAGGAACCACGTTGTTCCTGCTGACTTCTTCCGTCGGGTCGGCGTCGGGGCGAAAGATGGGAACCACGTGGCGAAGAGCGACGTGGTTGTGGCCGTTGAAGAGAGTCTCGAGAAGAGTGGTGGCCCCTGTAGGACTGTTGAGGCTCCTTGGGGCGAGCCCCAGTGGGAACCTGAACACGAACAGGTTGGGGAACCACCACTATGGAAGGTAGCTTTGGAGTCGGAGTTGGTGTGGCGGCCTCGCTGCGTGGAGGCGTGGCACATCGGGAGGTTGGTGGTGACGATAATGGTGTATGAGGAGGAGGCGGCGGAGTGATTGACGGCACCGGTGAGCAGTGTTGGAAAGGCTCTGGTGGCGTTATGGGTGGAGAAGGAGGTGTGGAGAGGCCAGTTGTCAGGGTTGCTGGCGAGTTTGAGGATGGAGGTGATGACGTGGCCGATGACGTAACTTGGGCGGCTTCTTGGAGTCGGGCCTCGATTTGCAGGAGCTCCTCCTTCGGGAGTTGCGCCGTACACGGTAAGCCCAGCTCGACAAGGCGGGCGCAAACCGCACGGAGGTACGCCAGATTGTCCTCCCCTTCCTTTTTATCTCTGGCTGCCTGGCGAAGGGCAGCCTCCCTCTGCATCTCCAAGTGGAGGTCTTCGAGGGGGGAGGGCACAGATCCACCTCCCCCACGCTTCCCTCTTGCTTCAGCTCCACCCGGAATGGGTTGACCAGGCGCGATGCTATCGCGGAACGCCTGGTTAACCCCCCATGCCATTGTATTAATATCGATGCGGTCTTCCCGCTCCTCCCAGTAGTGTTTTGATGTCGTGACGTCGAAGGGGACGATGCTGCTTGGAGCAGCAGGCTTCCCTTCGCGCCCGACATTGGCAGGTCGCTTGAAGCTTGCTTTTAGGCGCTTCTCCCCACGCCGGTGAAAATTCTCCGGTTCGGAGGAGGTGCGGCGCCTATCTATTGTGTTTGGCGACTCTCTTCTTGTTATTGGCGCACTGGCGGCGCCCGCCCTTTGTAGCTGGCAGGTAGATTGAGAGAGGGGTTCAGCGGTCCCCGCCGTTCCACTCTCCGTCTCATCTTCACTAGAAGAGGCAGACATCATTCTGCCTCCTCTCCATGAGCCTCTACCTGGCATATTTCTTAAGAGTTAGAAAGTTCTTACTTTTCCAAAAGTCCCGCTGCTGGTGGTTACTTCCAAATAATAACAGAAATCGGTCCCCGATCACTCTGTTATTATTTCAAGAGGTCCAAAGAGTTCTGAAGGCCTGATGCACTGCACGTGAGTTCAAAGGCTTGAAGGTGGTACTCAAGCTTTGGATTGACAACAAAACTGAAGAAGTTCGAAATTAAAATTTGGAACTTGGCACAGAAGTAGATTGAAGATTTGATGATTGAAGAAGATCGAGCATAAAGAGATGAACAAAAACGAGTGCTTCTTTGAAGAGAGCAAATCGAGTGGTAATTGACCAAGTTTGGTCACTTTCTTATTTAATTTTAAAAGTTAGAAGGGCCGGCCCCTTTTAGAATAAGACACCTTACTCTAATTGGTTTCTTCACGACTTTATTTATTGGGGGTGGGGGTTGTCCCACCGATATTAGATGTGAGAGGTGTTGATCTAATTCTTATCAGAGTCGGTCCTGTTTATTATTTTTAGATAAACAAAAGGACTAAGGAATCTCGAGGGGGAAGGGCCGTTATTTTATTTCACACCGAGGTGTGAAGTTGCCCATTAACTTTCTCCCCTTCTTTTCCTTAATGCCTTTTTTTTTGGAAAGAATAGGTCAGCAAGGTTACTAATGTACCTTGCTGTTTGTTATTATTTTTAGGGGGGAGTGGGGCAGGAGTTGGTGTCCCACAATTCGATCTTAATTGAGAGGGTGACAGGTTCTTCAATTTTATTTTTTAATTGAAGGTGTCCGCTCTCACAAAATCTTCAAAACTGATTTTCTTCCTTTTTTATTTGTTTATGGCCAGCCGTTTTTGTTGTTTGTTTTTTTCTTTGAAGTCCCAGTGCATTGGTCTGGCCCCCAGAGCAATTGTCTCTTTGAAGTTTCTATCCTTCTACTGTCAACAGCATGGTCAATGACGTTCGTCCATAATAAAGGGGAGCACGGTGTTTTTCTTTTGCTGACCCTTTTATGGCTCTTGATTTTTTTCTTCTGAACGTCCTTGACTGGCCTTCGGCGTTTTCCTCAGGTGCACCACGTGGTTGACAGTTGTTTGTGAAGGCCACGTGGTTCCGGTGTAGTTTATTGCATGTTTGAAATGGTTGCCAATATGTAAATATTGGCGGCCATGTTGAAAAGTTTAGAAGTGTTTCAAAAATTAAAGTTGTGTGAATTTTGTAGAGTTTTGGGAGTTATTTGAGAGTGTTTAGAGGGGTTGTTGATGCTGTGGGGTTGTTTATTCGTTGGGGGGTTCCTTTTATCCCCTCCCCCACCTCTTGACAACTGTCCTCAGTTGTTTCTTAACACAACAATTCTCAAATTCCTCCCGCTCTTCTATTGTTGATATTTGATGGTTGCTGGTGTTTATTTCCATAGTCATGAAATAAACACTGGTGAATTATTGTTTTATTTTCGTCGCGTTTGGTTTCTTGACAGCGTGGGTGGCCGTTGCTTTCGTCGTCACTTACGGGGTGGAGTTTCGAGGTTTTCCTTAGAGGTGCTGGCAGATTTGCCAGGGGCCTCTACGGAAGTTTCTCCCAGAGCCCATCCGATGTGTGCTTCAATGCATTTTTGTCGGAGTGTGGATTCGAAGAGATCGTCCTCCACGTATACTTTGTTTGTTGTCATGGACACAGCTAAGTGCAGAGCCCGGCCTAGATCTCGGCCTAAGATGGCTTCGTGCCGGCCGGTAATCACTAGTAAGTGCCCTCGCACAGCGTGGGGGCCTAGCTGGACCGTCGCGGCGAGTCGCCCCACCACGGTGATCCTTTGGCCTCCCACACCCTGAATGTTGGGTGGGATTAACACAGGCTCGATTTCGAACTTGTGTTCCTGCGCGAGTTCAATGGTGATAACGCTGCCCGTAGCTCCGGTGTCCGCGAGCATCCGTATACTCTTTCCGTTGATCGTGACGGCGATGCGCGGGTTCTTGTCGCTGGCATCATAGTCTCCGACTTCTTGAGGTGAACAGCTGCTTACCAGCTGCTCATACACCGTTGTCATTAATCTTCGGCAGCAGGAGTGGCCCTTCGTCGGCGATTGGGTTCCGGGAGCCATGATGGCTATTGTTTTATTTTCACGGCACCCAATCTCCTTGACGGATTGTTTAAGGATGTCGAGCGTGTCCTGCCAAACGATTAGATCGTCCGGGGTCCATTTATGTGCAGGAGCCCGGTCGAGCACCTTGACTGGTATATCCTCAGAGTCGTCAGAACTGTCGTTGTCGGGTTTATCAGGAGTAGGCGCTCCGGCGGCTGAGTCTGCTGCTGGAAGAGGAATCCGGCGGATTTGTCCCGCCACTCTTATTAGAGCAAACTCAACGCCGTCTTCGGTGATGATATCCGTTTCAGGCACCTCTCCTTTGATGTCATAGTCGGTAACCGGCTCACCAAACTGCTTGATTGCAACCTTCTTCTTTGGTTGCCGACACTCACGGACGAAATGCCCCAATTTGCCACAATTATAACACGTCGACTTACTCTTGTCGAACGTGCGAGTGGTCTCCGGTTGGGTGTCCGCTGCAGAGTGTCGGTTTGAATTGGTGGCAGCAGTCTGACTAGGCTTTTTATCATGCCTAGACCGGTGTGTTTTGTCTTTAGGGCTGGCGGTCGCCGCCGGCTCCTGGTCGGTCTTCGATGCTCCTTTACCCGACTGTGAATCAGCTGCGGGTTTTGGTTCCGTCGGCCATTTATCCAAGGACAGCAAGACCACCTCCATATTGAGGACGGCGTTTGCGAAGTCCTTGAACGACGTCGTAGATGCGTGGTGCGCGGCGTTCTGTATGGTGGGATGTAGAGCGCGGCGCAACTGGCTTATACGCAGCTGATCGTCAAGTTGCGGGTAAACTCGGTCGCCGAGTATCATAAACTCCCAGATGAAAGCTTGTGTACTCTCACCTTCCTTCTGGAGCATCTCGGTATACTCCTTCTCCAAGATGGCCAGTTCGTTCGGCTTCCCGAACGTATCTACCATCTGTACTCTCAGTGCTGGCCAAGGAATGTCCTGAAGCTCATACCTTAGTTTACTCAGCCACGTACGGGCGGCCCCAGTGAAACACCCCGTGATGTATTCCTCCTTGTGGTGGTCTTTCCAACCGTACAGGTGTGCCACTTCCTCGAATTCTTCCAGGAAGGGACGAAAACCTGTCAATCCGTTGAATTTTTGGATTGAGTCGGCTGGGTGGCGACCGCTGTATTTCTTATTGAATTCTTCCACGGAGGGTTCTCTGGGGGTTGGTCGATAGATGCCATCCTGGACGTTTGACATTCCAGCCGGCATCAGACCTACCCCTTGAGGTGGAAAACGTGGCGCGTAAACTGAAGTGCCTTGTGTCGCTCCTTGGCTAGGCTGTTGTTCCGGGGGTGTCGAGCGGCGACCGCTACGTGCAACCCGGACAAGCGAGTGAGGAGAATCAGCACGTGTCGTGATCGGTATTTCCGCACGCTCATCTCTGTGACGCGGATCATCTGACTGCCCTTGTTGTTGCCAGTCAGGGTTACGCGGTAGATGACGTGTGTGCGGTGTGTAATGTCTTTCGTAACGATCGTGACGCTCTCTGTAGCCAACATAGGGGGCTGAAGAGGCGTCCGAGTCATCGTCGCGAAGTCGGTGTGTGCGTGTTGTCCGCCGTGGTGTAGTCGGTCGATTCGGCGTGAATCGGTCGTCTATGAACTGAGACATACGAGTCGAGAGTGCAGCCACTTGTTGTGACAGGTGGTCAAACTCGGCCCCAGTCGGCCGCGGCGGTGGTGTCACATCAGTAGTCACGGGTACTTCCAACAGATCTTCGTGCGAACCCTGGTGATCAGACAGGGACCCCGTATTGTCGTGTGAGGTAGCCATGATTAATGAAGTGGCTTGTGTAATGTGAATGTGCGGTGATGAACGAGTCCGGCGAAGTCCAAGTCGTTGTGTGCAGCTCCGAGGGTTCTCGAGTACACTCTGAGCTATACTTTTCGGTTCCAGTATGATGGGACTCGTTCAGTTTGTAGGTCGGTGTCGTCACTGTGCGTCGGTAACTTAGTGCTTGTCGGCAACCGACACTATCGTACTCTTATACACTGAGTAACGATAGATTACCTAAGCTTGTGACGTGTATAACGAAGTGGCCGTTCACTCCGTTAGTGTGGTGATGGTTGTATCGTGTTGATCGTGTTCTCAGTTGGGCGTGTGATGAGTTTTGGTTCCCAACTGGTGTAGCGTCGTGAGTTCTTTATTGAGCGTCAGATTTTGGAAGGATCTCTCTCAACACGTGGTATTTGGCGACCACGTGGAGGTTACGAGAATTCCAAAAACCTCAATAAAGAAACAGCAGATGTACAATACAACCTCGAGCGTGGTACACCACCCAATCAAGATTGCACTGCGGAAAGTAAATTAGAAATGAAAGTGTATTGCAATTGCCTGAAGAAGAGGAAAGCAATACGAAGAGTAAAGCTAGAGCGCGGTGCCCGCACTTTTAGTTTTACTTAGAAACAAGAATGAAGAGTGTGTGTGTGAAGAACACACAAAGAACAAAAAGTTCAAGATGGCTGAACTTTTTAAATGCACAAACAAAGGAGAAGTTCAAGATGGCTGAACTCTCCTAAGAAGCAAGAAAAGAAAGCTGTTTTACTTTGAAAGTTTAAAACTTAGGTGCGGTGCCCGCACATCAAAAGTTTCAATTTAGTTTTATTAAAACAGTAAAACAGTGTAGAAATTGAAGTGTGTTCAACAAGATAAATACTTGGTGAACCAGAAGAAATGTTCAGACTGGAGAAATTTTGAGTCCTCACTGCTGGATGGCTCTGGATGAAAAGACAGAGTCAGTGCCCAGTGAGGGACTATGTTGAGTAGAAGGAAGAAGTCCGTAGGTGGCGCTGAGGTGGCCACTTCCGGTTCAGTTTATTGCAATGTCCAAAAATTGATGATTGAAAAGTTCCTCCGGGGCACGTTTTTATGGTGGCCAGGAGAAAGACACAAAAAGAGAGAAAATTCAAAGAAAAAGAGAAGTTTCCTCTAACAAGAGGAACTCCGCCAGGGGGCGCGTGAGTGCAACCCTCTGGAAGAGAAGAGAAGAGAAGAGAACACAAAAAGATGAGAGAAGGTACAACAATGAGTCACATGGAGCGAAAAACCGCTCCGTTGGCGCTTTTTGAAGAGTGTCCGGTCGATCCAAGATGGCGGCCGGGCTTCAGTGCTGTCCAATGGAGAAAGTTCATGTGATGATGCATTGAGGTGATGATGATGAAGAAATTGAAGAACATGACTTGGGACATAGAGGGTCCCAAGGGAAACACAAGTGTAAAAACAAAGAACAAAGAAAAGGGGGGACAAGAAAGTCCCACGTGGCTAGAAAAAGTGTGTTTTAAGCTTGTAAGCCCCCTAACAATGAAATAGAGCTAGGGAGAATCTTGCTTGAAAATTAAAGATGAAGAGTGAAGATAATAGGACATTTTAAAAGACACACACGTCCTTTAAAAGCCTATTAATAGATGAATAGATTAGTAGATGAGATTTGTTTGCTCATCTCATAATGAGACTGCAAACTCCTCTCGGAGAGTAAGAAGAATTTGTTTAAAGTGTTGCCCACGTGGTGTGGGTTTCACTTTGAAAATTAAAGAAGAGTGAAGGTGACAGTGGGTGATTGTAATGGAAACATGAAATACAAAAACACGGACGGAAACACGTGTGTCCAAACGGTTGTCCACTTTCCGAGTGCTAAGCGGTCAGCAGACAAAAGTTCGTTCCCACGTGTCTCTAAGGACAGGACACAGAATCGCGCGGTCGACACGTGGTGTGTGTAGCCACAAGTCTCTTTCGCGATTCCACAAAAACGGTACCATGCGGTTGGCTTTGACGTGATCGAGGGCCTCCATACATGATCCCAACATAAAAAGGCGCCACGCGGTTGGCTTTGACGCTATCGAGGGCCTCCATACGTGGTTCCAACACAAAGGACGCCGCGCGGTTGGCTTTGACGTGATCGAGGGCCTCCATACGCGGTTTTACAAAGGCGCCACGTGGTCGACTTTGACGCTATCGAGGGTCTCCACACGTGGTTCCAACACAAAGGACGCCGCGCGGTTGACTTTGACGTGATCGAGGGTCTCCATACGCGGTTTTACAGACAGGCGCCACGCGGTCGACTTTGACGCTATCGAGGGTCTCCATACGTGGCTCCAACATAGAAAGGACGGACGAAGCCTCGTGAGGCACAATCACGAGACTTAGGACAAAGGACGGCTTCTGTTTACAGGTCGGAGAAGGCAGATGGAGCTATACCCCGCACCTCCACCAAATGTGAGCTTTTGACATCAACCAATATTTTATTACCAACCTTTAGATGACATTTTCTACTTTTCGTTTCTTCTCTGAGCAGTATGACACCTGCACAGAGAAGATCCGAGCTGTAGAGAGAGCTGGATGGAGATAGATTGAAGTCACTCTTCTGCATGGGGGTGAAATCAATGCAGGAGAGTGGCGGCCATCTCTCTCTCTTCCGGTTGATGCTGATATACATCTTCTCCATCGGTATTCCGACTAGAGAAGATGTTGTAGCTGCTGAGAATCGTATAGCTCCTGCCCTATGAAACCTCCGGCCTCTGAAGAGAAGTTATTAGCATAAAGACATAGAGACAACGCTACTTCTTATTACAACACTTTTATTCATTCCTTGTAAGAAGTACAGATACAAGGGTGAATAGTAAAATACTAACTGGAAATCCTCAGGCCCATGATTTGGAATGTATCGCAAAAACAGGCAAAGGAAAGAACTGAGGAACAAAGAGGAACATGGTCCTTTTATACCTTGGACCTGTGTACACCTGCGAGGTGTAACCAGGTCCAAGTGACCATGGTCCTTTATGTATCAATCCGCCACTTGGGCAAGAGTCAGAAAGGTGAGTCAGAGAGGAGGGAGGGATGGTTGAGAGTTGTTTACCCCCCAGGCTATGGTTTTGGCGGGATCACGATTTACAGGGTGTTACAGTGTTGTAGGAATCCAGAGTTCAGATTGCTCAAATACTCCTCATTAGATTTGTTTAAAAGTTCTTGTTCAGTTTCAGATGCAATTGGTAAATTTGGTGTATTTAACATCCAAGAAAATAATTCCAAAGAATTATCTTCATGGGTTTGTGCAACAAAAGACACATGTTCTTTTGGTTTTGGGCTCCTCAAAAGAAGCTACATTTTTGTTTTCATTAGCTTCTTTGACAAATAGTCCAACTGTCTTCATTCGCTTGTGGAATGAAGTTATCATCTAAATTTGATTGTCTAGCAGAAGCTATATTTTCATCTTCATACAAGCAGTAACAGATAAGCTGGTGTCCTCTGTTGGTATTGCAAGATCTACCATAATTTGGTGATTTTCTTCTGTGGTTTCAACATTACTAAAAGCTGCAGAATCTTAGTTTTTCTCTACTCGGGGAGAAATGGTCTTTTTTCCAATAATATCACAAACGTACACATTACAAAATACTCACAGGTTCTTAAGCGGCTTAACATAACATAACACTTTTGAGACTATTTTCTACAAAATGTGTAGCAATTTTCAAACTTCCACGTGTCCTGCAAAATACCGTTTCTTATAAAATCAAATCTTTTCTCCTTGGTCCCATAGCAAATTGTCTAACCACTTCATTAGGATCCACGTGTATGTCATGGTGAACACTCAGCAGTGCAAGTCCTGTTAACCAACTGCCCAGTTGAATTTCGAAGGAATGACTTTAGTCTTTTAAGGGTCAAGAAAGTCCTTTCGGCTGTTGAGGTTGAAACAGGCAGTGTTGCGAGAATCTGAAGTAGTCTTTTCACATTTGGGTAAAATTCTTCATTGCATTCTTTGCAGGATTCTAAAGCCGATGTTGGCCTTGCTTCATTTGGGATTTTTGACCATTTTTTCTGCCAAATTTGAAATTCTGATGAAAATGTACAAGGCTCAGGCAAAAGTGTCTTGAAGAAATCAACACATTCTTTTAGCTCATGCTGATTGCACTGTACAGAATATTTAGGAATAAGTTTCTGTAGTGAACATTTGAGGTTTTTGTGCTTTTTAAATTTTTCAGTTGCATTTCAATATGGTCCAAAAATGGTAGATATAAAGCGCTTCGGTTATTAATATTCTTCAGCTGAAGATGCCAGTTTGTTTGCTTTTTTGCTAATCTCGGATTTGATATTTCTCCACCAAGTACTTCCATAACTTGTGTAGCATTGTTGAAAAGTTCACTGAACACTTGATCGGCATTTAAACGGTAATCTTCGATAAGATTAATAACTTCATCAACATATTCACATGCGTGACCAAGGTCACAATCAATTTTCTGCAGCCTCTTGCATAGAGGAAGTGTGCAACAGAAGAGTTTTTCTGTCACATACAGAACCATCAAAAACTGACCATTCATTGTAACAACACAGTGAAATTGATGTGCTTTTTCTGCAGTTTCCCGTAATGAGCGACTTCAATTCACTCAGTGCATGAACAGGCACAAACGTTTGTTTAAATGTCAAAATGGATAAAATGGATAAAAAGGGCAGCCTGGGCCTGATCGCAATCCAGATGGCAGGGATGAAGTTTACAGTCCTCGCGGACTGACTTCTGGGAAGAACTCATAAAAGAATGACATGGATTTGGCGAGAGGAATCCAATTGACGTCATACAAGTTCTATGGAAATTTGACATAGTAGTGCAAAAAAGCAGTTTTCACATGGAAGAACACAACCCGAACAACAGCCTGTGATGTTCTTGAAACTGCCCGTAGCATCTGCAATGGCTTGCCTCTTGACCTCTGGTACAAAATTGCACCTATGCCATATCCAGAAGCATCGCTGTGCATGCTCTGCTCTGCCTCCAGAGCTTCAGTTAACTTTGTTTCAACACTTGGAACGCCCCTTCACATTCGATAGTCCATTTGAAGGGCACATCCTTTCTAGTCAGTTTGGTCAGGGGTTTGGCGAATTGTGTGTAATTTTTGATGTTTTCTGTAAAAACCAGCCATTCCAAGAAATTACGGGTTTCTTTTAAGTTAGTTGGTCTCAGAAGCTTTTATTGCGGCAACCTTGTTTGGATCAGGTCGCCCCATGGAGCAATTGTAGGATTTGACCCAGTCGCTGGATAAGTTGCTCAAATGTGCTGCCAAAGACGATTATATCATTTAAGTAAACAAGACACAACTCCCACTTGTTCCCCACAAGCAAGATGTCCCAAGCCCGCTGCATTGTTGTGGGTGCATTGCAGAGCTCAAATGGCATCTTCTTGAATTCCTAAAGTCCACACGAGCAGCAATGTTTTACACGTGGACAAGATAATATTCTTGAGTTTGTTAACAGGTTTGATTTATCTGTACACTTAGACCACAATTATTCAAGCAGTGTCCTACATTTCTTTCAACTATCAGTTGCATATATTGTAGGATTCATTGTTAAAAAGCTTTAAGCTGCTATTCGATGTGAAATGTGTATCGATGCTTTAAAAGGTTCGACTGAAAAATCTGACAGAAACAGAGAAATATGCTCATCGTCATGCAGTTGCAACGAATTGTAGCAAACCATTTTTAGGACAGTCATAATTTAGTACGATTATCTGCAATACTTGCATGACGTGTTATTCAAACCAAATTATTCGATTGCCTTTCTGATCATATGTTTGATCAATCTCCGATCGATTATTCGAGCCATTATCAATAAGTACTATAAACTTAATATAAATTATAAAATGATTTTCAAACTTAATATAAATTATAAAATAACTAGTGGGGTAACCCGTCATAAATGACGGGAGCCAAATTCACAGGCAGTTGTGCACATGCGCGTCGGTTTTTCCTTTTTTACTCCTTTTTTACTTTTTTACTCCTCTCTCCAATTTAATATCATGAGGTTCTTGGATGAGAAGGATGCAACATATAGTTGACCTTGAGAAAAAAAGCGGTTCATTTATTCATTTAAATTTATATAAATTCCGACGTGTTTCAAGGTTTGTACAGCGTTATTACAGATAGACACCTACACACGCACACAGACCTGGCTTAATATATATATATAATTTTTAAACTTCTGTGAGGACTCTGTCCTCATCTTTTAACAACACTGCCGTGACGTCACACATTTCACGTCTTTGCACCTGTTCTCTCCCTATACTCGAAGTTGTAAATAAACATATCCAAATGTACCCACGTGTCTTTGTTATGTTTATTTAACCCCGTTATAATGGGTAGAATGGGTAGAGAAATGCGGCTGCGCTGAAAAGAAGAGTCGACAGCTGGTTCCCCGTCCCCTGTATGCGTAAGTAGTGTAAGGAACACTAGCAGTATGGGGCCTCCTTTGTGCTATTTGGAAGGAAAAGTCGTTTGCTAAAACAGTCTGCTCAAATCTAGCAGACGATTCTCTGGCAACGTGACCGATAGGCAGGGGAGAACTTTTACACTTCAAACAATATATATTGAATACTTAATTACTTTTAATAAATTTCAATCTTGTTAATTTTAAACTGTAAAAGTAAGAAAAAATATCTATTTCATTGTTTTATCTTTTTTAAAAAGAAAAACAGTCAAAAAGCCCAATGTATTCATTTTTGATCAATGATTATCATAATGTAAATAAATAAATCTTTAGAAAATCAAAAAAATAACATGTACTTCCATGAGTTGTGCACAACTTTCTTTCGTTTAGGACTCAACAAAGAACAAGCATCTGTAGACAGCTTCAGAATTTCTGTGGCTTCGCCCTTTTATGAGCGTCAGACCAAATATCATCCAATTAGAATTAAAACGGGCGGGGAATGTGACGTCAGACTCAATAACAAACCAATTAGAAATTGATGACGCTTTTAAAAAGGCGGAGCCAAATAACTTCTGACGCTGTCTACAGATACTTGTGTGGTATTTTTTTTTAAGAGTTTCCTGTATTTGCTAAAAGGTGGCGCTGGCTCACTTGTGGAATGATCAACATTTTCACTTTTATGAAAAATTGATGAAAATGAAATTTCGTGAGGGATTTTGACAGTTATAAACATTGAAAATTCAGTTAAAACAAGTGAAATTCTCTACGAATGGATAACAGACACGAATTACATCGACTTTAAGGTCAATAATAACGAATAAAAGGTTGAAACGGGTGAAGATTTGGATGCAAATGTCTCAAAAGGAGAAGAGAAAATTTGACTTTTTTTTAACATAAATCACGTTTTCAAACTGTCTAACACTTAATTTATTGTAAAAACAGGTCTAAAACAATGGCAGAGAGTAAAGAAAGTGACGAGAAACGATCAGAAACGTCTAAAAACGGCCGTTTGAACGTTTCGTCATCATCCGATGAATACGATGAGAGCGATAGAGACGTTTTAGAATGTGCTGTTTGTCTTCAGGTTTGCGTCCATCCAGTACAACTTCCATGTGGACACATCTTTTGTTTCTTATGTGTTAAAGGTGTAGCCAATCAGAGTAAAAGATGCGCAATGTGTCGTAAAGAATTACCATCCGGGTATTTGGAACGTCCAAATTTAGTCGGTGGAACTTCGGAACTGGATCTTAATTCGAGTCCTTACGAAGACGGTCATCAGTGGTTTTACGAAGGACATAACGGATGGTGGCAATACGACGAACGAACAAGCTCCGAATTGGAATCCGCTTTCAAACGGGGCGATTTTACGTGCGAACTTTTAATTGCCGGTTTTCTTTACGTCATTGACTTCCAGGCTATGGTTCAGTTTCGTCGTAACGATCCTTCGAGAAGACGGCGAATCAAAAGGGATTCGGTTTCCATTCCGAAGAAGGGGATTGCAGGAATACGGATCTCGGATCCGACTCCTGTCGTAACGACTGTTGCTCGCGATGCGACGGAAGGAGGAGAAGACGATCCAACTGCGATTCCAAGTAGTAGTGGAACGGCCACAGCGGCCGTTACGTCCGATTTGAACGTTCGTATGACGACGACGACAGTGCCACCTCCTAAGAGTCCTTCTCCCATTCCGATTCCTCCGAATAATACACCTCAAACTCCTCATACTCCTAGTCAAGATAGCGGAACGTCTTCGCCGACGGCTTCTTGCGATCCGAGTTTTCAGCGTATCGTTCAGGATATGGAATCTCTTTTACGTGACTCGATCGATCTCGAAGACGATAGCGAGAGACGAACGGATGATTCGGACGTTGAAGATGAGGAACGACGGTCCGATTCTAACGACGAAACAGATTAAAAAGTTTTGATGTATTTTTCTTTTTTGGGAGAAAATCGGTAGAAAGAAATTTTGAAAGAAGAAATTTTGACTTCTGGTTTTTAAAATTTATTTTTTTGAGAAATAGGACGAATATTTTTGTTTCTTTAAAATTAGTTTTCGTTGTTCGGTTAAATCGTTTTGTTAAATTCGTTTGGATTTCGATTATTCTAGAAATTATTGTTGGATTGATTAAAAAAAAATTAAAAATTCATTTAATTCAAGAAAATATATTTCTAAATAATTTACGAATTGTAGAGGTGTGAGCCCTTCTTGACCACTTGGTAGCTGCAGCGAAACGGGGCATTGTTAGATGGCATCCATACTAGAAACCTCTGTATAAGTAACGTGGTGGCCATGTAAAGCTTTTTAAAGAAATAAGAGCTTGAAGTGATGGCATATTTGTAATCTTTTATTTCCAAAAGTATTTAGACTACGGAATTCTCTTCCTGCAGATGGTTGGTTCTCTTCCAGGATTCAGTTTGATGATCTGAATTGCAACCACTTACGTATGATTGTGAATTATTCCTCCTGCCAACATGGCTCTCGAGCTGATTTCAGTTGTACTGAGTTGAATTGAATATTTGATGATTTAAAGTGAACGTCACCCTCTATTTCACCTGTTTGCAATTCTTTTGTCTTTAATTAGGCCTTAAATAACGTAAAAAGTTTCACAAAACAGCAAACTATGTGAAAATATTTCACTTCCATTTACTTGTCTTTTTTTTTGTTAATTTGTAGAAAAATGACAGGATGGCGGAACCAACTTCACTTATTTGGGAAATATTATGAATACGGCTGTTAAATTTTTAGTTTTTCCGTTACCCAATAAAACAAATCCAGTTTAATTATAACCGGGTATTTATTAAAGGTGGGCCGAATCCTAAGTTTTCTCGAATCCTAAAAGGTCCTCAAATCTCCCGAATCTCGAATCCTTCATATATAAGAATAATATATTATTCATTAAGAAGGTACAAATAAATTAGAGGTGGGGACGAATCCTAAAAGGTTCTCGAATCTCGAGAATCCTTCATATAAGAATCCTATATTATTAATTAAGAAGATACGAATAATTGAAATAATATTAAATAATAAATTATTAATAATAAAAAAGTGGTGGCCCAAGTGTCGCCACAAGGTGATAAATTTGTGATCCGGGTCCGACTACTGAAATTGCAACAATCGCTGGTTTTTGTTAGTAAAGGCTTCTATTGGACGTCAATTGAAGTTAAAACTAATTTTCCAAAGTTTTAAACAGTTTTTTAAGGTTAGGATTCGAAAGACGAAAAAGTGCAAAGATTCGAATTTTCGAATATTCTTCAAGTTTCGCGGGATTCAAATGTGTCCCATCCGTAAAATATTTATCATAATATTTTTAATGGTATATATCTAACAACCCGCATTGAAAAAACATTAATTCCTAAAGAACATGTTAAAGAAATACAAACAATATTTGTTAAATTTTTTAAGATGTCTGAAGAATTGATAATGAACTTTGAAATGATGAATTAGGCGAACTGTTTGTGTTTGAAGGACGAAAGTTGGGTATCAGAAGTCGACGTCGTTGCCAAACGGCTCTTGTGGCTGATTTGTCTCTTGTACGTGATGATGCTGCTGACGATGACGGCCTCGATTATCCATCTTAGCTAGAAAGGTCCGATTGTTGATGTCTTCATCTAGAATACTGCAGCTCCGTGTGGAATCCCCACACTGCAGACTTAGCTCACTCCATAGAAATGGTCCAACACAGGGCTGCTAGGTTTGTTTGTGGTAAATATGGATATGCCGACAGTGTACCTAAAATGCTTTCAGAGCTTGGTTGGGATAGTTTACTTGCAAGACGTTCAGATTTTAGTCTTAATATCTTTAATCGAATGCTAGAAGGCTCTTGCCATAAACCTACTTCAAGTAAACTTTGCAGGGCATTATATTTGGGTAGGGGTGACCACTCTAACAAAGTTGGAGAGATTTTTGCACGAACAGATTATTATTACTGGTCATTTGTTCCTAGGGCGATTCGACAATGGAACTCGCTTGTCGGCGATTTTGTGCAGGGAAAATGTATTTTATGGGAGTCATAATTTTGTTTTGTTTTGACAATGCATATATTTGCAGCATTAAAAAAAATATTGAAATTGTTGTTGGGTTTATATCAATGGGGTTTTATATTTTCTGGTTTTGACAATGCATTTTCTATGCTGCACTTGGACTCTTGTCCCTCTGCCATAGGCCTTTACGGCTGCTTGCAGAGTAATTTTTCAAATCAAATCAAAAGTCTTTCGCTACACTATTTCTTGTTTGTTCATCCATCTTTTCTAATATGATCCCAATCTGTTCTCCGTAGGTTTTCCACTCGCATTGTCCATCTTGGATTCTTTGCAAGACCAACTTTCAACATGTTGTAATCCTCGTCCATTTGTCGTTTTGCGATTTTTACTTCAGAAGAGGTCGTTGCTCCTGTAGTGAAAAAGTTAATTCGAAAAAAGAGATTAAGCCGTTTTCAATCAAAAGATCCTGCTTAGAGGCTAAAATTCAATCAAAATTCTAGATTTATTGCGAGAAATGAAATGTTGGATTTATTGTTAGAAAAGCCTCTAAACTGTTTCAATGATTTAAAAATAATTCTTTTCGGCCGTTTTAAAAAATTCGCTAAACATTCACTAAAAATTCGGCGAACATTCGCCAATTCATTCACCGTTCGTGTAAACACTTTTGTAATCAGTGGTTTGTTAAAAACAATCACTTTTTTTGTGGCGCCACAAAGTGGTTTGTGTTGGAACACACCCTCATTTTGAGATATTGCTGTTTTGTAATGAACATCACTTTTGAAAATGTTTTTTATTTTTTTTGAGAACGATTTACCCCTTAAGCCACATAGTGACATAGTGTAATGGTTTAGCATGTTGCAATTAATTGCTAGTTAATTAATTAGCTTACACAATGAAAAAATGCCTAAATTTGTCTCTATTCTTAGTTTGAGTAATTTTAAACTCTTATGAAAAAGTGTAATACAGAAAGGTAAAAAAAAAAAAAATATTGGAGTGGTGTGAGGCTATTAATTATTTTGACAATTAGTCCAATTGTGAAGAAACTATATCTCATTTAACTTTACTACTGAAGAGTTAGAAAAATGAGAAGGTTGTGTTTTGATAACCGATAACCGTAAAAGGCCTAAAGTTACTAAAAAAAACTACCATGATGCAAAAAAAAAAAAAAAAAAAAAAATTGGGGTAGAAGAACCTCTTCCACTGAAAGGTCCAAGTCCAAATTGCAAATAAACAAAATTTGATATTTTTGCAAGCAAAATTTAAACTTTACATCTCTCAGTACTTTGGTGGTAATCAGGAAATTGTGTTCAAATGAAAGGCTACATGCTTGTACTGGACACTTGGAAAAGAAGGCCATTTACACGCATTTTAATTTTTAAGTTCTTGGCAGAGTGAGTGGCAACTGGAGTCAAATGACCATTACGGCCTACCTACGTCAAGAGATATCAATACTTATATTAGTATTTGAAAAATAATCTCAACTGTGTGTTTATATGAAATTTATTATTCAATTCAGAAACTATGGCTATGATGTAAGTACAAAATACATTTTATGTATCTTAAAAAAAAAAGATTGGGTAACGAGTAATTACTAATCAAGCTAGCACTTGCTTATATTACCTTTGATTGGATTCCTAAAAGATTGCTTCGAATGAAAAGGCCCCAAGCATGAAATTTAATTAATATTTTTTTCCAATATATAAAGCAAAACAAATGTGAGAAAAATTAACTTTTAAGGAAAACTTGTGGTTTCATTGCATGCAACATCAGGTCACAATGATTAATTTTTTTTTAATTATTAATTTTATTAAATGAATTTCCTGATGAAAAACAGTTATTTAAGTTTTAATTCTAAAAAGAATTCAGCCATTAATTACGAGTAATAGGATACATATTCAAGATTACATTGTAGATTTTGATTGCATTATGAGGCAACAGTGAGTCAGCAAGAGAGGTTTTCGAGAAAGTCATGGGGCAGTTTGTTCGAGATCACTTCCAGTCAATCCTGTATTTTGTGTGCCCTTTTAAGGCACGGACTGGCAGGGGATGTAGCTCAGAGGCTACATCTCTTTACTTAAAACAAAATTCAAAAACAATACTGAAAATGCTGTATCTATGTTTAAGGGCCCTGTTGGCCCCTATTTTTCAATTAGAGCCAGGGCTCCAATAATTTCTGAGATGGTATTTGTCATCTGTAGTAAAATGAGTAAATCTCCTCCAATAAATACTAGGATTGATTGAAACATATGGCATACTTGAAATATAAATATCTTAAAACTATCATTGTTTTCTGAAAGCTTTATTGTTATAAAGCCAACAGTAACTACCAATGCTTTTCTTATTAGTACAAAAGAAAGCTGAATGTTTTCGAATGCACCCGTGGCCATAGTACTGAGAAGATGCGTAAAATTAAATAAATTGGGCATTCTTATAAGCCAGGAGAGTAAAAGATAACGAATTATCATAGGTCCTTTGTCAAAAATCGTTGTTAATTAAACTATTCCAGTGCCTTTTTGTGAAGGTACGACGGTACCACGAATTACGGACTATAAGGACTCGAATATTTCCTTCGCGGCCGTGTCGTCTTTCTATTTTACTAAAATGCTGTAGCAAACTACTCAAGTGTGGTTTTTCTTATTTTGTTACCGGATATTTAAAATAACCGCAAATTCAACACAGATGCAATATGAAAAGAGTGAATTCCAAATTAGGGAAGGAAATTCCTTTTACAAAGAAATTACCAATATTAAAGGATTTCCCACACTTGCAACACTAAGAACTGCCCGAATGTGCTTGGAGCCGGACGCATGCCGGTCGCTCTCTTCACATTTGACCGAGGTTTTTTTTTCTTTTCCGATTCGATCCGCTTCGGGCCAGTCTAGTGTGGGAGATGGTGTTTTCTTGTGCGCCAAAAAAATGCATGAAAGAAAACGCCTGATAACATTATAGTATGTTAGGGCCGTCTTTAAGTCTTTTGTGGCCCCTGGCACAAGATTTATTTGAGGCCCCCAACCGTGCCTTACAAATAAACTCATTTTTGTTCTATATATAAAAAGTATTGATGATTCCATGATGGATTTCCATTGTTTATATTGGAACAGGACTTTTATGAAGTAAATCACATACGTGAAATAGGCCTATTTTTTTAAACTAGTAAAATGTTTTTGATGTCGGATAAATTGAAATTAAAGATTTAAAAATACAGAACATAGTGACAATTAACTGACTGAGGCCCTAGTTTAGACGGAGGCCCTGGGTCAGGGCCCAGTTGGCCCAACCATTAAGATATGGCACTGCATGGTGTAGGCCTATTTTTCATAACTAAGGATGTTGTTGAATAGGCTACTTAAATACTAGAATGGCAAATGAATTATGATGGGGGGAGAGAAAGAAACACCAAATTTGGAAGATTTTTTTTGATCAACTAAAAGTCAAAAATTAAAATTAATGTATTAGATGTATATATATTTAAGTAATCATGGTCTGAATACATTTTTTTTTGTTCAAAGTTTTTAACTGAAACATTGTTTTTTTTTGTTTGTGTGTGTCTGTATAGGTATCGCAATGCTAGTTATATAAGACGTCGATTTTGGATTCGTCGATTTTTATTAACGTCACTTAGATTGTTGCTCGCTTTGGAGGATTGTATTCAATTCGTAAACTATTGCAAAATAATTTTAGCCATCTTGGCCGTTTTTCTTTTGACGCCATTTGCAATTTACACGCATCTCGGTAAGACTTTCATGTTTAGAGCTTTTAAGAATCTCGAAATTATTTCGAAAAATCTCCTCAAGGACCGCTAGCATGTGTTTTTTTTATATACATGTATTGAAGTGATTTTAACTTTTGCATTGCCTTTCTAGAGAGGCAGTTGGTGGTAATTAAGAGGGCTCCATAGAAAAATACTTGTGTAAATGCAAGGTAGATGGCGCTAACTTCCATGGGTGGCAAACTACACTCAAAAATAATTCAAATAGAATGCCTTTAGTTATAAAAAAAACGTCCAAAACAACCTATTAGCATTGTGACAAACTGATGCCTGACATATAAATGAAGAAAGCATGTTGAAATATTTTAAAGTTTGGATGAAAAAAGGAAGGTGAGTCAGAGTTTGCACATTTCTATTGGGGGCTAGTGGCGCCATCTAATACTATAGGGACAAAATAAATTATCTACTATCTATTTTTTTCCTTATAGGAATAAGACAGAAGTTCCCCCACCCACTTCCTCTTTCATTTTTTTTTTAGGTGCAATAAATTTTATTATTTTTTAAACTTTAGATATTAATTTATATTAAATTAATTATAAAATTACCTGTTAACGCTAATACCTAGTACACAACTGATAATTTAAATGTATTTAAATAATAAATGTGTTCTACAGAGCTCCGTGAAGGACAAACAAACAATATAATCGAATTCAATTTATTCAGTTAATAATCTGAAAATATTGATTTAATACTTAAATATAATAAATAAACTATTGACATTAAAATATTGATTTAGTATTTCAATTTTAAAATATTGATAATTAAAGTCAATTTTTTATTTGGGTTGCTGTCCTTAATTGGATTCCGTAATAATTCACCTAAACACATTTAATTTGAATTCATTTAATTCATGTGTCTACAAGGTATAAGGTAATGGAAAGGAAATCACAGTGAAGGCGACACATTGGCGCACGTGCTGATTTTTTTTCTTCTGTTTTTCTAAACCATATTTTAGGCAAATTTATGAATATTTTAATAAGGATGTGTTTTTCTTACTCAATGGAGTTTTTAACATAAATGTTGAAAATTCGCGATTTTGCAATTTTTTTAAAAATAGAAACACACTTTCAAATTTAATAAAAATCTATCACTAGATAAACATATATTTTAAGTGCGCATTGCACTTTGAACCATGAATATTGAACAACTGTAAAAATGTTTTTGAACCAAAAAACTGACACTGCATTTTAAAAATTGAAATTTTTTCTTTAACATTATTGTGTTTATTGGGCTCAATATAAAAACTTTGCTAGTGCACTTTGTGGAGATTTTTCGAAGTAATTTTGCTATGTAACCTCTTAATCCCTTGCACTTTTTTGGAGAAAAAAAAAATCAATTGAATTAAAATTGATTTATTAATTCTAAATGTGGAGCAGAGGATTTACATTTGTATTGTAAAATCATTCATAGTCATAACGTTAGCTAACAGTCATTTATCTTGTTCTCAAGAGCTTTTTTGCATTTGCAAACTTTATCTTAATTGGCTAGTTTAATGAAATTGGGCGTGTTTTCATTTATCCCGAAGAATTGCTGAAAGAGGGGGGGCTCTTATAACTCGTTTCCACTACAAAAAAAATGATTGCAGTTAAGAAGTTAACCACAGTTAAAATTCTGAACAATGAAGTTAACTAAACTGCATTGACACAATGTGGTTAACCACATTATTGAATGGTTAAATACGTCACTTCCTGTAGTTTAACCAAATTTTAACATATAATTAACATGGTGGATAAGTGAGTGCAAATTGTGCAACTCAATTTTTGACTGAATAAGTTGAGAAAATTTTACAAAAAAAAAACACAACTATTTAACAGGAAGTGACAGAAAATCATTTATCCACAGTAAAGTGTTTTTTTTAAAATGGAAACACACAAAAATACCACTTCTAGCTTCTCTGCAGTTAACTATTAGCTTAGTTATGTAACAGCAGTGAAATTTTTTTTTTGGTTTAAACCAAGGTAATTGGTAATAACCTTATAATTTAAATGCATTTAAATAATAAATGTGTTCTACAGAGCTCTGTGAAGGACAAACAAACAATATGTCGAATTCAATTTATTCAGTTAATAATCTGAAAATATTGAGTTAATACTTAAATATAATTATATAAACTATTATACAAAATATTGATTTATTATTTCAATTTAAAATATTAATAATTAAAAGTCAATTTTTATTTGTTGTTCATGTGTCCTTACCTGGATTCCGTATAATTCACCTAAACACATTTAATTTGAATTTATTTAACTCATGAATGTGTGTACAAGGTATTAGCAGCCATTTATTTAAGTGGCTGCTAAAAATGGTCAACATAAACATTGAAAGTGAGACCCTGGAATTTTTAGACAAAAGTTAATTATGTTTCGTAATTGAATTTAAAATTAAAAACGTTTAAAAAAAATTCTAAAGCATAATTTTCATATAATAGTAAAAATTCTGAAAATTTTAATAACCAAAGCTGGTTCAATAATATTTTTTTTCTGAAACGTTCAACTCTGTAATCAGCGATTTAGAAAAATATGCTCTCATTTTTTTATTATATTGATGTTGTTTTTACTTTTTAAAAAGTCAAGATTATTTTGACTTTTGAACTATTGGCCTTAATATATTATCTAATGATGATAAATATTCTCTTGAAGAACATCAAACTGTAATAATATGCTAGTAATTTTAATAGCAGTTGTGAAAGCTAAAAATATATACACAGTAAAACACACAAATGCTCTTGGCATTTAAGGACATCGGTGAAACACCACGGACTTTATATGGTTAACAGATGACAGTTAGTTCCGTATTTTTCCTATCGTTGGTTATGTTAGATTCGAATCCCATGGGGGTTTGCTAAGTTAAATAGAGCTAAACTCGTCAACTTTTATATTCTTAAAAGGATTAGCATGTGCTAAGACATGACTACCAAAACTCATGTAAAGCAAGAAAATAACCATTTACTTTGATTTTATTAAAAACTAGAAGCATGCCTCTCATAAGACGGAGGGGGGGGGGGGGGGGGAACCCTATACGAATAAGGGATGTTGCCCGTTCTAGAACGTTATAAGTTCCTTTTAAATGTATGTTTAGATGTCAAGTTGGTTAATACCGTTGCAAACGCCATCTAGGGACATAAAGATGATTGTATAATTAATTAATAATCCCTTAGCTAAGAAAACTTCAGTGAGACCAAAATTACTATTTAAATATTATATATATATAATATCCCAGGTCTGTGTGTGTGTGTAACGTCGGAATTTATATAAATTTGAATAAATGAACCGTTTTTTTTCTCAAGGTCAACTATATGTTTAACTCTTCCCATCCAAGAACCCCATGATATTAAATTGGAGAGGGGGAAAAGGTTGGAAAGTGTAGAAGGAGAGAGAGAGAGAGAGAGAGAGAGAAAAGTGGGAGGGGTGACTGAAATTGAAATGAAAGGAGTAAAAAAAAAGGAAAAAACGACGCGCATGCGCACGATTGCCTGTGAATTTTGCTCCCGTCATTTATGACGGGTTACCCCACTAGTTATTTAATATAACAATAACAAATAAAATATATTAATGTTAACAGCTGTTACATTTGTACTTGGAGAAGGCCATTGGAACAATAATGATGAACCGTTGATTTAAAATTACGAGTATACTGTTACAATGGGATTGATAATTATGTTTTACAATTAAAATTAATTTCTCGCTTTGGGCCAGTATTCAATGACCAACGGTCTCAAATCCTTTAATTTTTTTTTAAAAATAATTTTCTGATTGGAACTTTTGTCAGCACTTAACTACTGGACCCTTGTACTTCAATTGATTCAATGTTTATGTTTGACTAAATTACAATTAACAATTCATTTCAATGATATGATAATAATAAATACAATAAATGAATGGTTTTGTGTTTTCTTTTTTTTTCTTTTCTGTTTAATTTTTAGTGTTAAAAGTACAAAAGTTTGTTGTAGAAACATTCTTCAGATTGTTTTATGGTGAATTGAAGGTGGCTGATAGCAAGTCCGTTCGATGCGCCCTCGACACCAGATCCAATCCAGGAATTGTGACTCTGGTTATTACTCTTCAAGGGAAGATTTTAATAGATGAAATTAGAGAACAAATCACTAAAGACATTTTGGAGAAGAAAGTGACGAGTGACAGTGGATTTGAGCGGACAGCATTTCCACATCTGAAGGAAGTTCTTGCGATCAAGTTTGGTTGTTATGTCTGGAAAGAAGACATCAATTTCGATGTTTCAAATCATGTGGTTGTGGCGGAATGTGAACCAATCACTGAAGCTAATCTTCAGGTAATTTGTTTTGAGTTTTCAGCATCATTATATATATATATGCTTTCTTTAATAGTGTATCCCCTAAGAATTCTTCAAATCATAACATTCCTTATGATGCATAGTTTCCTCTGGAAGCAAATTTCATTGTCGAATGGGGACCCATCTTTCCAAATTTCTTAAGAGTAGTTAAACGAGCCCTACGAACTGCTATCATGTCCCAATCAAGTTCTTTGAGAATTTTAGTGAGTGCTTGAGGCAGTAGAGCATTACTTTTTTAATTTTATCTTTCAAAGAGGAATCTTTCAAGTGGAATATTTTTTTAAAAAAAATTGTATATGCAGTTCAAAATGGAGCAAAAATGAGCAAAAGTTAGGCTTTTGGTGTAGGGCTAATTAAAGTCAGTACTTATTACAACTGAGATTTTTTTTTTTAATGAAACAAACAAATAAAGCACAAAATTAGTCAAATTCTTACAATGCGATGAAATCATTGCTGATCCAAAAAATAAATAAATTTTTTTAAAAAAAAAAACATTTTATGTTTGAATGAAATTATCAATTTTAGATTCCAAAATTCACAATTGTTATATTTGGTATGCAAAAAAAACGTCGCAAAATTGACTGATATTATATTATGCTCAAAAAATTGCAGCTTGTGCAAAATGTGCAGCTTTTACTCCTATATTAAGCAGTATGCTAGTAAAAAATAAACACCCCAATTGCTAAAATGAACATGCAGAACAGTTTTAACCAGAACAAATTCTAAAACTTAAACATATTTAACCAACTAAACATTTGTTTTTTGCAGAAATACGTCGGTGAACTTTGTGGACGTCCGATGTCCGACAGTCGTTCTCCTTGGCAAATTGTTCTCATTCATCTCCAATCTACAGATGGCAAGAACATCCAGAGCGTTCTCTGCATTCGTGCACATCACCTCGTGTCCGAAGGACTGTCTTTTAAAGAATTGCTTCAGGCCAGGGTCATAGATCCGGCATGGACTCCGTCTCTAAATGAACATAAACTCGTATTCGCAATAGACAGTACCACGAGGAAAACAATAAAACAATTAACGGTGATCCTTATTGACATCGTACAAAATATTAAACATAAATGTGATCCTCAAGTTCCTCAAAAGGATCTCTGTTCTATGTGGCGCCTGGTGCGCTCGATAGTCACCTTCATTCAAAACTTCTTAAACGAGATGCAGAAACTTTACGAGAAGACTGATCCCAATTCCTGTGGCAGGAGTGGATGGTTTCGAGCTGTCATGTTTATTTATCTTATGCCACGATTACTGAACAAATCGGATCTGGTGGTGTTCAACATTTCTGTCGTTGACAGCTTGATCAAGCTGGTCTTGATATTCATGGCGACGACTCCATTAAAATTGTGCAGTTGGTTTTGGTGCATCCTCGGCAAAGCCTTTATTGCACTTGTCACTAAATCTCAAAACTATTTAATTATTTATTATCAACTCAAAGAAATCGTTTGCGAAATCGGACGCACAATGAAGATGATAACAGTTGCTCCGTCCATCCTTGTGTCCGTATTAGTGCGAAGGCGTTCTTGTCGTTCCTCTTTCATATCACATTCCAGTTCCAGCTGCAATTGGAAGAATGTCTCGTGGTCAAAACCAATTCCGATGGAAGCTCTGCAAAGAATACGAGAGGTTAGCGGAGGTACGATCAACGAGGTTCTCTTAAGTTTATGCACCGGTTCTATGACACAGTACTTTCGTTTGAATGGCATGGACGTGCCAAAGTGTGTCATGGCCACTGTTCCTGTATACTCTGAGGGTTTCTTTGAGGCTCAACAGACGGGAGCCGAAGGATTAGTTCCTCTCTCGCTACCGACAGGCGAGCTGGACACTCACGGTCGCTTGACGGCAGTTCGAAAAATGTTACAAGGATCCGAATGGGATTGCTGCAAGTATATCATCAGCGCATATGTCTTGAAATATGTTCGCAGTTTTCTTCCTGATTTTCTCATCTTTCTGGTTGTCAAATACCTTACGAAGCATTATCCGATACTTCTCATCAACGTCAGTTTACCGTCCAGTGAGAAACTTAGTTTTAGCGGCTACGAAATCAAACAACTTTGCTACATGAGACCACCGCAAGCAAATCTAGGTAAAAAGAAGAAAAAAAAATAATGCATTTTACAAGAATGTTTCTATACCTCGCAGAGGCGCAGTATCAGTAATTATATGTATATTAAGCCAGGTCTGTGTGTGTGTGTGTGTGTGTGTGTGTGTGTGTGTGTGTGTGTGTGTGTGTGGTTAACGCTGTACAAACCTTGAAGCACGTCGGAATTTATATAAATTTAAATAAATAAATAAATGAACCGCTTTTTTTCTCAAGGTCAACTATGTGTTGCACCCTTTCCATCCAAGACCCCCACGATATTAAATTGGAGAGGGGGAAAAGGTTGGAAAGTGTAGAGGAGGGGGGAAGAGAAACGTGGAGGGAGAAAAAAAGGGGGAGGGGGTGACTGAAATTGAAATGAAAGGAGTAAAAAAAAAGGAACAAACGACGCGCATGCGCACACCAGAAAAAAAATGAAAAACTCATTTTCTCTTTCAAATATAAAAAAGGGGAGGGGATAATAGTAGCAAAATTAAACTACAGTTTATCACAGGCAACTGTGCCCAGCATTAGAATTTCTTTTGCTCCGCCCTTTTATGAACGTCATCAATTTCTAATTGGTTTGTTACTTTGGTCTGACGTCATAAAAGGGCGGAGAGGAAAAGAAATTCTAATGCTGGGCACAATTGCCTGTGAATTTGGCTCCCGTCATTTATGACGGGTTACCCCACTAGTATTTAATACTTTTGAAATTTTTTTTTTTTAATTCAGCACTCTCTTTGAGCCTGATGACGTACAATGATCATGTGACTCTGGTGGCCATGAGTGACGGTAATATTCTACCGCAGCCGCACGTGATAACCGAACAATTCACAAAGGAGTTCAATAGTTTGGCATTGCAGTTAGGAGTACGAAGAGAACGCCACGGCACGACGACACCATACAATTCAATCCCATCAAACTTCAGTCCCTTTAAATTATGAATCCAATTCATTTGCGGTGCTGTTTTTAACCATAGGATCTGAGATATTATGTACAAAAGATGTTTGAAAACGAATTTGAATGTAATATTTGTAACTATAAAAACATTAAGTGTAGAACAAATGTCAAATGATAAGAATGTGTACTGTAAACGATGTTAAGAAAAATTAAATTATTCAAATTTATTCAAATATACTGGTACTGTTTGTATATACGTTATCGCTGATTATATCCGGAGATGTCAACGGTTCGGAACTGGTAGAACCGGTTCGCCAATTACTGGAACTGGTAGAACCGGTTCGCCAATTACTGAAACTGGTAGAACCGGTTCGCCAATTACTGAAACTGGTAGAACCGGTTCGCCAATTACTGAAACTGGTAGAACCGGTTCGCCAATTACTGAAACTGGTAGAACCGGTTCGCCAATTACAGGAACTGGTAGAACCGGTTCGCCAATTACAGGAACTGGTAGAACCGGTTCGCCAATTACTGGAACTGGTAGAACCGGTTCGCCAATTACTGAAACTGGTAGAACCGGTTCGCCAATTACAGGAACTGGTAGAACCGGTTCGCCGATTACAGGAACTGGTAGAACCGGTTCGCCGATTACAGGAACTGGTAGAACCGGTTCGCCGATTACAGGAACTGGTAGAACCGGTTCGCCAATTACAGGAACTGGTAGAACCGGTTCGCCAATTACAGGAACTGGTAGAACCGGTTCGCCAATTACAGGAACTGATAGAACCGGTTCGCTAGTATAGGTCGAACAGATAAGAGCTGGTTCCGAACCGAGTAGAGTCGGTTCGGTTCTATCCGTTGCCACCTCTAACCAATGTGCTGTGCAAATCTCCTAATGCATATTGGGAACCAGTTTGAACAAGTTCGTCAAGATCGACGAACTGATCAGGAACCGGCTTCCAAAAAATCGCAAACCACTTAAACCGGTTCCGAATCGAGTAGAAACGGTTCGGTTCTATCCGTTGCCACCTCTAACTAATGTGCTGTGCAAATCTCCTAATGCATATTGGGAACCGGTTTGAACGAGTTCGTCAAGATCGACGAACTGATCAGGAACCGGCTTCCAAAAAATTGCAAACCACTTAAACCGGTTCCGAATCGAGTAGAAACGGTTCGGTTCTATCCGTTGCCACCTCTAAAATTTATATCACGATTTTCTTTCACATGGTACTGTTTCTAGCTATTCGTACTTAAAACTAAACTAAGCTATTGACATTTTTGGAGCCTTACTGGTACATAATAGAACTGGTGATGATGATGATTTTGAGAGTCTGGCGAATTGGATATGGGGACATACTGGGCAATCCATTGGGAGGCTGCATTCATAAAAAGGTTAAGAGCCCCTGACCTATAGAAACACCTAATTGACGCCCACTCTAAATTGACCTAACTGTTGAGGAAATGATGACATATTTGTCTTGCAGACTTCCCTGGGACTCAACAGTTTTAATTCCGCTCTTCCGCCTTCATGTGCAATGAAGTTTCGAAGTTGGGGCAAAACAATTACAAAAACAATACTCTGCAAGCAGCCAGTTGGCCTATGGCAGAGGGATCATCTTAAGATCCAAATGCTTCAAGATGCATTGCTCCAAAAATTCAAAACAGAAAATTAAAAACAACCTTTTTTTAAAAGTTAAATTTCTGAGTTCCACTTTTTGGATCTTTAGATTTTTAGCTAGTGCTTTAAGCTGCTCTAAAACTAGTTTGGGAACGCTGCGCTGCGCAGCGCGACGCAAAGAAAAAACGGCTTCCAACCAAAATGCGTGTAAGTCAATGGAACCGTGTCTATTAGGGCGCAGCTCTGGCACAGTTCTGGAAAAAATCTTGAACTTCTTGATAGCTGAGCGTCCACTAGGTTGGTGATGCATCGCGCCGTGCCGCGCTTCGTCACCAACCTAGTGTGCGAGCAGCTTTAGTGCGAAGGAACTGGTTAAAAACCAAAAAGTAGTTGATAAAAAAATGAGATATTAATTTTACGAGGGGGGAGGGACCATATGTGAGGGCGTCTATGGGAACACCTCAACATTCTTGAGGAATGTTGAGGTGTGTTGTGCCCTTTGCACACAGAAAAAAAAAAAGTCTTCTACAATAGTGAACACTGGGCATAACAATACAATGCAGATAGTAAAATTCACTGTCCAAGGAAGACATCACTAGTATCCTTCCTTTGTTGCTTCATATAAGGATTTACTATTTCATTTGTGGTGTGAACCTTACTGAAGATGATGAATGGAAGACAAAATTAAAGGACCACACCCATTGAAATGACTTTTTTTTTTTGGATGAACACTTCCATTTTATGTTCAGTAAGCCCTATATCTGAAACACGCACATGTGGTTTATTTACTATTTTCATCTTTAGATATTTACTAAGAGAAAATTTCAGAAAATTTGTGAAAAATGGGCAACAAAATCATCATTTTTACAGATGAACAACTGGATGACTATCAAGTAAGCTCCGTAATTGATGATGATCCAATTAAGAATTTGTTTGAATTTTTAAATCTAATAAGCTTTTTAAATTACAATTTCAATTGGATTCTTGGCCATTTTAGAAATATTTTAATCAAAAGTGAACATGTCCCACCTGATAATTATGCATTTTTATCTGTTCAGATGTGATTCTCATTGCATACTTAACATCCCATTTAATATTTTTGTCACAAAAATTTATCAAAAATGAGAATTTTAAACAGTTTGAAGTTACTCAACTTTACTTTGAGCCTTTGTTTTGAGCAATTAATTAGGGCTTTTTTCCAATTTATAATGCTGTAGCCATCATTATTTGTTAAGTGGAAACTGGAATTAACGTGGAAATTATTTTGAAATTGTCAAAGGATTATTTTTAAATTTATTGTTATGCAAAATGCACATATTTTTCGCCTGAGCATATCAGACTTTTATTTAAAGTTTTAAGTTTCTTAAAACTGAAACTACAAATTTTTTTCTGTATTAACTGTAATTTTTCTTAATTACAAAATTTAATTGTTTGTGCACTGAGCTTAGCATCTCTCTTTTTTGCGTTTTCTGTTTATGCCAATCAATTTAGGCGTTGTTCCTTCTTGCAATGTTTTCTATACCTAACTATAAAATGCCCCACCCAGTTATTATTTCAGTAGATTTTACATAAATAAACCCAGATTAAGAGAGCCGAATAGAAAAATATACTTGTGTAAATGAAAGGTAGATGGCGCCTGCAACCTTCATAGGTGGCAGATTACACTCGTCACCAAATAGGTAGAATGCATTTAGCTCTAAAAGCGTCCAAAATAACCTATTATCAGCACGTGACAAACATATATACCCTGAACATATAAGTGACGTGAGCACGTGTAGAAATTGCATTGAAAGTGTCAGTACATTTCTATGGGTGGAGGGCTAGTGGCGCCACCTAATGCTACAGGTACATGAACTACTTGCATTCTTATGGCTAGTTTACACCATATTCAGTGATGGAAATGGAATTTTTGATGAAGAGAGGGGTATTTTAAAAAAAATGAACCCTCTCACCATGAAGTTGGGTTAAGAGGCCTACTCAGGGGCAAACATGATTCACTAAGACCAGTGTTATGTTTAATTCACTGAGCCTAATGTTATGTTTGGCCCACTGAATCCAGTGGCACACATGGACCACGAAGTACAGTGGAACAACACAAGGAGCATTAAGTACAGTGGCATGCCAGGCTCATTTTGCCCAGATAATTCTTAGCCAACCAGTAGAATACCTGGCCTATTAGGACAATTGACACTTAGCACACTGTGAGCCTAGTGGTGCACCTAGCGGGTTATACAATTACCTCATTAAGTAAAGCGTGCATCTTCATAACGTTGTAAATGCCACATAAGGGTATTAAATCGAAAACGCCATGCTTTTTGCATGGAAATTTGCTTGTCACAAAAGTACTGTTTCTAGTGGTAAAATAACTGAAGTAGATATTGTTTTGCAAGTCATAACGTTGTAACAGCCAATAGCAAATCGACTGGTAACATAGCCATTCACTAAGTGACTATAGTCACGTTGTAAACGCCAACAATTTCACTATAGTGACAACTTGTCAGCATATGTTGCTTGATGGCATTTACAACGTTTTGGAAATGCACGATTCAAGTAATGTGGAATATTTTGATTGCTAAAGCAGATTCGCATTTTTTATTATTATTTGCTCAGTGGCACAGTTATTCCAGTGGCCTACTGTAATGGACTACTAAGCCATTGGCCCACTTCGCACAAATTATGTTTAAAGTCAACATTTTTAAAACTTATCTTTACAATTTTTTTTTATAAAATTAGGATGTTACATTTTTCACGAGAAAAGAAATAATGAGGTGAGTTGTTTTCATTGGCATTTTGTGTAACCCAAACTTTTATAAAATGCCTAGTTTGTTACAAAATTCTTTAAAAATGACGCACGTGCCAGTGACTGCAATGCCTGAAGTCAAATATGAAAACAATAAAAATGTCCACATTTCTCTTGAATGTCTCGATAATATTGTTATTATCAATTTAAAATGCATCATTTTATAGGCAAGTCGTTGATGTATAGGCATTTTATAAAATGCATGGGTTTAACAAATTCCAACACAATATGTCTATTTAAGATAAGTGACACCTTTGTGACTTGTACACAATATAGAATCTTTAGACGTTTTCGAGAATTGGATAGAAGTACGGTTCCGAAAACTATGACTGGAACCGAGGCTCAGACTATCAAAGTCCGACGTGAACTACTGGAGAAGATGCCCGAATTAAAGGTCTTGCAAAATTTTTTGTATAATTTATATAAGAACATAAATTTCTTGAAATGATTTCCATGTTGGTTGCTATTGCCCTCCAAAGAAGCAGCCTTTATTTCCAAAAATTAACTCTTAGGACTCTATTATGACATGCTAGAGTGACAGATGTTTACATCAGTGGATTAAGTACTGGATATATTTTATAACTTCATCCCGGTCCATAGCTTGAAAGACAAGACCTGTCTTTACCATTGATTAGCCAGCTGTAGTGGCTGGCTGGTGACGAAGTTGTGACATCGTAAAATAAGCAATGTCTTTTTTTGTAAAAATAACAGTATCTTTACAGTTTATAACTTATTTTGCTAGGAGGAGGTTAGGATAGAAAGGTTTCTTTCATGGGATTTAGGGCAAAATGTTGAAGAACATCTCTCAGCATGTTGTTCCATAGTAGTCACTTAATATTGTGAAATGTATGGGGATTTTTTTTTAAAAGGAAAATCCTTACAGTCGTCGCATTTGTGAAGCATTTTCAAATGATGGCAGTGGAGATTTGACATTCGATGACTTTCTCGATATGTTTTCTGTGTTTCACGAGCAGTGTCCTCGAGAATTAAAACTTTTGCACGCCTTTAAAATATATGGTAAGTTCTGACTAATAATAATTAAAATACGGAAGAATTGGTCGAAGTTTTTGATGATGTTGATTCAGAATGTGGTTATTTGTGATAGTTCAAAATATACTATTTTGTATAAATACATTTTTAATGATGAACTTTTCTTCTCATATGCACAGATTATGATGGAGATAATTATATTGGTCAGGATGATTTACAAAAGGCTGTTGTAGCCCTTACTAAAAACCAGTTGACAGCAGATGAAGTGGCTTTAGTTTGTGAAAAGGTGCCTGAATTTTCTTCCTTATACAGTAATTCCTACTTTTGAAAAAATACACTTTGTAAAATTCCAAAAAAAAAAAATAATTGCATACTTTTTCATAATAAAATCTATTTATTTCAATTTAGTTTTAAAAAAAAAATAGACATACTTTATTGGTTCAATTAAAAAAGTCTCTGGACTGACGTTGGTTTCAAAATATGGTGGCAAGACAACGGAACTTTCTTGCAGAGGATTTTATGCAAGAAAATAAACTCGTATTAAGGGGGCTCTTCATTTTTTTTTGACAATGCAATTATGTCAGCGTGCAAAAGAACATGTTGCAATTGTTATTTGGTTTATATCTTTGGGTTTTGACAATGCATTTCACACATGCTGCAATTGGGGGTTTTTGTCCCTCTGTCACAGGCCTTCTTGTCTGCTTACAGAGGAATCTTTTAAATTCAAATTCATTCTCAACAGTATTCCACAAAATAACTTCCAGGTGTGCTTTCAAAATTCGGAAGGGAATTGGCATTGGTGTGTCAATCCACAGTCAGACTACTTTGATCGAAAAGGGAAGGGGAGGGGGGGGGGGGGGGGGTTAGCCTTAAATAGGACCTGAGATATGCCAGTTATTTTTTTTTTACAGCACTGGTCCCGGATCATTTTATATAATTGTTTTTTTAGAACTGCAGCCCATTGTCTAATCTGTTTTTTTTTTTCCATTTCACTTTTAATATATTCTCAAATAGGTTCTTGAAGAATCAGATGTTGATGATGATGGAAAACTTTCTAGTATGGAGTTTGAAAATGTCATGTCTCGATCTTCGGAATTTCTTGGGCAAGTTCTAATTCTTGCATGGTTAATACATATGGATTATTAACAACTAGGAGTGAAGCACAGTATTGACTAACATGTGACAGTTTTATGATGAGATCTCAGCTATCCTTTGCCTATATCTCTCTTTTGAAGAGTGGCCATCATTGGCAGATATAAATTGGTGCCATAATTCTAAAAATGGCCAAACAAATATACAAAAAAAAAATCATTTGATTAGGAATAAATATATTCATAAAAATTAGCAAGTAAAATAGCAATGACCACCATTAGGTGCTTGAGTAGAACCTGAAGCTGCAATGCCATGCTGGTATTTACCAGTCTTCTCTGTTGAATTGGATTAAATGGGACAGTTTTGTTTAATTGCTTCATATTTTTACATATTTTAATTAATTGTTTAATTTAATTTAATTTTTTTTCAGAACATTTCACATCCGCATCTGAATTCTGAAGTTGTACTAATGTATTAAAAGAAAGTTATAGAACGCCTCCTTTTTTTTTCTTGTTTGACATAAATTAATTGAATCACTCCATTTTAAATTCAGGTTAAACACAATACGGTTTAATTAATATTAGTATATTTATTCATTTGTTTTAATATATGAAGTACAAGTGTAAAATTAATGCATTTTTGTGTTGAAATAATAAAAAAATTCTTAATAACGTGTTTTAGTCACATTTATTTAAAATGACTCAGTTTGGACCCAAATGTCAACATATAGTAATAATTAAGGCAACCAGAAAATTGGACAAAGAAAATTAGAAAAATTGCATTTAAAATTAATAAAACTACAATTTCTCGTTGAATTTATTTATTTTAACAGTCTTATTTGCATTCTATTGATTTTTACTCATTTTATAGAAATTTTTGTGTATTCGATCTGGACCTCTCCGGTTACTCATTTTAAAGGAGTTTCTGCGTTTTTCTGCTTATTTCACATGAGTTTCTATATTTTCATATTAATTTTACCAAATACAGTATATTTGATTTTACGTTTTTTTTCATTTTCTCTTTTAATATATTATTTGTTTAAAATTAATTTATATACATTTTTTGTAATTTCTCATCTCTGTTTTACTCATTTTTAATAGAATTTCTGTATTTTCATGTTTTCTTATTCATGTTAAATGCGTTTTTGCATTTTTTTTATTAATTTTTTTTTTCAGTTTCTCGTTAAATTTAACTTTTTTTTAAATGATTTTTTTCAGATTTTTACAAAGATTTGAATTGATTTTACTCTTCTCTGCATTTTATTAATTTTATTTATGTTAAATGAGTTTCTGCATTTTCTTAATACATTTTTGTTTTTCATTTTCTCATTTATAGTTAATTTTTATTCATATTAAATGAGTTTCTGCATTTTTCTTATTAAATTAAATTTTTTTTATCATTTTCTCATTTAGTTTTCTTTTTTTTAAATGAATTTCTGCATATTTTTGCAATTTCTGCATATTTTTGCAATTTCTTGTTTATTATATGCGAATTTTTTTTTTTTTTTTACAAAAAGACTGCATTTTCTGCATTTTTTACTTTGCAAAATTGAGTTTTAGCATTTTTTTCTGCTTATTTTCTACATTTTCTGCTTTAGTTGAAATGAGTTTTCTCGCTGATTTTCAGCCGTTTTCTAAAGCGCCTTTAGCATTGCCTTTTAATTTCATTTATGAGAATTTAGTTTCCCTGGTGACAAATATTGTTTTTTTTTTTTAGAAACTAGAAAGTGCAGCAATGATTATGGAGGAGAAAAAAGGGGTTTCTACAAACAACAGCATTGAATTTACTAAAACAAAACACATAAAATATTTCAGACGCTGTTTGCAGTTTATTCCGCCGCGTTACGCTTCCTTCGATACAACAAGGTTGAAAAGGGGGGAAAAGGGCCCTCGGCCCCTACGAAAGGGGGGCTAAAGTACAACAGTTGACAAGTCCAAATTATTTTCTTATTTCAGGTTAACTGTGGCTTATTTCGCTATAAGTGGATTGGATCTGTTGCAGTCCATTGACGTCCTTCAGGCAGAAAAAGATGCAATTATAGACTGGATTTATTCACTTCAAGTCCTGCCTTCAAATGACGGCATGCAATTAATATTATTTTTTTAGTTAGCAAGCGCTAGCCTCCATGTGACGGCGCTTGAAGCTGTGTTTTATAGGTTGCGCCGAAAGCGCGCAAATTAAAGCGAAAGGGCTGTGCGTAGAGACCACGAGGCGTCTTATCGAAAGATTTTACAGGCGCTAGCCTCTAAGCTAAGGCGCAGGAGTTCTTTTGTAGGTGGCGTCAAATGTGCGCACAAGTAATGCGAAAGAGCTGTGCATAGAGGCACCTAATCGAACAAAAATTGCGTCACTGGTATTGTTTAGATTAAGCAGACGCTAGCCTCCAAGCTAAAGCTCTGAGGTACTTGACGTTGTGATGAAAAATGCTTAAAATTAAGGTGAAAGAGCTGTACGTAGAGCCTAGACGCCAAGAGGCACCTTATCGAAAGAACTACCTCACTGGACATATTTTTTTTTTATTTTGCAGCCGCTAGCCTCCAAGCTAAGGCTCTAGAGTTGTTTTTTAGGTTATGACAAAAAGCGTGTAATGAGTTGAAAGAGCTGTACGTAGAGGCTAAGAGGCTACTAATCGCAATTTGATCAACCGACTCTCTCGCATTTGTAGGTTCTAATATGGATAAATGTGGATTCAGAGGTTCGACAACGATCAACGTCACCAAGAAACTGCAGGAGAAGAATGAGGAAGAGGAGGAGGCTAAAGAGAAGAATCGAGAGTCCGATTGTAGGTGTTCCGAACCGATCCTCTACGATTGCGGACACATCGCTATGACGTATACAGGTTTAGCCTCTCTCGTCGTTCTCGGTGACGACTTGAGTCGTGTCAACAAAAATGCGATCTTGGCTGGACTGAGAGCTTTGCAGTTGGCAGACGGAAGGTTCGGAAGGACGAAATTTTCTCTTTTTTTCAATTGTGTCCGAAAGAGAATGTAATGATTCTGAATTTTAGTTTCAAAGCGATGGTGGATGGAAGTGAAAACGATATGAGGTTCGTTTATTGTGCGGCTGCCATTAGTTACATTCTTCAGGATTGGCGAGGAATGGACGTTACGTTAACTTTAAAGTACATACGAAACAGTTTGGTAACAAAACGAAATCGAGAGTTTGTCCAACCTTTTAACAAAATAACTTAAAAGTCCGTTTCGTTTCAGGCGTTTGACCACGCGATAGGACACGGATTCTATTCAGAATCACACGGTATTCTAGTTTTTTTAAAAAAAAAAAGAAAGTCTTATTAGAAACTAGAATTGTGTTTGCTCTCGAAAAGAGAGTTAGCAGAATTGAAAGCCACCTTAATCGTATCTTACGATAAGTTTTTTTTTTTAACTTTCTGCTAACAAACGTTTTTTTTTTTAAAGGTGGATTAACTTTCTGCGCCATCGCGACTTTAAACATGATGGGGAAGTTGGAATCAACGTTCGATGATCGTCAGAGACGACGTCTTCTCCGTTGGTGCGTTTTCAGGCAACAGAGTGGATTCCATGGTCGTCCGAACAAACAGGAAGACACGTGCTACTCGTTTTGGGTCGGAGCCACGCTCAAGGCAAAAAAAAAAAAAAAAAAAAAAACGACGAAACTAAGATCCAAACAATCGTAACTTAAAACGGATTGATTTTATTTATTGAATCAGATGTTGGATGCATTTCATCTGACCGATTCCAAGCAGAATAGAGATTTCATTTTATCCACTCAGAATCCGACGGTCGGTGGAATGTCTAAATATCCCGAACCTGACAGTAATCCCGGTCAGAATTGAAACATTTCTATATGAATTAATTTTTTTCGTATCTTAATGTTGTTTATATTTTAATTTTAAAAGATCCGTTGCACACGTACACGGGTTTGGGCGGATTGTCACTTCTCGGAGAGGAACAACTGCTTCCGATCAATCCCGCTCTAAACATTAGCGTTCGAGCTACGGAACATTTACATAGATTACACGAAAGTTGGGAGAAATTGCAAGTGAGATGAGACGATCGACGTTAATTATTTATACGAATTAAAAACTGGCTGAAGATTCTTAATTGACTTTTTTTATGCTGTATAAATTTGTTATTGTCATTTTTTTTATATATATAAAAGAATTTAATAAATATCCACACAAAAAAGCTTCGCTCAAAAATGGTTATCTCATATGTTTAATGTTTAATTATTTTAATTTTACGATAAGCTTTTTATCGTTTTACTGGTGGATTTACACCAGAAGTAACATTGCTGAAAACATGTGTTATTAGCGATGTTTTTAAAAAAATATTAAAAATTGGCCTATAAAATGTTAGCTTTTGTTATCAACATTTGTTATTAACATTGTTACTAGAAATAATAACGTTTTGCTATTAACTTTTGTCAATAACGTTTTTGTTCGGCATTTTATTTTTTTTTTATTAACATGTCGAGAATATTGTTGCTAACTTTGTTAATAGCAGAAATTTTGCTACTGTTTTTTTCAGGGCGGTCCTGTTCAAAGGATGTTGATAACAAAATGTTAATAGCAAGTTATTTCTGTTGTCAACACTGTTGATAACATTATACTTGTGGGATCAGTTTCTCACTGACATGCTACCAACATTTTTGTAAAATTATATCGTTATTAGGATTTTGTTATCGACATTTAACAAAACGGTCAAGAAATTTTTAATTAACATATTTGTTATTAACATTTTTCTACTAACAATGTTTTCAAAGTAACAAAATTTACAATTTAATTACAAAATTTACAATGTGATTACAAAATTTACAATGTGATTACAAAATTTACAATTTAATTACAAAATTTACAATTTAATTACAAAATTTACAATGTGATTACAAAATTTGCAATTTAATTACAAAATTTGCAATTTAATTACAAAATTTACAATTTATTTACAAAATATACACTTTAATTACAAAATTTACAATTTTAATTACAAAGTTTACAATTTAATTACAAAATTTGCAATTTAATTACAAAATTTACAATTTATTTACAAAATATACACTTTAATTACAAAATTTACAATTTTAATTACAAAATTTACAATTTAATTACAAAATTTACAATTTTAATTACAAAATTTACAATTTAATTACAAAATTTACAATTTAATTACAAAATTTACAATGTGATTACAAAATTTGCAATGTAATTACAAAATTTACAATTTAATTACAAAATTTGCAATTTAATTACAAAATTTACAATTTATTTACAAAATATACACTTTAATTACAAAATTTACAATTTAATTACAAAATTTACAATTTAATTACAAAATTTACAATTTAATTACAAAATATACAATTTAATTACAAAATATGCAATTTAATTACAAAATTTACAATTTAATTACAAAATATACAATTTAATTACAAAATATACAATTTAATTACAAAATATACAATTTAATTACAAAATATACAATTTAATTAAAAAACTGCCATGATATTCATAGCATTGATTGGTGCTTCAGGTAACTAGAAATAATCAAACGGTTCCAAGAAAAAGTTATTAAAACTTTTGCCTTATTGATGTGATGACAGTTGTATATTCTTCATACAAATAATACCTACAAGGTCATATGACGTCACTATCTTATTTACTCTTTATCGTAACTTATACTTACCGGTACATCACTGATCGAAGACCAATATATAACATTCCTGGTGATTGGTGCAAAGGGGTGACCTAATATGGCTTTTTTAAATTTGAAAGTATCTAGTTTGTACGCCATATTGGTACATCCATTACAATTCAAATTTATGGCGTTCTCGACCACGCCCTTATGCTTCATAATTTAACGTCATACGGGTTAGCAGCATACCCTCGCTAGCGCAATAATGCTATGGTTAACTATGTGCGAACAAAATTACAAGAAAAGGTTAAAGAAAACACATGGCATTATGACGAAAGTGATTCGGTGTATGGACAAGGTCATTAGAGGTCACTCGACGTCATTTCGATGTGTCAGTATATGCATTGAATCTGTGAGGGTTTTATCGGTGTATACTTGACCGGAGCATAATTGTGTGTCTTTGACGTAAAAATATTCTAATGAATGCCTTTCCATTATAAAACACATGACTCTGTGACATCATTATATATTGAGGATAATTGAGTTCTTTAGTAAATGCGGATTTAGGTTTTGTTGGCACAAATAATCTTAAAAAGATGGTTAAGTTGGTAACGTTTATGATAACTTTCGATAACGCTATTGGTACTTATTATGCGGGTCAAACGGTCACCGGAAAGGTAACGGTTGACCTGCGGGAACCGATGCAAATGAGAGGTTAAAGTATTATTATACCACTTATTATTATTATTATTATTAATTAGTACTAATTAAGAGATTTATTAATTTCATTAGAAGCCGATAGCCTCTATATACCAGCTCGTACATAGAGGCTAATTGAAGGATCGAAGGAATTTATCAAAAAAAGAAAGTTCCCTTTTTTTGGTTGTTAGATATTATTTCAATTGTAAACCGCTAGCCTCTAATGCAAGCCTACAGAACTGTCATTTGGGTTGCGACAAAAGGGCAAAACAAAGTCCAAGGACAACGAGCTCGTACATAGAGGCTAATGGAACGAATTTATTAAAAAAGGCTGTCTTTTTAGTTACATATTCAGTTAGAAACCGCTAGCCTCTTTGACAAGGCTACAGAACTGTCATTTGGATTGTCGCACCGCTAGCCTCTTAGGCAAGGCTACAGAACTGTCATTTGGATTGTCGCACCGCTAGCCTCTTAGGCAAGGCTACAGAACTGTCATTTGGATTGTCGCACCGCTAGCCTCTTACGCAAGGCTACAGAACTGTCATTTGGGTTGGGACAAAAGCGCAAAATAAGGTGTAAGGACTACGAGCTCGTACATAGAGGCTAATCGAAAGAATTTATCATTAGGGCCCCTTTATGGTTGTTACATATTCAGTTAGAAACCTCTAGCCTCTAAGGCAAGGCTACAGAACTGTCATTTGGGTTGCGACAAAAGCACAAAGTAAGGACTACGACCTCGTACATAGAGGCTAATGGAAAGACTTTATAATAAAGGGTTCCTTTTTGGTTGTTACATATTCAGTTAGAAACCGCTAGCCTCTAAGGCAAGCCTACAGAACTGTCGTTTGGGTTGCGACAAAAGCGCAAAATAAGGTGTAAGGACTACGAGCTCGTACATAGAGGCTAATCGAAAGAATTTATCATAAGGGTTGTTAGATAGTCAATTAAAAACCGCTAGCCTCTAAGTCAAGGCAGCAGAGAGCTGTTGTACCAAAAGCGCAAAATAAAATGCAAGAACTGTCCAAGTACGCGTACATATAGAGGCTAGTCTTAAGAATACTGGTTGTTGTGTATTCTTTCAATTATAAAAGAGTTGCTAGCCTCCAAGAAAGGCTGCAAAGCGGTCATATATAGGTTGTGCTAAAAGCGCGCTATAGCGTGAAAGGGCTGTACAATAGAGGCTTATTGGAAGAATTTTTAAAAAAATGTCCGTTTTTTTAGTACTTGGGGGTGGTATTTCTTTTAAGAGCCCGCTAGCCTCCAAGTTAAAGCATCGGATTTATTATTTAGTGCACACTAAGGTGCATGCAAGGAACATACGAGCTCAGGCACAGAGGCTATATCAGCGGCTCCCAAATGAACAAATTTCTCTTGGTTGCTCATTATAGGAATCTACATAAACTTCGATGGTAAAGCAAGTGTTCGTTGGACGGAACAACAACATTATACGACAACGTCCAATGGCCGCTCTACGACTCACACGAGGACAATATCGCGTACTGCGCACGAGACGTACTTCGACATTAAACAGTCCTTATGGGGAAGAGGTATCGAAGAACGCGAGACACGAGAAAATCGTTCAGAGATTTATTTCATAGCTTTTGTTTCGTTACGTTAAAAAAAGGTACCAAGGAAACTCTCGCAGCCGGTCATTACCAGTTTCCTTTCGCTATGACTCTTCCCATCTATTTGCCAACCTCTTTCGAGGGTCAATACGGGTTCATACGTTACTACTGTTCGGCCAACATCGATCGACCGTGGAAGTTCGATCCGAAATGCAAATCTCCGTTTACTGTGCTTTCGATCGTCGATCTTAACTCCATTCCAGACGCAATCGTACGAGGATATTCGTTTTTTTTAACATTTTGTGGGTTATGTATTTTTATAAAAGTATATATTCGTCTCTTTTTTTATGGTTTTGATAGAATCCACTTTCGAAACAGAATTTTAAAAATCTCGGCTGTTGTTGTTGCGAGAGCGGTCCGATAACTGCGACCGTAACGATGAATAAGTTGGGATTCGTACCGGGGGAAAACGTTCTCGTTAATGCGATTATCGAAAATAAATCGGATAGCGAAATGGAGCGAACCTACGTAGTTTTAAAGAGTGTTCGTACGGTTTTTAGGTTTTATTTAAAAACTTTTTTTTTTCTGCTTAATTTTTATTTCTGTTTTCTGTTTTATTTTTTTCTGCATAATTTTTATTTCAGTTTTCTGCTTTATTTTTATTTCTGTTTTCTGCTTTTATTTTTTATTTTCGTTTTCTGTTTTTTTTATTTTCTGCTTCATTTTTATTTTTGTTTTCCGCTTTATTTTTTATTTTCCGCTTTATTTTTTATTTTCCGCTTTATTTTTTATTTTCCGCTTTATTTTTTATTTTCCGCTTCATTTTTTATTTTCCGCTTCATTTTATATTTTCCGCTTCATTTTTTATTTTCCGCTTCATTTTTTATTTTCCGCTTCATTTTTTATTTTCCGCTTCATTTTTTATTTTCCGCTTTATTTTTTATTTTCCGCTTCATTTTTTATTTTCCGCTTCATTTTTTATTTTCCGCTTCATTTTTTATTTTCCGCTTCATTTTTTATTTTCCGCTTCATTTTTTATTTTTCGCTTCATTTTTTATTATCCGCTTCATTTTTTATTATCCGCTTCATTTTTTATTTTCCGCTTCATTTTTTATTTTCGTTTTCCGCCTTATTTTTTATTTTCTGCTTCATTTTTTTTCGTTTTCTGCCTTATTTTTTATTTTCTGCTTCATTTTTTATTTTCTGCTTCATTTTTTATTTTCTGCTTTATTTTTTATTTTCTGCTTTATTTTTTATTTTCTGCTTCATTTTTTTATTTTCGTTTTCCGCCTTATTTTTTATTTTCTGCTTTATTTTTTATTTCTGTCTTCTGCATCATTTTTTATTTTCGTTTTCTGGTTTATTTCTGTTTTCTGCTTTATTTCTGTTTTCTGCTTTATTTCACGCATGTGGGATCCAGACCATATTTTTTCTAGTTTCAAATAAACTTTGAGATTCTTTTCAAAGTTGTTCAAAAAAAAATAGCTAAAGCTGAAAGCAGAAATTTTTTCCTTTTTAAAAATGAGCTAATTGATATTATTTTATAATGTAGAGGACCGTGTATAGAGCAGAAGGACATCAAAGGTTGGAAACGAAAGAGTTGAACCGCGTCGTCCGCGGTCCGATTCAAGGTTACACGACTGACAATTGGGTTAATGTTCCAATGAAGGTGCCTCCTCTTCCACCGACTGGAGGATGTCAGATAATCAGAATAGAATATTATCTTGTGGTCAGACATTTTTTTCAAATTCTGCTTTCTCATCTGTTTCGTATTTAATATTCCTTTTTGTTTAATTCGGAAGTTTACGGTGGATCCTCCCGGTCTCTCGTTCGACCTCGAGATTGAAATGCCTATCATAATAGGAACTATCCCGTTGAGAATGGACTTTTCTCGCTTTCAGCCCGTTACGCAACCTTATTATGGGACGAACGTTTATTCACAACAGCCTCAACCTCAGTATGTACCTGGAGCTTCTCCTCATCCTTCCGGTTTGCATCCGTCCGCCCCGATGCAAATGCCGACCGAACCCAGTTTCCCGTCGGCTCCGCCTATGTACGAGCCACCGACGAAAGACCAATACCCGGATTTACGTAAGGCAGCATACGTTAGCATACGTTATGTTCCGTGCATTGAGGTTTTAATTTTGTGTTTTAGCACCGCCTTCCTACGAGGAATGTGTTCACGGTAAGGTAGATATCAAAGACGACAACGACGAACACACGACCAGTACATTATTGTACGCACCAAGATACACTTACTACAACCAAATGTGAAGTAACACCACCCTTGTCTTAATAAGAATTAATATTTGAAGTATGCATTTCAAAAACGTTGTATATGCCAAAATTTAAATTTTTCAGGAAATAGAAAAAACGATTTTTCCACTAAACCAATTAGATTAAAGGCATAAACTATTCTAATACAATTTATTAATCAGTATTAGAATATTTTTTTTAAAAAATTTTAAACTTCACTTTTGTGCCAAAAAACGTTGTAAATACCAACATGCAACATAGTCTGACAAGTTGTCACTACAGTGACATTGTTGGCGTTTACAACTAGTGTTGTAAATTAAAAAAAACGTGTTCGTTTTTTTTTTAAAAAACGTGTTTTTTAAAAAAAAAACGGTGAAGAAAAAATTAAAAAAAAAACGGTGGGAAAAGAAAAACACAAGAAAGAAAGAAAATTGATCAGTTTTAAGTACGTGTGTCCCGGTGATTACTGAATGATTTAGTTAGAAATGTAAATTAAAAAGTGTTCGTTTTTTGAAAAAATTCTTGTTTTATTTAAAATAAAAACGCTGGGGGTGGGGGGAGGAAATGCAAAAAAAAGCCTTTCTTTAGGTATGTTGGTGGTGAATCGTGATTCCTGATTGTTTCAGTTCTAAGATAGGGAAAAATACAAAGTTTACATTAGCAGTGAAATGCAAATTAATGAATTAAGAATATAAATTATGTTAGATTCGTGAACTAAGTCATTTTAATTACCTTTGACTATACGATAGGAAATCTGAACAAACATTTTTTAAGAGCCTAGATATAGCGTTTATTTCAAAATTTCTCCGAATGTAGGCGCTGCGATCGTTGTTGATTGAAAAACGGTTTTTTAACGTTTTTTCTCTCGGTTCGAAGTCACATAATAATTAATAGAAAAATAATTTCGCGTGCTACCCTTATAAAAAGAAAACATCGTGAAGCCAATAGAGATTAATGCACGTGCTAATTTTTGTGTGCTTGTTCTAAGTAGTAGGGTTGGGAAATAGAAAATAAGAAAATTAAAAAAAAAACACACACAAAAAAAAACGGTTGTTTAATTAAAAACATGTAGAAAAAAAAACACGTTTTTTTATACAACACTATTTACAACCTCATTATAGTGACTGGCCAGGTTGCCTTTCGAGGTAGTTATTGGCTGTTACAACGTTATAACTTGCACAACAATTCTACTTCAGTTTTTTACCGCTAGGAACAGCACTTTCGTGATACAAGCAAATTTCCTTGCAGAGGAAGTATGGCTTTTATAACTCATTTTCGATTAAAACCCTTATGTGGCATTTACAACGTTATGGAAATGTACGCCTCGTATAATAGATAACGTTATACTTCTCTTATACTTAAAAGTGCAAATTTTGTTATTGCAAACGCCTTTACATTTATATATTCGCTTTTTTGTGTCAAAACTTTAATAAATACAATGTGACCTTATTTTTTTGTAATTTTTTACTTATATATTTTATTTTGAGTTCATATTGAATTTTTCTGAATGAAAAACATCTTCGAAAGGGTCTTTTTAAAACTTAGAAACTGCCAAAATCCAATCAAAATAAGTAAAAAATTAATATAGCTAATTAAGACAAATAAATAAAAAAAAAATGCAGAAGTCCGTTTAAATTGAGTCAAATTATTAAGAAAATGCAGAAATCTATTTAAAATGAGTAAAAAAAATAATAAGAAATTACAGAAACATTGATCTTTCTTCATTTTAAGTGGATTTCTGCAATTTCTTATACAAATATTTGATCAAATAAGCTCGAAAATCCCGATTTTTATTTATTTTTGATATTTCTCTCTCCCCCCCCCCCCCCCCCCGATATGTCATTTTTTTCTCCTGAAAACGATGATTTTTTTCCCCCTTGAATCCTTAACGAATTGGGTATTTTTGTTATTCCCGAATTTCCAAGCCCTGGTCATCACTGACACAGGCAAGTGTGCCCAGCAGTAAAATTTTGTTGGCCTTGCCATTTAATGAGCGTCAGGCCAAATATCAAACAATTATAAATTGAAAAGGGCGTGGCATGTGACGCCAGACCAAATAACAAACCAATTAGAAATTGATGACGCTCATAAAAGGACGTGGTTAACAAAATTATTACTGCTGGGCACACTTGCCTGTTCACTGATTGACAACGTGGAGGACTTTAATTTGTAGAGTCGCATTGAGCTTCCGTATACTAATAGAACGATACGACTAAAATATCGATATTATAAAAAGTGTCGAAACGATAATAAAATAAAAAGATTATTTTCAATAATATTTATTATTGCAAAATAAATAAAACTGCATTTCTTTTGTCAAATTACATTAAAAAAATAGTTCTCGCAAAACGGTTGAAATAAAAAAATAACGAATTTTCGTGAAAGTTAGACCTATTTTTACAGTAGTATCGATTCTGATGTGTTTATATATCGACTTATAGTGTAATCGATACGTATCGATTGTCTAATCTGCTTTTAAAATGGCCGGTTCTCATTCTTCTGATGTGGCTAATCTTTATTCGTTGTTTTCTGACGTTGTTCGTTTCGGACAGAACGGAGAATGGCAAAAAGCATTAAAGACGACTAATAAGAGTAAGTGTAAATTAAGGTTTGTATTGTTTGCGCCCTTGAAACGCCCCCCCCCCTCAAAGAGGAGGGGGCTCTGAAGTGTGTGGGGCCGCCCTCCTCTACCTAAAGAGAGAAGTAACTGGTTACTTTTCGTTCATTTTGTAATGTTATTCATTTTATAGTCTTGCAGGCGGCTCCAAACGATGTGAAAGCGTTCCATTGCAAGGTTGTTTGTATGATTCAACTATCTCAGTTTCAAGATGTGTTAACAGTTTGTAAGAAGAACGAAAAACTAGCCTCGTAAGACACTCCTCCCTTTTCTGTCGCTTTCTCTAGCCTCAATTAAAGGTGGCTGAATAGATATTTATTTTATTTTTATTCTACCAGGTGGCGCTACTGCAGTTGGCTATTACGTTCTATACGAGGTCTTCCTCTATGAATTGCGATTTTGAGAAAAATTACTATTTTTCAAGCGAACGTTTTTCAGTGTTTTAGTAGAGAAACTTGAAAGTATTTTAAAAACTAGAAGAGTTAATGAAATGAATTTAGAGAAACTTGAAAGTATTTTAAAAACTAGAAGAGTTAATGAAATGAATTTAGAGAAACTTGAAAGTATTTTAAAAACTAGAAGAGTTGATGAAATGAATTTAGAGAAACTTGAAAGTATTTTAAAAACTAGAAGAGTTAATGAAATGAATTTAGAGAAACTTGAAAGTATTTTAAAAACTAGAAGAGTTGATGAAATGAATTTAGAGAAACTTGAAAGTATTTTAACAACTAGAAGAGTAAATGAAACAAAATGAAGACAAATTTGAAAGTGGTTTAATTATTAATTTTAAGAAACTGGAAAGTGTTTTATGAACTCGAATAGTCGGTGATAATGCTAAACGTTTGTTCATGATGATATCTTTCAAAATAAACTTTTTATGACATCAAACTGTCATAAAAAGTTTATTTTGAAAGATATCATCATGAACAAAAAAAAAAGGCAAAAATAGTTTTTCACGAAAAAAACAAAAAACGGGTCATTTTCGAACTGAACTTGAACCGAACTTGTTTAAAAACTAGATGGGTAACTCAATTACTTAAGGAGTGTTTTCGTAATATCATCTTTCAAAATAAGCTTTTTACGCGAGTTTAAAAATTTATCAAACGTTAAGGTGGTGAACCTCTCCTCTCGCCGTTTTGAGAAAATTAAATGTTTTGACTTTTTTCAGAAAAAAACATTACAAAAAAAAATTCAGAGTGTTTTAGAAACTAGAATAGTTGGTGGTAATGCTAAATGTTTTTTTATGATGATATCTTTCAAAATAAACTTTTTATGACAAGTTTGAAAAAAAAGGCCAAAAATAGTTTTTCTTGAAATGTCAATGGAAAAACTAAAAAAACGGTCTCATTTTCAAACTGAACTATTAAATTGTTTAAAAACTAGAAGGGTAGCTCAAGCATTTATGTAGTCCCTTCATAATATATTTCAAAATAAGATTTTTATGCCAGTTTTTTTTTTGTTGGAAGTTTTTTAGAAACTAGAATAGTTTGTGATAATTCTAAAAGCTTTTTTTTTATGATTGCTATCTTTCAAAATAAACTTTTTAAGAGAAGTTGAAAAAGGCTTAAAATAGTTTTTCAATGGAAAAATAAAAAAACGGGTCGTTTTTCAAACTTAACTATAACATTGTTTATTTTTTAAGATATTGCCATAAAAACTTTTCATATTATTTTTTGCCATTCTAGTTTTAGAAACAATTTGAATTTTTTTTTTCGTAATGTTTCTAAAAAAAAAAACGTTCGCTTCACGTTTTGGCGTCCAAATTTTACAAAAAAAAAAAGTCTATGGAGGATATAGCATTAGCCACTTCAGTGGCGCCATCTGAGGAGGGCAAAAGCAAATGTAATATCTATAAAGCCACCCATTCTTTCGATTAGGAGCAAGCAGATGTTTGTTCATTTAGCCTCTATGTACAGCTCTTTTCATAATATAGAGCAAGATTTTAGCTTAAGCTTAGAGGCTAAGTTGTTCCTCCTAATCGTAAGAACGACCTTCTATTTTAGCCTCTATCTGAGCCACATTTTCGTTTTTTGTTTTTTCGTCTTTTAATTCAAAAGTGAATTGCAATTCGAGAGAGCTTATTGTCTCTATCGACTGAATCAGTGTCAAGAGGCGCTCGAACTCTTGGATTCCGTTCGAGACGCTGGTTCGAAGGTCAAGGAACTCAGAGCGCAAGTCGTGAGTTACAATTACATGTATGGTGAAAACCGTTTAACACGAAAAGCTTCATAACCCGAAATATATTTTTAGTCTGTTTTCTTAGATTAGCATCAAAAATTTCTTTTCTTTTAACACAAAATTCGTTTAAGACAAACGAAAATAGCCCAGTTTCTTCCATTTTGTGTTAAATGGTATTTTATTTTATATTGAAAAAAACCGTTTAGCAAGAAAATTCGCTTAACACGAAATAATATTTTTGGACCCAATCTCTCGTAACGAAATTAAAACGAAAAATCGGGTTATTACGAAATATACTGTATTTTTCAGTTCGGTCTCTTAATAGCATAAAAATGCTTTTTACGCGAAATTCGTTTAGCTCGGGAAAAAAAAAATCGGTTAACACGAAATATATCTCAGTCCTTTACGATAATGAAACAATTTCTCCTAACACGAAATTTGTGTAACAAGTAAAATTTTTTTAAAAATGTTAAATGGTTTCTGTTTGACAGTAAAAACCGGTTAACACGAAATAATATTTTGGCCCAATCTCTCATAATGATTCTTTTTATCAATAAATTTCTGTAACACGAAATGTATTTTTCAGTTTCGGTCTCATAAAATAGCATAGAATTTCGTTTAATATTCTGATTCCTTTGCATTTCATGTTTAAATGGTTTCTATTTTACAATGAAAACCTTTTAACACGAAAATAAATAACAAAAAAAAATCGGATAACACGAAATAGGTCTCAGTTTTTTTTTTTTTTTTGCTGTAGTGTAATATTTTCTTCTAACACGAAATTCGTTTTAAATGGTTCCTATTTGACAGTGAAACCCGATTAGCAAGAAAATTCGGTTAACACGCAATAATATTTTTGTCCCAATCTGTCGTAACGAATTCTTTTAACTCGTATTTCGGTTAACACGTGATGCGGTTAACGCGAAAAATGGGATATTACGAGATATATTTTTCAGTTCTTATAGAGTAGAACAAAAATTCGTTTAACACGAAAAAGTAACCTGATCCCTCTTTCCATTTCGTGTTAAGTGGTTTTTCACTGCGCTCATTTAAACCTATAAAAGAAAAAAAAACTTCAGGAACTTTTTTTTTTACGATACGTAGTTGTACAGGTTAGAATCCTTCGAAGAATGTTACGAAGTTTACAAGGACCTAATAAAGAACACGCAAGTACGGTTCCGTAGAACTCCACGTTTTTACGAGTTCGATTTGATCGATCCATCGTCCAATTTTTTGATTTCTCTTAGGACGATTACGACGACGAGAGAGACACGAACTTTTCGGCCGTCGTAGCCAATCTTCATGCGACGAAAAGCCCTTTGGTAATATCGTCGTCTTAAGAGGTGGCAACGGGTAGAAGCGAACCGTTTCTACTCGGTTCGGAACCGGTTTAATCGGTTTGCGGTTAGCAATTTTTTTTTTGGAAACCGGTTTGGATTAGTACGTTGATCTTGACGAACCGGTTCCCAATATGCATTAGCAGATTTGCGCAGCACAGTAGTTAGAAGTGGCTAAGGGTAGAACCGAACCGTTTCTACTCGGTTCGGAACCGGTTTAATCAGTTTGCGGTTAGCAATTTTTTTTTTGGAAACCGGTTTGGATTAGTTCGTTGATCTTGACGAACCGGTTCCCAATATGCATTAGCAGATTTGCGCAGCACAGTAGTTAGAAGTGGCTAAGGGTAGAACCGAACCGTTTCTACTCGGTTCGGAACCGGTTTAATCAGTTTGCGGTTAGCAATTTTTTTTTTGGAAACCGGTTTGGATTAGTTCGTTGATCTTGACGAACCGGTTCCCAATATGCATTAGCAGATTTGCGCAGCACAGTAGTTAGAAGTGGCTAAGGGTAGAACCGAACCGTTTCTACTCGTAACCAGCTCTTTATCAGTTCTAGTAATTGGCGATCCGGTTCTACCAGTTCCGAACCGTTGACATTTCTAATGTCATTCAATTTGTGGCCAAATTTAAACATTTTTTTAAAAAAACTTGTATTTAATTTTTTTTTAAAAAATAAGGCAAAAGAAGCCGTCGAGACGAGAGAGGACACGTACGAACTGACTTACAACTCGTCTTGTACGTTGATCGCAAAAGGAGAGTACGAAGCTGCAATTAGCAAACTTATGAAAGCAGAAGGTTACGATTTAAGGCCCTAAAAAAAGAGACACCTCGGGTTTAAGTGAAAAAAGCATCTTTCGATGTCTCGTTTTTCTCCCCGTAGATTTGTGTAAAAAGACGCTCGCCGAAGATGACGTTACCGAAAGCGAACTCGACGATGAATTAGGAATCATACGGTTACTGATAACTACGGATCGGATTTGTATGCAAATATCCAAGCGAATGTTTCTCAATTTGTGGCTCAAGGGCCAATTACGAAGTATTAGTCATTATTAGAGCAACTGCAATTATTTGCTTATTTAATCAAAAAGGATTGTTAGAGGCTATAGACGTCTAGTTACTATTAAAGTTCTAGCCTCTAATCAGGCGTTTTCATTAGAAGAAAGCCTTTATTGCAGTGGCTGTCTAATGGTGGCGATTACTTCACAATTGGCACTTGAGCCACAGATTGAGAAACAGTTTGCTTGACGACATTGCATAAAAATCCGATCTCTTCTAATAACTCGTGTTTCTCAATTCCACACGTTGACTGTTTTCGGTTTTTTTCTTTTTCTCGAAAACTTTAGAGTTCAACGCGGTTACGGCCTGCAAATGTTGAAACGTAACGAAGAAGCCGGACGACTTTATGCTCAAGTCTTAAAGCAAAAGTAAAAAGATTTAACAACTTTGTTTAGTACGAAGGAAGTGCTTCAACTTTTATAAAATTTAGGCCTTCCGATTTGAGTCTCGCTGCCGTCGCTTCGAACAACGTGGTCGCCATTAACAAAGATCAGAACTTGTTCGATTCGAAGAAGAAAATCAAAGTTGCGACTGCGAATGGACTCGAGCACAAACTGACCAATAAGCAATTAGAGACCATTTCTCTTAATCAGTGCCTCTTATTGATGCATTCGAGTCAGGTAACCCATGATTCATGATTAAGGTGGTGGAATAGATTTTGTGTTCCGTAGACGTTTTTTTGTAAAATTTGGACACAAAAACGTCAAGCGAACGTTTTTTTTTTTATAGAAACAAACATTATGAAGAAATTCAAATTATTTTCAAAACTAGAAAAGGTAAAAGATTCTTCTAAAAGTTTTTTCATTGCAATATCTTAAAAAAATAAACAGTTTTATATTTCAGTTTGAAAAATGACCCGTTTTGGGGGATTTTCGATTACATTTTCGTGAAAAACTATTTACGACGTTTTTCAAACTGTCATAAGAAGTTTATTTTGAAAAGATATCATCATGAAAAAGCTTTTAAGCATTATCACCAACTATTCTAGTTTCTAAAACAGAATTTTTCCGTAATGTTTTTCCTGAAAAAATATTCGCTTAAAAAATGTAAAATGTTCTCAAAACCGCGGTTGAGGGGGAAGAGGTCTCCTATTGAACATAGTAGGCATTGCAGTGGCGCCATCTGGCGGGACGAAAACCAAATAACTATCTGTTCAGCCAACTTAAGTGAATCTTTGCAAAGTTAGTAAAATCGTAAAATTATTTGCAGGGAGAACAATGTTTGACGCAGTTGAATTCGCTTCGTAAACAACTTCCCGACAGCGCCGACGTGGTTCTCATCGAAGCGGCGCTCTGTTGTCGAGAGAAAAATGTCGATAAAGCCGTCGATATTTTGCAGGCACAGCCATTTTTTTTTTTTTTTTTTTGAAAATTCTGTTCAACGTGAAGTCGAAACTGACAAATTTAATTTTATCTTCTCTTTCAGGAATTTGCATCGACTCATCCGAAAGAATCGGTTAAAATATTGTTCACTTTGGTGCAGTTGTTATTGATTCAAGGTTTGGTTTGTCGTAATTTTCTGGTTGGAATTCGTTGAGACGATGATTTTCGTCGCTCGTTATTACGCTCTCTCTCTTTTGCTTTCAGGGAAAGTGAAAGAAGCTTGTTCCGTATTACATTCCATCGGAGACGTTTCGTACAAACCTGGAGTTGTAAGTGCAGAAGAATGCTTTTTAGAAAATAGTAATATGGGGTATGCATTTGGAAACTGCTTGTTATAGGACGACTGTTGTACGGCGTTTAGTCGTAGGCATTTTGGAAAAAAAAAACTTGTGTTTGAAATTTACTTTACGGAATTCTGCGGTAAAACTTTTTTTCAAGACTGAAATGATAAGACTAACAGATGGTGTCTGCGTTTGAAAATTGTTTACCGTAGTACGACCGTTTTACAACGTTTAGTCGTAGTACGACCGTTTTACAATGTTTAGTCGTAGTACGACCGTTTTACAACGTTTAGTCGTAGTACGACCGTTTTACAACGTTTAGTCGTAGTACGACCGTTTTACAACGTTTAGTCGTAGTACGACCGTTTTACAACGTTTAGTCGTAGTACGACCGTTTTACAACGTTTAGTCGTAGTACGACCGTTTTACAACGTTTAGTCGTAGTACGACCGTTTTATGGTATTTAGTTGTAGCCATTTTTTTTTTAAAAAGCAAATGTTTGTTATTAACTACTTAATTTTGCTGTAAAACGCTTTTTACGGCTGAAATAATGAGAGTAACAGAAAGAAGTTGCGTTTGAAAATCGCTTGGCGTAGTACGACCCTTTTACGGCGTGAAAACTGCAGGTCCGCAATTGACCCGTTTTGCGGCGTTTATGGTCTTAGCCATTTTTAAAAGCTGCCTATGAAATACACCTAATGACAGAAAGGTGACCATTCGGATTTAATAAATTACTCCATAAGTAGCCAAGAATACCTGTAGCAGAGGGACAAAGAGTCGAAACACAGCATTCTATTCTTTTACTTTACGTTTTGTTTGTTTGGTTTTTAAAAAAAAAGGTATCGGCGTTGGTGTGTCTTTATTTAAGTATTGAGGACAAAGGTTCAGCAGCGAAAGTGTTCGAGGACACCGTCCAATGGTATAAGAAGAACGATGTAGGTTTTTTACGTCGAATTGTTTACAGTTCGAAACATATGAAATTTTATGCCCGATCCGCATCAAGTTGACAAAACAAAGAAACAACAGAAACTCAAGTGTTTCAAGATAAATTCGCGACAATTCTAAAACATTTCTGCGACTTTTGAGTTTTGTTTTTGTCTGTAATTTCACAAACTATTCCATGTCTCGGCTTAAGTCGGTAAACGGCGTAAGGTTTGTGTTTTGTCTCGGTACTACGCAGCATTTTGGTCAACTTTGTGTCTGTGCAGTTGTTGACAGTTAGTATTAAAACAAAAACAAAACCCAATTTGTTTGTGTTTTGTCACAAATGTGTTGTGGTTTTGTTTTGAGTACTGCTGACACTTGTTTCAAATTTGTTTTGTTTTTCGAAAATCTTCTTTTTCTGGCTTTTCTGTTTTTGTCTCGATCTCATATTACACTTTTGTCAGCTGATAAAACAAAAACAAAACAGAAACTCAGTGTTTGAAGACAAATTGGCGACAATTCTAAAACATGTTTGCGACTTTTGTGTGTTGTCTTAAATTTCACAAACTATTTCCATGTCCCATCTCAAGCAGGTAAACATTAAAAGAGGGTTTGTGTTTTGTCTCTGTATTATGCAACATTTTGTCAACTTTGTGTCTGTGTAGTTGTGGACAGTTAGTATTAAAACAAAAACAGAACAGTTACGTATTTTATGTAGGACAAGCCATAGAAACAAAAACAAAACCGAATTTGTTTGTGTTGAGGTTTAATTTTGAGCACTGATGACAGTTGTTTCAGATTTGTTTTGTTGCGTTCATTATCGGTTTTTTTGTTGTGTTTTTGTCTCTCGAACTCATATTGAACTTTTGTCACCTTTTGATGTGGATTGATGTGGATCAAATTTGAATGGACATTTTCGATTTTCTTTAACTTTTATGATAAAAAAATCGTGTTATTTTAGCCAAAAAGTGAACATTTAGTTGTTCTGTGGAGAGAAAGTGCAAATTTCCACATTAACAATGGAAATGCCGTAGCAGCCGCACGAAACTTAGAAGAACTCCACAAGTAACAAAATTTTGGAAGTTGTTTGTCGTGGCAACGTTTTCGTAATTTTAACGTTTTCTTCAATTTTGTAGAATTAATCCGAAAGATGTGAAAGTTTTAGCTCAACTCATTACTGCCTATTCACAGTTTGATGCCGACAAAGCATTAATGTATCCTTTTTCGTATATATTTTGTTTGCGTATAATTAAGATAGTTTCTTTAACTTTAAACGCATCGTTAGAGCTAGCAAAAAGTTGCCTTCGATGACTGAAGTCGTGGCACAAAGTGTCGATGTCGATACTTTGGAGTCGACTGCTTGGGCCATGGGGGCGAAATATCTAAAGAAAGCGGTGGTTCCAAAGACTGTCGCATCGCCGGGATCTTCAAAAAGGTCGAAACGTTTTCGATTGTTAAGGTGGCTCACTAGATATTTATTCTTTTTTGTCGTCTCATATGGCGCCATTGCAGTGGCTATTATTGTTCTATAGGAAATTCACTTGAGATGATTTATGTTTTTCAAGGCGAACGTTTTTCGAGAGAAACATTACGAAAAAGTTGTAAGTGTTTTAGAAACTAGAATAGTTGGTGATAATGCTAAAAGTTTTTTCATGATGTAATTCTTTCAAAATAAACTTTGTTATGACAGTTTGAAAAAGAGGCGAAAATAGTTTTTTTTTTATGAAATTTTAATGGAGAAACCCAAAAAAACGGTTCATTTTTCAAACTGAACTATAAAATAGTTTGATTTTTTAAGATATTGCAAAGAAAAGACTTCTAACATCATCTTTTACCATTCTAGTTTTGAAAACAATTTGAATTTTTTCATAATGTTGTTTTTAAAAAAAAAAACGTTCGCTTTACGTTTTTTTGCGTCCAAATTTTACAAAAAATTGTCTATGGAGCTTAGCATTAGGAACTGCAGTGTAACTGCTGAACATCCGGATTAGTGGACAAAAGCAAAATAAATATCTATTCAGCCTCTTTGAGCGTTTCGTACTTAAAATTTTCTTCTTTGTTTTATCGTCATCTCGAATTAGTTCTCGCGATGCCGATCAACTAATCAAAAAGAGAAAACGAACTAAAAAGAAGGGAAAACTGCCGAAGAATTACGATCCTAACGTCGTTCCCGATCCTGAAAGATGGCTTCCGCGTAAAGAGCGGTCTGCTTTTAAGAAACGAAAGGACAGACGTGCAGTTGTTAGTGTCGGTTAGTACAAATTTAATCTCGATCGATCCGTTTGTTTTGTGCATAAGTGCGTTGTTTCGCATTTCGTCGCCAGCAGTCGGCTGTTGTTGTTTTTTTTTTTGATTTGCCGCATTTGTTATTTTATAGGTAAAGGAACTCAAGGAGCAACTACAGGAAGCGCAGAAATGTAAGTTTACAATTTTCCCCAGTAATTAGAATCTAGCTCACGCTAGTGGTCGCTTTTTTTTACAATTTTCCTTGCGGCGATTCGCTTTTCGACAATGTGCTGAAAATATATTGGTCAAAGAAATTCTTCGCTTGCTCTGCTCTTTCGGCGTTTTGTCAGCCTCGCACGCTCTAACAGCCGAGGCGGAGAATTGCATCTGGCGCAGTTTTCTCGTCGCTTATGGAATCTGTTTACAGCTGTTGTGCGCTCTGCGTTCTCAACTTCTCTGCGTGTTTAGCTAACTTTCAGAGTTTATTACATCCAAAGTTATTACAATGGTCCACTTTTTAAAGTGTGGGGTCTCGTTGCTGACCTGCCTTATATAGGTGGTGCCCGCCCTACTTGTAATTCGTTTGAAATGTATTTTTAATTTTGACAGTGACATGGGAATAAAAAGTAATTTGAGTTCTCCGCGTCCGAATTCGACCGCTTCTCCGGTAGCTTCTTCTTCTTTGGGTGCGAATGCGCTTCCTAATCGTCCTCGACAGCAACCGAGGAATCTGGCACATAAGAAGAAGGGAGGAAACAAAGGAAAACGATAAAAATATTGATTAATCTTCCTTTTCTTTTTTTATGTTTTTTTATGAAAAGAAAAGAGAGAGAAATCTTGAATTATCAAAAGAAGAAAGAAAAAAAAAAGATATTATTGAGTCGAGGAATTATAATTATTAGGAAAAAAAAGTGACAAGTTTATTTTTATTGTGTTGTAATGAAACAGTGCAGCAGTAGAAATTTCGTTTCATTTAATAAGATAATTGTATATAGCAATGAAAAAATAAATAGCAATTAGAACCTCGCTAATCCGAACCACTCTAGTCCGAAATTTCAGATAAATCTGAACACGAACGGTCGTAAGAATATTAAAAATAAATTTAAATGAAAAAGAATTTTATTTTTTTAGCAAAATAATCAATTAAAATGAAAATATTAAAGATTAAAATCACGTTAAGAAAGCAAGTTGATAATTTATGTTGTGCATGTAGCGTTAGATGGCGCCACTAGCCCTCCCATAGAAATGTACTGACACTTCTTCAACTCTTGACGCCCCTTTTCATTTTTTTCACGTGGCAAACTTAATTGCGTCATCGCTATTTCTCTACACGTGTTTCTCTTCACTTATATGTTGTTCTGGGTTAAGTTTGCCACGTGCTGATAAATAAGGTTGTTTTGGACGCTTTTATTAGCTAAAAGGCGTTTGATTTCAACTAATTGGCGAGTGTAGTTTGCCACCTATGGAGGTTGCAGGCGCCATCTACCTTGCAGTTACACAAATATTTTTTTCTATGGAGTCATCTTAGAACACGGGAAGAAACAAAAAAAATGTTTATTTTGATACATTTTTTAACAAGTGTTTTGGTCTATTAAAGTTCGTAAACTGCCTACGATTTACATAAAATTCCTCTCAATTCTGAACGGTTTGGTAATCCGAACAAGTTTCGGGCGCAATTAGTTTGGATTAGCGAAATATTCTGCTGTATTTTTAATTGTTTGCTGGGTAAAATGAGCCATCGAGCTTTTGATTCTTTCGTCTTAGAACTAATTTAGTTTAATTAGAATGAATTTCAGTTATTTTTTTTTTACATAAGTATTCGTATATTGAAATATTTCATATAATATTTTAAAAATATTATTTGTGCACAGAAAGCAAAAATTACACTTAATTCTTCAAATGTAATTTCACATTTTTTTTTTTACTTTCAAGAATAGTATTTATTGCAGATATTTGATTACGTCTTGCGAATTACGTGTGATTTTAAGGTACAGTCGCGTGAACGTGTAATTTGCTTATCAATTTATAAATGATTACGATGTATAAATTTATTTTCGTTTTTTGAACCTGCTCTGTTTCATCTGAAACATAATAAAAGTTGATAATAAAAAAAACTGTTTTGTCATATGAGAAGCATTGTATTAAATCACCTCTTTTTTATCTCATAGGACTCTTGAGATCATCATGCCATCATTCATCATGCCAGATGAATGAAGCGACTGAATAAACGCCAAGTTTTTGGCGTTTGTTAAAATTAGCACATTGGTGTTTGCTCCAATTTGAATAATTACTGTGCAAGCAGCCCAGAGAGCTTGTGGCCGAGGGACCATTTACTCCAAAAGCAGCATAAAAATGCATTGTTGAAATATTTATTCCCTGGGATACCAATCCCCCCTCCCATTGGTTAATAATAAGTTCATTTTGCAGCATCATTATACAGTATATATGCTTTATTTAATGGTACCCCTGATATAATTTCCCAAATCATAACATTCTCCCATGCACAGCCTCCTCTGGAAGCAAATTTCTATTGTCGAATGACCCTAAGTAGAAATGACCAGAATTACGAGTCTGTTCGCGCAAAAATCTCTCCTAATTTCTTAAGAGTGGTGACCCCATCCATGTACAGCTTTACACAGTGTACTAGCAGCCGACTGAGACAAAGACCCCCACTAACATTTTTAAAAGAATGTTGAGGCTGAAACCAGCCCTACAAACTGCTATCAAGTTCTTTGAGAACTTGGCACTTATTCATTTTGGTTTATGTTCCAATTGGCGCTTATTCAGTTTGGAATTTCTTCAATTTGGTGCTTATTCAGTGCCACCAGATGAACTCCAGTGGGAATCGCTAGCAAAAAGGAGAGCTGAGCAAAGCTTTGCCCTTTTTGAATGCTTGCTAGCTCCAGAGAACAGGGCATTGTTAGCTATGCAATTCTTTCTAGAAACTTCTGCATACGTAGACGTGTCCATCCAATGCTCATTAAAGAAATAAGAGCTGGAACTGATGCCATATTTTCAAATGTATTTAGACTATGGAGTTCTCTTCTGGCACGTAGTTCTGTTTTAGGACGAATTCAATTTGAAAATGATTTGCCTAAGCCGTGATGAACCGTGTGAAACCAGTCATTTATGATTGGGAATTATCCCCCATGTGACGTGGCCCTCGAGCTAAATTGCAGGTGTAATGGGTGGACATGCGCGTCGTTTGTTCCTTTTTTACTCCTTTCATTTCAATTTCAGTCACCCCCTCCCCCTTTTTTCCCTTCCACGTTTCTCTCTCTCTTCCCCCCCCCCCTACACTTTCCAACCTTTTCCCCCTCTCCAATTTAATATCATGGGGTTCCTGGATGGGGAGTGTGCAACATATAGTTGACCTTGAGAAAAAAGCGGTTCATTTATTCATTTAAATTGTACAGCGTTAATCACACACACACACACAGACCTGGCTTAATACTTTTTATTATATTAATAATTTAATATTTAATATTATTTCATTTATTTGTATCTTCTTAATGAATAATAATAGAATTCTTATATGAAGGATTCGAGAGATTCGAGGGATTCGAGAACCTTTTAGGATTCGGATTCGGATTCGAGAAAATTTAGGATTCGTCCCACCTCTTGAAAAAAAAAAACGTTCTGCAGTTACTGCTTTGTAATAATCTGGGCAATATAAAAAATATATTTATGAGAGAAATTTATGTTTATAGCTTTATCAAATTTCAATATTAGTCTTAGTTTTAGTTTGCATTAACTTGCACCTGCTTACAAAACCTGCTAACAAATATTTGCATACACACACACAGAATTGAGGGATTTACTTTTGAATTTTATAAGCACTGATTACAAACAATGATTTTTTTAAGAAATAAAAGAGCGGATTCGACAGATTTTTGTTTTTTTTTTGGATGAAACATTTTTGCGGGTCAAGGTGTGTTATCAGATGAAGGTGTGTTATCAAGATCAATGCACTTGGCCATGAAGGTGCTTACTCCAAGTCCACTTTTGCCTTAAAAATGACTAAAGCAAATAACAGTTAAGAAGACATTTGCCACCTGCCTTTAAAAAAAAGGACTTCTAAATAAAATAAGGGCTTGTCCTGTTTGTAAATAATAAGAGATCTAAATGTGTAAATATGGACCCTGGGTTTGTACTCTTGATGAAATTAGTGTAAATACGTGTTATGGTCGCGTGTGACTCGTGTGCCAACCAAACAAAAGTCACTTTAGGGGGGGAGGATTTGGGCAAAGAAATCCAAACTTGAATTATTGATATAGAAAGTGAGTCGAGGAAGTAATTTATTGTTTGATTTTCTTTGCAATATAGAAAAGAACTCACTTTTGACAATTTCAATTTGTACAATATCTAATACAGAGGTGGGCCACATGATGGGGGATACATTTTAAATACAACATATCTAGGCACATTTACTAAGGACTATGTGGAATACACACATAACTAAGGTTTAGGAGTTCACATCCCATAGATGGGGCACCACCTTGATGAGAACATTCTTAGGGTCTCGATCTACATCAGCCACACCATAATGCGGCCGATTTTTTTTATTATTTATTAAAAAAACATTGCTAATAACACTTGTCTTCAGCAATGTTACCTATGATGTAAAATGGCCTTTAAATAGAAAAACTGATAACATTTCGCAAAACCACTTTTTTTGGAGTAAAATGTGTTTAAAGTTGCATTTTTTTTTTTAAGGATGGGACTTTCGAATCCGGTGAATTTTGAAAAATATTCGAGATTCGAAAACTCGAATCTTGCAGCTTTTTTCGTCTTTCGAATCCTAATCTAAAAAAAAACTTGTTTAAAACTTTGGTAAAATTAGTTTTAACTCCATTGACGTCCAATAGAAGCGTTCACTAAGAACAAAAAACCGTCAAATGTTGCAATTTCGGTGTTGTACCCGGATAACGAATACAGGCCCGGCCGGCTGATCGGCGATCGCCGGTCAATTGGGGACAAAAAGAAAATGGGGGGCCAAAAATAAATAAATTAAAAAAATGGGGCAAACACAATTTCATAGCCGGTGGGGCCAACCACTAGCCAGTCCGGCCCTGCACGAATATCACCTTGTGGCCTGACCCTGAGTGCCACACTTGTTTTTTTTTATTATTAATAATTTAATATATAATATTATTTGATTTATTTGTATCTTTCTTAATGAATAATATAGGATTCTTATACGAAGGATTCGAGATTCGAGGAAATCGAGAACCTTTTAGGATTCAGGTTTCGGATTCAGATATGAGAAAATTTAGGATTCGTCCCACCTCTAATTTTTTCTATCTCAATTTATTGTAGGGCAGCCAAATAAACCGATATTGTGAGTAGTCAAAACGGTTTTTGCACTTTTAAACTCATTTTCCCAAAAATAGTAGGTTTTTTTGAGTTGTGCCACTCTTCCAACCGAGGTGTCATTATTTTTGAAACATTATTGTTATAAATATTATAATAAGTTAAATATTCATCCATAATAATAATACGATTTTAATTATTTTCAATTGATTAGTTGGAAATTTCATTTATTCAAATTGTCAATAAATGTAAAAAAAAAAATAATTTTACAATAATTAAAATAACAAAAAAAAATAATAATAATAATAATAATAATAATAAATAAACAAATAACTTTTAAATAATTATATATATAATAAAAATTCATAAAATTTACTAAGAAACACAAAAGTTTCACTTCTGATAATATTAATTATCGGTAACCAAAATATATATTTTGAATTTTAAACATGGTTTCATTTATAGTTTTGTGGTTGCTTCTTCCATTTTGAGCTTTTCTTCACGGTATAACATCACTTCGATTATTGTGTAACCCAACATGCCGATGCCTAGTACAAGTAACATGATGTAGATTTGCACGTAGATGCAAATATGGACGCTGATTGCCTGCCATACACAGAGTCCTACAGACTGCCATATATTGTGACATGCGTATGCGGCATTTCCAGATTCATTTGCATGCAACAGTCCCACAAATGCTAAAGAAAATAACAATAAAATTGCATTTAGTAATAGAAATTTACTAGAAATGAATAGAAATTTACTAGAATTTTATAGAAATTTACTAGAATTTTATAGAAATTTACTAGAATTTTATAGAAATTTACTAGAATTTTATAGAAATTTTCTAGAAATTAATAGAAATTTAGTAAAATTGTATAGACATTTACTAGAAATTAATAGAAGTTTACTAGAATTTTATAGAAATTTTCTAGAAATTAATAGAAATTTACTAAAATTTTATAGAAATTTACTAAAATTTTATAGAAATTTACTAAAATTTTATAGAAATTTACTAAAATTTTATAGAAATTTACTAAAATTTTATAGAAATTTACTAGAATTTTATAGAAATTTACTAGAATTTTATAGAAATTTACTAGAATTTTATAGAAAATTACTAGAATTTTATAGAAATTTACTAGAATTTTATAGAAATTTACTAGAATTTTATAGAAATTTACTAGAATTTTATAGAAATTTACTAGAAATTAATAGAAGTTTACTAGAAATTAATATAAATTTTTTTCCTGGGTTTCTTCCAGCCAAAACTGATCAATCCAATCTGCCATAAACTGATCACAGTGATCAGTTTTGATAAAATATGTATAGTCACTTTAAAGGACAATTTAAATGATGTAATTTTATGAAATAATTGTTCTGTAATGCTAAAGCTGTGTATAATTGAGACAATTGTTATTTAATTACCTTTTTGTTTGTTTTAGTTTGTTGGAATCAAACCATTGTTTAATAAGAATTACAATTTTTCATATTAAATAATAGTAGGATTATGAGATCAGTGGGAAGGGATTGGTAGGAGTTAACAAACATGACGATGTAAATTACAAGATGTTTTTAATTTATTTCTCTTCATTAAGGCACATTATGGAACGGAATATAACTTGAATTTTACCTTTTTTTTTAAAGTATTTTGAAGCAAAACTTAAATGGGAAGGTGATCATTAATAAGACGAAAAATTTTGTATGAAATTCACAAAACGCCATAATTCTCTCAATTATGTGTTTAGTGAATTTTTTGCAAACTTTTGGCCACAATGCGATACCATGTAAGACTTGTGATTATCATAATGTTCAATAATAATTAGTTTATTCCTAAATATAAATGCACAAAATGCATAATCTTTGAAAATTTGCAATAAAGTCGCATAAATTAATTTTTTTCTTTAAAACTACTTTTGGTTAAAAAAAAAACTACACAAAAGATTTCTACAATTATTGTTGCTATTAATTGTTTTAGACATTTAATTACTTTTACTATTGCTAGTTTTATATTGCATAAAATGAACAATTAAGTTTCTTTCTGCATATTTTGCATTTTGAGTATTCATTTTACATTAATATTATGTACTAGTGGGGTAACCCGTCATAAATGACGGGAGCAAAATTCACAGGCACTTGTGCGCATGCGCGTCGTTTTTTTCCTTTTTTTACTTCTTTCATTTCAATTTCAGTCACCCCCTCCCACTTTTCTCTCTCTCTCCCCCTTCTACACTTTCCAAACTTTTCCCCTCACCCCCTCCCACTTTTCTCTCTCCCTCCCCCCTTCTACACTTTCCAAAGGAAGAGTTCAACATATAGTTGACCTTGAGAAAAAAAAACGGTTCATTTATTCAAATTTATATAAATTCCAACGTGCTTCAATGGACGGGAGCAAAATTCACAGGCAATTGTGCGCATGCGCGTCGTTTTTTTCCTTTTTTTCCTCCTTTCATGTCAATTTCAGTCACCCCCTCCCACTTTTCTCTCTGTCTCTCCCCCCCTTCTACACTTTCCAAAGGAAGAGTTCAACATATAGTTGACCTTGAGAAAAAAAAAACGGTTCATTTATTCAAATTTATATAAATTCCGACGTGCTTCAATGGTTTTTGTTACTCCACACACACACACACACACAGACCTGGGATATTATATATATAATATTTCTATAAACAATTTGCACATTTTTTACATCAAAGTTTTCATTACTTAATCACTTGATTAGTTTTTTTTTTTATCAACTGATGAACCGAAAAAAAAAAAGCAGAAATGTGAAATTTTTCTACTAATTTATTTTAAGTTTCAACTAAAACATATGACAAATATACATCAATGTGTGTGTGACACATGTCATTTGATGGATTTATGCATTTGGTTCTGTAACTTTGGTTGAATGGCAGTGTCTGTGTCACACTTGTGTCTGGGTTTCTATTATCAATAATTTTATCAATGCCTTTTGTTACAATTATTTATCAAGTATGTTTCTGATGTGACAAGCGTCACATGCTGTAATTTGTGTTTATGTAATACTTTAGTCACATGTTAACATCTAGTTGATAGGTTGATGATGTAGGAATTAAAATTACCTGATAATTGGGACAGCCAGATTGTGGAACTGGCACCCCAGATAGCAGACATGATATACAAACTTCTTGTTGCATGCTCAGATACAGGTGACCAATTCAACATTGCCACAGTGACTGTAAAACTGCCACATGCTGCAATAATGAAGATCACTTTTCGTCCAACATATTGTGTTAAAAGTCCGCTGATGAAGACGGCCGACAAGGCTCCTGCACCTCCGTGCACAATCATAACATACCCAATGCTGTCTATTCCAAGAGCACACGTTATGAATCCCTTTTATGAAAAAAAAAAAAACAATAAAAAGAAAGTTCAAAACACATTATGATACTTGTTTTAGGACAATAAAGTCTCTGATAGAAGGAAGGTCTAATCTAAAGGGCCAATCATGTCTACTTTTGAATTTTTCAGTCATTTATGGCTTTATACCTAGTACACTCACCTGATAATTGAAATGCATTTAAATAATAAACGTGTTCTACAGAGCCCTCTGTGAAGGGCAAACAAACAATATGTCGTCGATTTTAATTTATTCAGTTAATAATCTGAAAAATATTGAGTTAATACTTAAGAGCCTAAATCCACGTCCATCTTGTTGTTTTGAGCAGACGACAACGAGACAAATGAGTGTTCTTATATAGTGTTACTAAAACTGATAGAAATCGCCTCACAATCGCTCAATTCAAATACAGTAAAGCGCAAAATGCAACAAAAAGTATTGTTCTTTAATTGCTCGATTTATATAATTTTTGAAAAGGTCCTTCTATTTTTAAACAAGGTTCAAAGTCGTTCGTTTTTTTAACCCCATGTTAAATCCCATTGGCCCCAAAACCGTCCCACAAACATTTGAAAAAAACTCGTTAAAAACGATTTAGAACAATAACAAAATAATTAGCACATATATTCATGTATTGGCTTCATGATGTTTCCTTTTTATAAATTTTGAAAAGGTCCTTCTATTTTTTTTAATAACGTTTAAAAACGTACGTTTGTTAACTCCATGTTAAGTCCCATAGCCATGGGCCATTTGAGCTGCTTTCAGAGTATTAATTCAAAATTCAAATTGTAAATAAGACGTATACTTACCAAACTAAAACTAGTTAAAGTAAACGAAAGCGAGATTCCGATATACATTGACAATGGCACCAAAAGAATGGCTTTTATCTTCTTCATATGCACAAATGTTGCTAGTAAATTTTTCCAAGTGTTTGCATTTCTTTTCGAGTCTGACTTTGACAATACATTTATATTCTTTTGGATTGGTCTTAGAAGAATAAGCAGTGGACCGGACACCATCGAAGCTACAACATACAGTCCAAACAATAAATAGATTTGATTTCTGGAAGGTTGATACAACCTGTTTTCTGATGTGGAATCGTTAATTAATGTTTCGTTAGACATGCTATCGTAGTTGTAGTATGCGCTTGACAAAGACGAATTCATGGCATTTGTCGACAAGTGCTCGAAGTCTGCGAAGCAGTAATTAGCACCGCATATGCTCTCGACGAGACTAGGTGGTAGATTATGAGCTTCCTGTGGTCTTTTGAATATCTGCGACGATACAAAATTGCTAGCCAGATGAGAACACCGTTGCACCATGAAAAAAATCCCAAAAAATTTCGCAGTGGCGGCCTCGACGGGTTCTCGTGTCGCTTGCGCGTATTGCTTACTTAGTAGCATGAGATATGCCGTAAAAGAAGATACGAGCGGTGCACCGACGAGGCCAGAAACGATGACAGCCGGATATAACGTATACCAAGTAGAATGGAGATTGGCCGCCGGATACGTGGATCTTAAAAACATGGAAACGATCAACGACCACTTTAAACCGAGCTTTGAAATCAACGTAGAGACTAGAAATAAGTTCGATAGGATGCCAAAAATCGAAAGTACCGTAAATGCATTGGTGCCTAGATTTCCTTCGCGGTTGATGGAACTCTGTAGTGTGGTCGTGCCACCGATGGACATAAAATTCAGAAAGAATCCCAAGTGTGCAATTGCCATGTCTTTGACAATGACACTTTTTGTTAATTTCTCTTCATCCGTTTTGTCTTTTGATTCTAAGCCTAAGACTTTTTTCTTCTTGTCACATCCCATTGCCATTTCAACCTCTTCAATCATTATGCTGCCCATATCGTTGTTGTGACAAATTTGTTGTTGGTTGGTTATACAGTCTAGGATGTGGTTTTCATTAACACTGGATTTTTATACCCTTGATTTTTATTTCATAATGTTGAGTGAATGTTACACGGTGACTTTGCATGACTGACTGATGTCTAGTTATCACTGGTTTTTGTTGTTTTTTTCCTTTTCTTCCCACACTGTCACAGTGGCTGTGAGAGGGTTTAAGTGTCATTAAAAGACTAAGGAGAGAGTATACCCATCCAAAAAAAAAAATGAAGGGATTAAATGAACTTCTCGAATTGTCTTTTACTTATTATATCTTTGCTTATTACTATGACGTCACAGCATTACAGACACAATACAGACATGCCAAGCAAATTATATTGTTAAGAATATACTGTATGGAAAGCGTTACAGACATACAGAGACATGCCAAATAAATTTATTTTGTTAACTTACACTTGTATATACAGGAGAAGCGTTACAGACATAGACATAGATTCTTATTATTGATTTTTGACTTTGATTTGATTTATTGAAATTTTGACCAGTCATTTTCCAATGTGTCAATTGATCACACCACTTTTTTTTTTTTTTGATGAAAACAAATGCGGGAGAGGGGTGCATTTGAAAACACCTCGTTACTCGTTCTTTTTAACAGACTTATACCTTGTACACACATGAATTAAATGAATTCAAATTAAATGTGTTTAGGTGAATTATACGGAATCCAGTTAAGGACATGAACACCAAATAAAAATTGACTTTTATTATTAATATTTTAAATTGAAATACTAAATCAATATTTTGTTAATAGTTTATATATTAGATTTAAGTATTAACTCAATATTTTCAGATTATTTACTGAATAAATCGAATTCGACATATTGTTTGTTTGTCCTTCACAGGACTCTGTAGAACACGTTTATTATTTAAATGCATTTAAATTATCAAGTGTGCATGTACTAGGTATTAGGAACATAGAGCCACTTCAGAGTTACATTCAACTTGCATGTGTTGTGAGACGTGGTCAATTTGGCGGTTTAATAAAAAGCTCATGAAAATACCTGAAGAACATATTAGCAAAATGAACTATTTTCAGGTCAATAACTTTTAACACTGTTTGAGCAAATTAGCATAATTCGAAAGGATGTAAAATAAAAATGAAAGACCTATTTGAATAATGCAACCAACGGACCTTAAAACCTGACCATAACATTTAAGAAGCGAATGCAACATCAATTATTGCTTAAAATACAATTTGTAGACAGGACAGGAACACACAGACCACTTTGTGGTGCAGACAAAAAAAAAATTGATGTGGGGGCCTGCTTCACACACGTGGTGCTGCAAAGTGGTTGGTCTGTCCTGCGTCACACGGATCACTTTGGGTGGTGCAGCAAAGTGGTTTGATCTGTCCTGCTTCACACAGACCACTTTCTGTGGTGCAGCAAAGGGGTTGATCTGTCCTGCTTCTCACAGACCACTTTGTGTGGTGCAGCAAAGGGGTTGATCTGGCCTGCTTCACACATACCACTTTGTGTGGTGCAGCAAAGTGGTTTGATTTGACCTGCTTCACACATACCACTTTGTGTGGTGCAGCAAAGGGGTTGATCTGGTCTGCTTCACACAGACCACTTTGTGTGGTGCAGCAAAGTGGTTGATCTGGCCTGTTCACACATACCACTATGAGTGGTGCTGCAAAGGGGTTGATCTGGCCTGTTCACACAGACCACTTTGTGTGGTGCAGCAAAGGGGTTGATCTGGCCTGCTTCACACAGACCACCATTGAAAACAATGATCTTGATCATCACTGACAACCACTTGTGGCCAGACTCAGCCACTCATTGCCATTGTGGTTCTAGAAAAAAAAACCCACTGGCATTGCCCTTATGTAATTAAGTTTCTGCTAAAAATGATCACTATGTGGCGCCACAAAGTCATTGTGTAATAAAATTTGTATAAAAAGAGCAACTGTGGCTTGGCAAAACATTGAATGAATTTTGTCATTCAAATTTCGCCTAAAAGTAGTCCTCGAAATCATCGGGACCTTTTTTTTTTGGAGTTCTGTTTTTTTTATTGAAGGGCTTCAAATGTGACATTTGATGGGTTCAGACTCTCAAAGAGCCCCAGGATGAAGAAGAAAACTAAACACTTGAAGTAGCCATTATTATGCACAATATAACTACAAATCCCTTGGCAAGAATTACATAAAATGAAAGGTTGCCATTTTATCAAGAGTTTTTCTCTCCCCCTCGAGCCACTTTTGGATGTGTTCAGCCATATGGACCCTCGAGTGGCTGGCTGTGTTTAAAAAAGGGTGGGTTAACTTAAGCCTGGGCTACTTACTGTATAGTTCCCCCCCCTTAACCTCTTAAATTTGGGCACAAAAGACACACTGTTAAGCCTTGTTTCCACTGAGGCGAAAATTTGAAATTTTTGAAAATTTCAACTGGTGAAAAATAGAAGAACCGTGCCCCTCCCCCTGCCTATGATGATGAATAGGCTGGGGGCCCACGGTTTTTCTATTTTTCACCAGTTGAAATATTCAAAAAGTTCAAATTTTCACCCCAATGGAAACAAGGCCTTAGATTCATAATTCTGTTATTTAAATTAAAATCTTTCTATATACTTTGAGGCCTTGCAAATTGAGTAACAATTAAACAATTATAAAAACCTGACTGATTACCTATAATGCATGTAGAAATTAATCAAGCATATTTTTTTTTAGCTATAGGTGTCAATAAAGGTGAAGATAATAGGATTTCAAAGTGAGATATTCTTCTCCAAAAAGGGGAATTTTGAAAACGGGGGTTTAAAACTAGGATAATCCTCTCTTTTTTTTTCTGTTGGTTGAGCTGTGCCGCCTTTGATTCTGTAGTAATACCATATTATAATGTAAAATACAATAGTTTGCTTAAAATATGGACAGTGAGTGAGTGAGTTTTGCTTGAAAATATATCATTTTGATTAAAGCAAAACTGTTCTTCAACTCAAGTGTTACTTGCTCCTGCATGAATCCATGTTAACTTTTCAGTCAATATGGATGTATAGTAAAATAATAAAGAAAAACTATAAGGCCCTTGGCACACAGACCACTTTTGGTGGTCGATTTTGACTGCAAAATGAAGTTGCAGGTGGTTGCAACTTGATTGCAATGTAAATTTTATGGAAGAATCAAAGTATAGTCGATTTTGGCAACAACCTGGTTTCATATTGCAGTCGAAATCGACCACTAAAAGTGGCCTGTGTGGTTCAGTCCTAAATGTAGTTTTTTTTTGGTAGGTTTTATTGCAATTATTTAACTTTTTTTAATCATAATCATCTAACTTTATTTGTTAAAATAAACACGATTTAGTCAGAAAAAAAAATTCTATGAACTGTTTCTTAAGAGGGCTCCATAGAAAAATACTGGTGTAAACGCTATGGGAGGGCTAGTGGCGCCATCTAATGCTACAAGGACAAAATAAATGGTCTACTTTCAGTTGATAGTAGCAATTCATTGCTTTAAACATTTTAAATAATTTGTACATGTCGTTGTTTAAGAAGTGATATCACGTAAAATAACAAAATATAAATTTTAAACGTTTTTTAACGTTAAAAACGTTTTAATAAAAATTTAAGGTTTTGTTACATAATTTTTTGCTAATAAAATTATTTGGACGTTTTTTGAGCCGTAATTAATATAATTATGTTACGTACATGAAATCACAAATTTCATTTTCTCTAAATATTAGCAAAATCATATTAAATGGATTTGATTTTGCGACATTTTCCGAACAATGCACTTCTTTTTTATGATTTTTTTATATTGGTTTTTGGTTTTGAGCACCAAAAATGTCACTTACATGGTATCACTTCTTAACCAACGGTTTGCTGATTTTGCATAAAATGAACAATTTGTTTTACATATTTTGCACTTGTGGTTTATTTTTTTTTTATTATTTAAATTTGCATAAAATGCATAACTCTCAAAAAAATAATTTTACATTTTCTGAATTTTTATTTGCAGAAAAGTTTTAGCCTCATTGATAAACATCTGTCAATCAAAAAATAACCAAATTGAGACTTAATCTATTTGAAATATTTGTAATCTGCTCTTTATCACTTTCGAGTTATTAGTTTTTTTTTTCACAATTTCATGTTAATATATTCATTTTTTTTTAAACATTTCTGGAGAAAAAAATATTATGAGTTCATAAAGTTCAGTGTGTAAATACTGTATATCAAAGATATTATGGTTGCTAATATAACTACAATTTCGAATCATTTCAAGTGCTTTTTTTTTGTTCTTCTGAGCTCTCCAATATTGCAGACAACTTATACAAGAATTACTATTTGCATATTGGTTGTAATCTACAGGAAATGTTTGCATTGAATCAGTTAACATCTCTCAATGATTAGAGAGAGAGAGAGAGAGAGAGAGAGAGAGAGGCCACTCCTTTGCTTTATGTATACATTCATTATAAGGCCTAGTCTAGTCTCTATGTTTTGTTTTTAAATGCCGAAGAGACTTGGAAGGTTAAAGACATGCTTATGGTGGGGGATGAGATTTGGGGTGGAAAATCAAACAAAGTTGACAAGTCATTGAGACACGCGTTGCCTGTCACTGATAACTTTTAACTATATTGCTTAAAATATAAGATCTGTTGACACTTGGCTGACAGGTGACATTGTATAAATATATAAAAGCACGTCACATTTTGTTTAGGATTTTTATGCGCGAAAAACTGCAGTGAATATGGCATTTGACCTAAAGGGACATTTGAACTAAAACCATTTGCCCTAAAAGGACGTTTGCCCTAAAACCACTTGCCCTAAATGGACGTTTGCCCTAAAATCATTTGCCCTAAAAGAACGTTTGCCCTAAAACCATTTGTCCTAAAAGAACGTTTGCCCTAAAACCATTTGTCCTAAAAGAACGTTTGCCCTAAAACCATTTGTCCTAAAAGAACGTTTGCCCTAAAACCATTTGTCCTAAAAGAACGTTTGCCCTAAAACCATTTGTCCTAAAAGAACGTTTCCCCTAAAACCATTTGTCCTAAAAGAACGTTTGCCCTAAAACCATTTGTCCTAAAAGAACGTTTGCCCTAAAACCATTTGCCCTAAAAGAACGTTTGCCCTAAAACCACTTGCCCTAAAAGAACGTTTGCCCTAAAACCACTTGCCCTAAAAGAACGTTTGCCCTAAAACCATTTACTCTAAAAGGACGTTTGCCCTAAAACCATTTGCTCTAAAAGGACGTTTGCCCTAAAACCACTTGCCCTAATAGGACGTTTGCCCTAAAACCACTTGCCCTAAAAGGACGTTTGCCCTAAAAAGACGTTTGCCCTAAAACCACTTGCCCTAAAAGGACGTTTGCCCTAAAACCATTTGCCATAAAAGGACATTTGCCTTAACCCCTTCGGCCACAAATTGAGAAACATATGCTTGATATTGCATGCAAAAATCCGAGCCCTACTAATAAGTTACGTCATAAGTCGTGTGCCGCTAAACCACTTAGGCCTATACTTGACCAGAGCACATTCATATCTCAATAAGATAAAAACTGAAACAGGCAAAAGTTTTTTTTATAGACATTATAAAAATTTAGGGGCTATCTAATGTTGCTACATCGCAAAATTACTTCGAAAAATATCCACAAAGAGCGCTAGCATCGTTTTTTTATTATTGAGCCCATAGACTCAATGTTAAAGAAAAAACGTTAATTTTTAAAATACACAGTCGCGGCAGAAATATGTTTATTTTTCGTATTTAAAGTTATCCAATTTTGATGGTTCAAATTGCAATGTGCACCTTAAATATATACTGATCTAGTGATAGAATGACAAAAAATTGGTAAGTGTTTTTCTATTTTTAAAAAAGTATTTAAAAATCTCGAATTTCCAACTCTTATGTTAAACTCCAGTGAGTACGTCCTCATAAGAAAAATACAACCATTAAAATGTTGGTAAAAATACGTAAAAAATAATTTAAAAAAATAGAAAAAATCCGCACGTGCGCCAATGTGTTGCCTTCACTGTGGTTTAATTGTAGTTTAATTGTGTTTTTTAAAATTATTTTAGATATTTTTACGAGTATTTTAATGGATGTTTTTTTTTTGCTTAGGAGCGCGTACTCAATGGAGTTTAACATAAAATTTAGAAATATTTTTAAAAAATAGAAACGCACTTACCAATTTTTTGGTCATTCTATCACTAGATCAGAATATATTTAAAGTGTACATATTGGACAACTTTAAATATGAAAAATGAACATATTGCCGCCATTGTGTATTTTAAAAATTAACTTTTTTTTTTCTTTTTTAACGTTGGGTCTATGATGAGCCGGCTCAATAGAAAAACGATGCTAGCGCTCGTTGCGGAGATTTTTCAAAGTAATTTTTGCGATGTAGATTCTTAATACTAGGCCATGTTGCCCCTATTACCTTGTGGGACATAAAACACAATGCAGTTTACTAAATGCAAAAGGTGCAGAAAATACAAAAGAAAGAAATGATTAGTAAACCCGAGTGTGACTAACAGGATTGCATATGAATCAGACTTGCAGCCCCTTGAATTAGAAAGTTATTCAGGATTGAATAGAAGGACCCACCACATGCAACTATACAACCAAAAAAAAACCCTAGAAAATGCCCTTTTGTATATATGTTTCGTATAAACCATAACGAAATTGAGGGCAAGCCACAAAGTTAAACCTATACGTAAACCTCTCTGATGCTGTTTTCGAGTTTTTTTTTTTTATTCAAAAGGAACCAAACATTTTAATATTTGAGTTGTGTGCATATAAAGTAGCAAAGTTCAACAATTTATTAAAATATCTTATGTGATAGGGAGTGGTGAGGAATTATTCACACTACAACTACCGGGTACACTATACCCCTTTTGAGAGTGAGGGTAGAGTAAGAACTGGGGTCCCCTATATGAGTGGAGATATTAAAAAGTTTTTGTAAAATTTGGACGCAAAAACGTCAAATTGTCTTCAAAACTAGAATGCTAAAAGATTAGGTTAAAAAATAAACAATTTTATAGTTCAGTTTGAAAAATGATCCCGTTTTTTGGGGGGATTTTTCTATTGGCTATTGACTGGGTTTTTCTATTTCGCCTTTTTTTCAAACTGTCATAAAAAGTTCATTTTGAAAGATATCATCATAAAAAAAACTTTAGCATTATCACCAACTATTCTAGTTTCTAAAACATCTTGAATTTTTTTGTAGTTTTTCTTCTGAAAAACGTTCGCTTGAAAAATATAAATTTTCTTAAAATTGCAGAGTGTGGTGAAGAAACCTCCTTCCTGTACAGGGGCCCAGCTCGAGCCCCGAAGTACTAGATTATCATCATGGGCCCCTTCACACTATATCTACTTAGTTTTATTTTTTTTATTAAAAATCCAATAATGAATGTGCAATTAAAACAAAATTTTGCATTTAACATGAAATTTTTTTTATTAGGTTGGTAGAAAAATAATTGCGGTTTTTGTTTTCTCAGCTAATAACGTAATTAATGAATTCACAATTAACTTTATTAATCGAAATGAAAGCCATTAGAATTGGCATATTTTTTTGACAATTTATTAACAAGTTTAATTTTCCCGGTTGCGTAAAATTCCGGAGTCCTGTAGAACAATAAAATCTCGAAATGCATTTTTGCAACAGCTACATTTGTTGAAAATATTTGTTACTTGTCCATTTTTAATTCAATAGCCTAAATTGATAATAATTACTCAAACACAGACCAAAAAATGCACTTTCAAATGATCTCAACACAAAACACAATGTAATTAGTAATTAGTAATTACACTTACATTGAAAACAATTAAGTTTCAAAAACCGCAATTATTTTCCTACCAACCTAATATTTTTCCAAAAAAAAAAAAATAAAATAATGACTAATAATTAGTTCCAAGAAAAATTCTCAATCAGTTTTAAAATTTTCTCGAATTCATTAGGCAAGTTCGAACCCTGGTAAAAATCCTCACGTTCCCCCCCCCCCCCCTCTTACGAGGCCTGATCCTATAGATCATAATAGCCACTGTTGAAGCGCCATCTGGGAGGACAAAAAACAAAATAAATATCTATTCAGCCACCCTTGAGTAAAAATTACATAACCAACATGTACAAAAAAAAAGAGGAAGTTCATTCAATTGATTCTTAAAATGTACTGCCGGGTGTCAACAACAATCAATTTCAATGACCACCAATATGGGGCTACTATATGCAATCCTCCTATCTCACCCCCGGGAACAATTAGGCCTCGTATGCATGCATGCTGTGAGCACCACGCATGCGCGCGCCTCCCTCCCTCCCTCTCTCTCTCTCGCTCTTTTTCTACTCCTTATTGTATAGATTTAAATGTCACAATAAAGCGCACGCGTCAAAATAACTCAATTTCCTGTCTTCTGATTGGCCACTTTGCCCTCACCTAATATAAAAGAGTCGCGTGCCAGTAGTTATGAATCCCCCCTATTGATTAACTACAGTTGCACACGCGCCGACAACACGCGCAGTGTAGATTGCATTCATGGGATGGCACGTGTCCCGAATTTGCTCTTAATGAACAGCAGCAGCACGCTTAATTTTTTGCAGTAATAAATGCATCCATTGGATTTTTATTTGTGTTGGAATTTTATGTAAAAAATTCTCTTCTTTTTGCTTAATTTTACATAAAATATATTTTTTTCAGTAAAAATATATTTTTTTTTTTCAAAAATTCAAAATGGAGAATATTGATTTGGAAAGTCTGAATCGCCACTTTCTTGAAAGTCATATGCAAGATCTGGACAATTCCGCATATGATTCTTGCGGTTCGTCGACGTCCGAATCGGGTTCGCCTTACTCGATCGGTAGTGGTCAAGATCAAGAAAATTGTTTGCGACACCGCCGTAAAAAGAGAAAGTGTCCGCAGCAACAAGTTCATCAGAGGCATGCGGCAAATCTACGCGAACGCAAACGGATGCAATCGATTAACGATGCGTTCGAAGGACTCCGTACTCATATTCCGACGTTACCTTACGAGAAACGTCTTTCTAAAGTGGACACCTTAAGACTGGCCATTGGTTATATTGGATTTCTTACGGAAATGGTTAATATGGATCGGCTCGGTCCTAACGAGACTCATCGGAGTCAAACCGTTGATCAACCTAAGAAGGTTATCATTCAGTGTCACAGAGGTAAGGAAAAAAGGCTCCAGTGTGGCCGGGGCCACAATAACGCCTTTTTTTTTAAAAGTATTATAGTGATTTTAAGGCAACCTCAGAAAAAAGGGTCCTTTTCAGCTTTGTGCTGTTTGGAATTCCACCCCAAAAAGTGGCCCTTTTCGTGATGCTTTTGGTAATTTTAATGATAGAAAAAAATTGCAATTGAATTAAACAAGAATAAAAAGAAATTTAATTACAGAAGTTTTTAAAGTGAGATTTTAATTTAATGACAATGATTTTAATTTAGGCAATTTAAGCAATTTTTAAAGCTTTAAAAGTTAAGAGAGAGAGAGAGAGAGAGAGAGAGAGAAAAAAAGGTAAAAATGTTCAAAATTGCTTTATTAAATTATTTACGCATTTTTCACACTCTTTCAGTAAATTGATGTTTTTTTTTTTAGAAAATTTGGATATTTTCTTAAATGTGGGAATGTTCTTAAAATAAAATCGGAGATTTTCTTAAAAAAATTGACATTTATCTAGAAATTGAATATTTTCTTCGAAGAACTCGGTGGGTTTTTACTTAAAAATTTTTTTTTTTGATTTTCTTCAAATAAATTGTTGATTTTCTTGAAAAAAATTGTTGATTTTCTTGAAAAAAAAATTGTGGATTTTCTTAAAAAAATTGTTGATTTTTTTGAAAAAATACCGTAATTTTCTTAGAAAAATTTGTTGATTTTTTTGTAAAAATTTGATGATTTTTCTTGCGAAGAAATTGGAGATTTTGTTAAAAAAAAATGGTAGTTTTCTGGAAATAAAATTGACTTTTTTCAATATTTTTATTTTCTTGAAAAATTGGGGATTTTCTTGAAAAAAAATCGGGAATTTCATTGAAAAAATGTGGTAATTTTCTAGAAATAAAATTAGAGATTTTATTAGAAAGAATTTCGAGATTTTCTTAAATAAAATTTGGTGATTTTCTTAAAATTTTTGTAAGGTTTTTTTTTTAAAAATAAACATTTTGGAGATTCGTTTGAATTGCCACATTTTTTCAAGAAAATCACCAAATTCTATTCGTGATTTTCTTGAAAAAATGTGGCAATTCAAAAGAATCTCCAAAATGTTTTTTTTTAAACCTTACAAAAATTTTAAGAAAATCACCAAATAAAATTGAAATAAAATTGGGTTATTTTATAAAAAAAATTAAGATTTCTTTTTTTGAAATATTTCTTTAAACATTTAGATATTTTCTTGAAAGAAATTGGTTATTTTTGTTTAAAAAATGTGATAATTTTCTTACTGAAAATAATAATTTTTAATTTTTCTGAAAAATTGTGGAAATTGTGTTGACAAATTGTGGAGATTTTCTTGAAAAATTGTGGAGATTTTCTTGAAAAATTGTGGAGATTTTCTTGAAAAATTGTGGAGATTTTCTTGAAAAATTGCGGAGATTTTCTTGAAAAATTGCGGAGATTTTCTTGAAAAACTGAAGATTTTTTTGAAAAACTGTGGAGATTTTCTTAAAAAATTGTGGAGATTTTCTCGAAAAACTGTGAAGATTTTCTTTTAAAAACTTGTAGAGATTTTCTTGAAAAATTGTGGAGATTTTTTTGGAAAAATTATGGAGGTTTTCTTGAAAAAACTTTGTGAAAAAAAAAAACTTTGAAAATCTTGAAAAGTTCTAAAAAACCTCTTGTAAAATTGCTCAAATTGAAGTCAAATTTACAATAAATATTTGTTTTCTTAAAATCTGTTATGAATATTATTTCATATTTTAATACAAAATTCAAAATTTCTTTTCTCGGGTGGATTTTTTTGAGGTTGCCTTGAAATATATGTATTTTTAATGAAGTATAAAAGTGTATAATGGTTTGCACGTGCACGTCGATGTATATATAGGGAATAATGGGTTTGCTCCACCTTTGGCCGGTCATTCTCTGTCGTGGACAAACGAAAAACAACCAAATCACACAAACACAATGGTCGCTAAGGTATGGACACCAGAAGACCCTCGATTGAAAAAGGGCTGTTTGCATCATCATCTCGGTGGCTCTGCACCTAACTTATCAACGCCGAACTCTCGGATGCCGCCAGAGAACGACGCATGACTGACACTAAACCGTTCTCGTGCTGCCCATTACGGAAAACATCCATTTTTACGTCTTGCGTAAACGTGTTTTTTTTTTCGAACAATTTCATCCCATCATTCAAACATGGAGCCTAATTAATGCCGCGTTTATAGTCGAGTTTTTTCTCACTATGTCGGTTTTTTTTTAAAAAAAAAAATTTAGGCCGCCAGGATCCCACGTGCTTTAAAAAGCAAGAAAATGTTTCTTCTACATTTCTGCTTTCTGTTGCCTTTAATGCAACAAAAGAACATTGTTGAGTTTATTTTTTTTAAAGAAAAGAGAAATAATAATAGAAAGAGCTATAATAAATGACTTGTTTCAAAGTGGCGTTCTATTGGCTGAGAAGATGTAATTCCATGTGGCAAGCAGAAAGAGTCTTTTTTTTTTCTGCCTACTTTCTGCAGTATAAGTAAAAGAAATAGAAGAAAAGAGCGATAAAGAATCATAATTTACTTGAAAGACACCTTCTTATTGGCTGATTAAAATGAATTACATGAAGCAGAATAGAAAAGCTGAAGCAATTTCAGCTTTTTTTTCTGCCTATTTTCTGCCAAATGAGTAAAAAAATATGAAGAAGAGCCATGGGAAAGTGTCTACTTTATTAGGATTATTTAATCCTAATAAAGTAGACACTTTTCCATTGACTGATAAAATGTATTCTGCAGGGCAGAATAGAAAAAAAAAGTAAAAACAATTTCAGCTTTTGTTTTTCTGCCTATTTTCTGCCAAATAAGTAAAAAAATATGAGGAAGAGCCATAAGTAAACAATACTAATCATAATACAGTAGTAGGCACTTTCCTATTGGCTATAAAATGAATTCTGCATGGCGGGATAGAAAAAAGTAGAAAAACAATTTTAGCATTTTTTTTTCTGCCTACTTTTTGCCAAATGAATTATTTAAAATTAGATAAATTCTATTTTCAGATTGCGTTTTTTTTTCTGCACGCGTGGGATCTTGGCTATAAATTTTATAACATAAATTCGCATATATAGTCGAAAAAACGTGATGCATTGCTTGCATTCTATTGTGATCACCCCAACTAGAAACGCGTCTCTTGATGTGCTATTTAAATTTATAGCGAAAAAAATTAAACTTAAAAAAATGATCAAATTCTAAGTCAATTAAAACCAAATATGCCATAAATTAATGAAAAATTCATGTATTTTATACCGTATTATGTGTATGATTAAGTGGTTGTATAAAATAATTGAGAAAAATGATGAAAACAAAATTGTAAATAAAATACCGTTAATTTAAATAAAATTATGACAAACATGGGAGAGATATGTTTGGGTTTTTTTTTTTAGAAATTTTGGATTTTTTTTTTCCAAAAGGGGTTTGTTGGAGCCTCTTTTTTTACAGGATGTAAATATGGGATATATGGAAGTACAGCTGCATCCTCTTAGATATTTTTACCCCTCCTTCCCTTCTTCCCCTGTCCCATTATGAATGGAATGGAGTCAAATGTGTAATGTCTGAGCTTAGGTCGGGTTTGAACCCACTACCCACCCACCACCCTGTTTCAAGTTTCCTTGTTTTTTCTAGTTTTTAATCATCCTTTTCCATAGGTACACCACAATAACCAAATGCAAACAATTGTTTGTGTGTGTGTGCACCAGGTTTTTTATTGTTTACCAATTTCCGGTTTTTTTCCGGAGGGGGCGGAAGGAAGGAAGAAGTGGCAATTGTGGAATTACAAACACGTGTCTGTTTTTTTAATCTTAAATATTTTATAGGCTTATAATACATGTTTAATTTAATAAGCTTAATTCTGGAGGTGGAACAATAATAGTCGTATTTGTTAAACACCCTGTATATAATAACTATTGGGTTTCGATTGCATTTCGCGATCTGCAATTTAACTTTTGTCTCTCTGCCGCTGGCCTTCTTGGCTGCTTGCTGAGTAATTTTTCAAATTGAAAATTAAAAAAAAATAATTTTCATTTTTGTATATTAGGTTTTAATATATTATTTAATTTAAATAATTAAAAATAAAAATAAAATTAATTAAATTAAAAAAGTTAATTTAAATAATTAAAAATAATAATTATTATTATTTATATTTAAATAATTAAAAATTAAAAAATTAATTAATTTAAATTAATAAAAAAATAATTAAAATAATTAAAAATTAAAAAAAATAATTAATTAAAAAAATTAATTTAAATAATAAAAAAAATAATTAATTTAAAAATATTTCCGAATTATTTAAAGAAAGTTTCTATTTATTATTAACGATTTTTTTTTTGTAAATTTAGATCAGAATTTGTTTTGAAATAAAATTATTTAATTTTATTTTTTCACTTATTGAATTTTTTTTTATTTGAAATTGTATTCAATTTTTAGAATTTTTTTTTATAATTTTTCGAGAATTTGCAGAATATTTCTTAAGTTTTATAAGGTTTTTGTTCAAAATTTTAACAAATTAAAAATAAAACTCAAAACTAAAAATTTTAAATTCTTAAAATTCTTATTTTTAAAAGTGAAATTCTGCAAAAATAATATTTTTCAAAAAGCTTATATTTTTATGAATTTTTTTTTACAATACCCAGAGTTATTTCAACTAAATTATCAAAAATGTTTTAATGCTCTTGAGGTCGCTTTATTGTATAAACTATTGGTAGGTCCTATGTTTTAGGACTTTAGTCTCATAAGAATCATTAATTACTTAATGCTTTTCAAGCAGGAGTCCTGATCATTCACCATTTGTGGTTGAAAAGGTTTTTTTTTTGGTGGAAAATCTATTTTTCAATTATCTAAGTAACTACTTCATAGTTTTGTAATATTTCTTATACCTTGTACACACATGAGTTAAATGAATTCAAATTAAATGTGTTTAGGTGAATTATACGGAATCCAGTTAAGGACATGAACACCAAATAAAAATTGACTTTATTATTAATATTTTAAAATTGAGATACTAAATCAATATTTAGTTAATAGTTTATATAATCATATTTAAGTCGTCTTAACTCAATATTTTCAGATTATTCACTGAATAAATTGAGTTCGACATATTGTTTGTTTGCCCTTCACAGGGCTCTGTAAATTATCAGGCGTGTACAAGCTATTGGACCTACAAATTAGGTGAAATGAACTAAATACAATTATTTCCGACAATATGTCTTGTCGAGCGATAAATCAGCTTCATAAGGGCCAGAAATGGGATTTTTATCGTTCTTATAGTTTCTTATTTTAACAATGCATTTTGCATTGCTGGCTGCATTTGGACTGTTGTTCCTTTGTCATAGGCCTTCATGTTCATAGGCGTGCAGATTAATTCATCAGATTGAAATTAAATAAAAATTTAAATTAATATAAATAAAAAAATATCATGAATGAAAAAGAAAATATTACAATATAATGAAATTGAATTTTTTACATTCAACAAACATTTGTTCAGTTTTTTTTGTTGTTGAATTCAATTCAATTCAATCAAGTACACTACACCTGCAATCAGCTCGAGAGCCATGTGACAGAGAGGGAACAATTCCCAATCACAAATGGTTGTCACTGAGGACGAGGCGTAGACATCATTGTCAAAATTGAATTCGTGCTAAAACAGAACTAGTATGTGCTGGAAGAGCATTCCATAGTCTAAATACATTTGGAAAGAAAGACCACAAATATGGCATCAGTTCTAGGTCCTATTTCTCTAAAAACCTTTGGATGGCCATTTCTGGATATATGGAGGTTTCTAGTAAGAATTCCATTTAACAATGATCTGTTGTCTGGAACTAGCAAACGTTCAAGAAGGGCTTGTAATGACAATGAAAACAATGGTTATTTCTGATAGGTGGACCACTTAAAGTGGTGGTGGCACGGTCAGACCGGTTGAAGAAGAAAAAAACGGCCTCAAGAATAAGAAACTCCAAAAATGCCTAGATTGACACATGGTTCTATTTTCATTTTTGCCTACAATAAGTTTTAATTTTAATTTTGCTATTTTGTACAAAGTTTTAGCGAGCGTAGCGAGCAAATTTTTTTTTAAAAGTCTAAAACCAACAAAACTCTTTAGTATTTTTTCTAGTTTTCATTCTTTTTTCTTCACAAAATGTGTGATTTTACTTATTTGGGATTTTTTATTATTAAAATAAACGTTCTCTTAACAAAAATAACCGGCGAATGTTGCAAGTTCGGTGGTAGTATCCGGATCACCAATGGATCACCTTGTGGTGACCCTGAGTGGCCACACTGTTTTTTATTATTCATAATTTAATATTTAATATTATTTAATTTATTTGTATCTTCTTAATGAATAATATAGAAATCTTACATGAAGGATTCGAGAGATTCGAGGGATTCGAGAATCTTTTCGGATTCGAATTCGAGAAAATTTAAGATTCGTCCCACATCTAGTTTAAAAATTTTACGGACATTATGTATGATTTTTTAAGAAAATATTGTAGACTTTTATGACTTCATGTTTTTTTTTGTGAATGAAGTAAAACTGCTAAAATTAAAGACTTGTGTGCACGGATGCTACCAATAAGGCACAAATACAGACACACACACACACACACGCCGCACAGTAGGTCCCTATCTGTGGGTTCCTATAATATCGGCCACTTGCGTAAAAAATATGTGTAACTCGATCCGTTTACAACGGGGTTTGGAAGATATATTTTTTTTTATGCTTAAGAGCAATCGCATTTGCACGCGCCAAGAAGGATATTTTTCCACAGGAAGAAAATGGGATGAGTAGAAGAAAATTCTATATTTAAATCTCTGAAGAGAGAGAGAGAGAGAGAGAGAAGAGGGCCACAAAAACACCCATATATCCCATCACCACCACCACCACCAAAAATACTACCCCAATTTAGACTTCCTTTCTAAGAAAGTTGGGCCAAAACAGCCACCAAAAAAATCGTCACTTCCAAACACTGAGTTAAGACAACAACTTCAAGAAATTTGAATTCTTCAAAAGAAAGTTCACTAAAAAAAAAAATTAAGGAATCAATCAAAATCGTTCATTTTGTATAATTTCTAAAGGAATATTCATCTTTGATATATTTGATTTTACAAGGTTTTTTTTTAAGTATATAGGCCAGGATATTAGGATCCGTGTTTTATTTTAGGCAACCACTCGAGAATCATATTTTTGTTGATAAAATATGCCTCGAGCTTTTCTCATTACAAATCGACGTTATAAAACAGCTAAAGGTATGTTTGTTAAAGAACACTGAAAATGCCTCATGCCTCAAAGTGTTGGGTAGTTTCTTGTAGTATTATTTGTACAATGTGTTGTGTTGCTTTGTCACTTTGTGTGTCTTGTGTTTCCATCACAGACACAAGTGACACATCAAGTGTCTGTGTTTCTTTCCATCACAGACACAAGTGACACATCAAGTGTCTGTGTTTCTTTCCATTACAGAAACAAGCGACACATCAAGTGTCTGTGTTTCCATCACAGACACAAGTGAAACATGTGTCTGTTTTTCCATCATAGACACAAGTGGCACATCAAGTGTCTTTGTTTCTATCACAGACACAAGTGACACAAGTGTCTTGTGTTTAAATCACAGACACAAGTGTCTTGTGTTTCCATCACAGACACAAGTGACACATCAGGTGTCTGTGTGTGTGTAAGCATGTGGTGTTAGAGTTGTGATCTTGGTATTTGTGTGTCACAGGATGTGATTCTTCAATGTTATGCATGCGAGTGAGTGAGTGAGCATAAGCCTAAAATGTGTGTTTTGCCTAATTGTTGTTTGCCTAATTCAAATCATTATGTTTATAGTTTTTGTATCTAACAATTATGAACGAACCTGCATTATTGACTAATTAAATAATAATAATAATAATTTAAAATTTGCTGTTTATGTGTGCACTGGGCTTAATGCTCTTGTCAAGTACGCGTGGCTTACAGAGATAAATTTGTGGACGTCAAACGCCCTCAAATGAATGCCTATTGAATTGTCTTGTCATAATCTGTCACTGCAATGCACCCTTCTAATGACGTCACTTTCTAAATTTTAACATTTTTCTTTTCTTAACCATTTCTTGCAACTTTGTCTATGCATAGTTAACCGGAGCAATAGTATGAAATAATTAATTATTAGTAGTGGGCACTTTGAATGAACAGTGGCCACTTAGGAAAAACCAAACAGTGTCAGTGGCCACTTAAGTTAAAGTAAAGCAAAAGTAAAGTAGAATTAGAGAGACTGTTGTCACTGTGAAACAACCAGGGTTGGCATGATTTAATCGAAGTGATTAAATCATTGATTAAATCACGTTTAAAAAAAACATTCTTAAAAATTCCAATTGTTTTAAAAACTAGAATGGCAAAAGATTATGTTAAAAGTTTTTTCATGACAATATCTTAAAAAATAAACAATTTTATAGTTCAGTTTGAAAAATGATCCCGTTTTTGGCTTTTCCATTGACATTTTATGAAAATGTATTTTCGACTCTTTCAAACTTGACATGAAAAGTTTAATTTGAAAAATATCATAACGAAACAACTTTTAACATTATTACCAACTATTCTAGTTTCTAAAACACTTTGAATTTTTTCGTTATAATTATTCTGTGAAACGTTCGCTTGAAAAGTGTAAATTTTCTCAAAACCGCAGGTGGGCGAAGAGACCTCGGAAATAGAAGATAATTATTATCTATGCAGCCATATGCCATCTTGGAAGACAAAACAAAATAATTATTTCTTAAGCCACCTTAATAAAGAAAATCGTAATTTAACGAAGAAAATCGTAATTTAACGAAGAAAATCGTAATTTAACGAAGAAAATCGTAATTTAACGAAGAGAATCGTAATTTAATGAAGAGAATCGTAATTTAATAAAGAAAATCGTAATTTAATGAAGAGAATCGTAATTTAATAAAGAAAATCGTAATTAAATGGAAAAAAATCACGATTTAATGAAAAAAATCACGATTTAATGAAAAAAATCACGATTTAATGAAAAAAATCACGATTTAATGAAAAAAATCACGATTTAATGAAAAAAATCACGATTTGATGAAAAAAATCACGATTTGATTAAAGAAAATCACGATTTGATTAAAAAATCACGATTTAATAAAAAAATCACGATTTAATAAAAAAATCACGATTTAATGAAAAAATCACGATTTAATAATAAAATCACGATTTAATAAAAAAATCACGATTTAATAAAAAAATCACGATTTAATAAAAAAAAATCACGATTTAATGAAAAAAATCACGATTTATTGAAAAAATCACGATTTAATGAAAGAATTATAACTTAATTAAAAAAATTACGATTTAATAAAAAAAAAATCATGATTTTTTTTTCCACCCGTGGAAACAACTGTTTTTACATTAACCTCATAGTGTGAACCAGGCCTACTGCTTGTCTCTTTTATACCTGGGTTTTGTTTGTCTTGAGATCAGTCAAATGCTATTACTAGTTAGCTATAATTAATTAGCTTTCAGTTCTTTCTTGTGACGCTTCATAAATACTAGAAGAGCAACAGTTGCCTTATATACAAAATGTTGCTTTATTTCTATTCAAGTCAGTTGATGTTTTTTTTTTGGGTTGCTTCTTTTTGCCATCTTGCAAATCTGCATAACTTTACAAAAGATAGTAAAGAGCCTCACATAGCAGTCAGTGGTGACCATATGCATAAAAACATCCCCCCCTCCCAAAAAAAACGTGAAAATAGTTTATTTATAAATTGGCAGTAGTGAGAGGGGTGTTAACACAAATGGTATCGTTCAAAGTGAAACACAAGAGAGAGAGAGAGGGGATGGATTATATTTTTAAACTCCGGCTGTTCAACTAAGTCACACAGTTGGCCCTTTTTTTTAAAAAAAATACATACAAAAATTTTACATATTGAAATAATTTGCATAAAATCTAATGAGACACTTTCATTGAATAGCTTCGATTTTTTTTTGAGAAATAATTGCGAAATTTATAGAAAAAAAGTTACAAAATTTCATAAACTTTGAAATTATACTCTAATTACTCCTGGTACTTCATTGCAAAAATGAAATTTGGACAGTAACTAGTCATATCTAGCTCATAACCTTGTAATAAGACACAATTTAGAAAATTACAAAATATTATTATGCCTAAGGCTCGGATTTTTTTATGCAATATCAAGCAAGTGTTTCTCAATTTGTGGCTCAAGAGCCAAGTGTAAAGTAACAATCTCAGAGTTTAGATCAACCAACAATTATGGTGGGTTTTTTTAATAAAAAAAACTGGTTAGAGGCTAGAACTAGCCAGTTGACAACTGATAGTAACCAGACGTCTAGCCTCTAGGCCTTTTGTGATTAGAAAACGTCATAATTGCAGTTTCCTTAGTGATAATTAGTGATTACTTACAATTGGCACGTGAGCCACAAATTGAGAAACAATATGCTTGATAATGCATAAAAATCCGATCCTTAATTAAGAAAAATATTATCCTATGACTGCCCATTAACTGGTGGTACAAAATAATGTAAATTAGTCATAAAATAGCATACAAGCATTGACATCATAAGGTATAACTTGTCACAATTTTATGACTTTTTTTCAGTAAGGAACAACAGATGAGTTAGTAGGAGTGATTTGAATTAAAACACTTGAGTAGTAAGGGTGGACATCCTATAGTTGACTCATAGATAAAAATGGCTGAATAGATTCTGAAAATGCTATTTTAGGAGCTCTGATGTCAAGCTTGTTACATGCGTACTCTCCTACAAAATGTTTCTTAGACAAAAAAGATAGGAATTTTCAAATGCAATGGGGCATGTTGGTACCCTCGAAAATGAGGTTAACTTTCTTTCATAGGTGATTCATTAACAAAATTAAAGTGGAAAAAAAAAAACAACTGTTAAAAGTCAGAAAATTCTTGACATGAAAACAGAAATACAGGTGGTACCTTAAAAAATCGAAACAAGAAACACACACACAAAAAAAAGGCCCACAAAATTGAAACTGCTCAATATTTTGGCAATGTAAACTGTGTTTATGTGTGTGGGTCCATTCTATTTTTATCTCTCAAATAAAAATTTCAAGAAAGAAAGAAAGAAAAAAAAAAAACATTGGTAGTTTCAGAAACCAGACTTTAAAAAAAGTAATCGCAATTTCTCGTTATGGACTCATTCTTGTGCTTGCCTAGCACACATGCCAAGAAGAGCAACCCCCCCAAAATATGGCCCTTTTACCCCCTTTTAGGTTGAGTATATATATGGTTGATGACGAATTTTGGAATGATGGGAATGAAAAGGAGGCGCAGGCATAGTGGAAACATTCTAAAGGGGCTGTTGGGCATGTCTGGTATGTTTTTAGTGCAACATTGAAGCAAGCATGCATGATTGCATTCTCAATGGCCGTGCTTCGAACACGTGCACATGACTATAGATGCACGGGTTTCCCATTTTAATTTTTGGGTACATTCTAGACCTGTGAAATTTGTTGCATGAATTTGGTTTTTGACTTTTTTGAATCAATTTTTTAGCAGGAAATAATTGGGCTGTGGTAGGAGTGACTGAGTGACTCCTCCTGAGAGCCTTAAGAGCCTCCCAAGACTGACAGCTCTTCTCCAAATAGCTATCTGAAAGTGTAGGTCACCTAGTGACCTACGACTAGTGTGTCCCAACTAGGGCACATTCTTTCATTGCATTTTGAAGGTTTTATTTCTGCTTTTTGTTGCATTATTTATTTTCGGCCAGCATGTGCAATTTGCATCCAAAATTGTAAACTTAACATCCTCATCGAAGTTACTAACAACATTTTTTTTTAAAGATGTTGCGGTATTTAACCGTTTCTTCTGAAAAATCTATTCCAGAATACAACAACTCAAAAAGGCTAGAGGACTTTCCAAACGAGAAACCGGTCTCAGTGTTTCGCGCTTTTTGCGATGGTCTCCACCATCTAAGCAGCTTAGAGCAACTTGCTGAAATCTCGTTAGCAACAGCAGCAACACATCACAGATGGAAAATAAATCCCGATACCGAAAGCAACTTCTTCGATAATTTTCTAAGCAACAGCGAAGAGGAAAGATTGTCTTCGTTAAGTTGCAAAGATGAGTGTTATGAAAATTCGCAGTGTTCTGGTACATCGGACGATGTCGACGAAAATGAAGTCGAAGAGGAAGAGGAGGAGGAGGAGGAGGAGGAGGTGGAAGACGACGACGAGGTGGTGGCCGAAGACGACGACGACGACGACGACGGACGACAAAACGACCAATGTCTGGAAGAAGAAATGGAATTAAACGATGACGTGGATGATGATTTGAGCCTAATACCTTGTATTTGGACAACGACCGCATCGTCGTCGTCGTCGTCCGAATCAACCGAAACACACATCTGTCGCGAATGTGGTAAACAGTACAGCACTTCGAGCAATTTGGCTCGACACAAACAAACCCATCGCTCCATTTCGGATAAGAAAGCAAGGAAATGTCCACATTGCGAAAAGGTCTATGTGTCTATGCCGGCATACTCGATGCACGTCCGAACTCACGGTCAGGGATGTCAGTGTCCGTTTTGCGGCAAGTGTTTCTCGCGACCGTGGTTACTACAGGGTCACATCCGTACTCACACCGGTGAAAAACCGTTTAAATGTTCTGTATGTGGGAAAGCATTTGCGGACAAATCCAATCTTCGAGCGCACATTCAAACACATTCCAACATCAAGCCTTATGTTTGCCAACGGTGCGGAAAAGCATTTGCTCTCAAGAGTTACCTTTATAAACACGAGGAATCGTCTTGCATGCGCTCCATTGGTCGAATTCAAGAGCCAGAAAAGTGACACAGTCAGCTAAAATGTGCCAGAGGGACACTTAATTTTTTTTAAAAAAAAAAAAGCAGAGGCTAATGCAATGACAATAACGACTCTTCGTTATAGTCGTTATACTCTTAATCTGATTTGCAAACTTAAGCCACTGTTAACTAATAGCTGAATCCTGCTTTACTTCTTATTGGGATAAGGTGTGTGAGGCACTAGATTTGAGCGCCACAAAGATCACGGGTGCAGAAATAGGAGCGCAAAATAATTAGAAATTAATACTAATGAGGTGCCAGTTTTATTACCTCAGGCGCAAAGCTCTGGGGTGCAGAAATTGTGGCGCAAAGTAATTAGAATGATTATACTAAGGTGGCGCCAGTTTAGGTTTTGGGTGCAAAGTATAATTAAAATGATTATACTAAGGCGGCGCCAGTTTTTTATTCGGGTGCAAAGTAATTAGAATAGTCATACTATAAGAGGGCGCCAGTTTATGTTTTGGGTGCAAAGTATAATTAGAATGATTATACTATAAGGCGGCGCCAGTTCGTTTTGGAATGCAAAATTCAGAGGCGCAGAAATAGATGCGCAACATAACTAGAATGAAGATACTAAGAAGGCGCCAGTTTTATTCTTGCCTCGGGTGCAAAAATTAGCTTGTTTTATGGCTCTTGAATTATCAGTGCATTTTGCATGCTACAGTTGGACACTTGTTACTCTGCCACATGCCTTCTTCTTGGCTGTTCGCTGGGTAATTTTTCGAATGCAAAATTTTTAGAAAAAAAAATGGTTTTGCATTTTAATTACTAAAGAAGGACCATTATTTGTCACAAAAATGCAATCCCAGTCGCCGCCACATCAGTCATATCTTGTCACGTTATCAGCTCCTAGTTAACGGTGGCTTTTCAATTGAATCTTTACATAGGGCCATGCTATATGTTTACATTGAACAAAACATATGTTTTTAATGAAGAACTGTGGTTATTTATGTGATTCGTAAAGTCCAAGCTCTTGAAACGTTAGAATGCAATAGGGGCGGATTTATATGCACGATGTTGTGTGACTCTTTTTAATTCATTTAAATTTAAATAAAAATAAACTTGCAATTTAATGAATGTTATTGTTCACAGAATGTTCTCCACTATGTTCCTGAGGATTCCTGACTACTGAGACATCCTGTATAACTATTTACATATATATTTGAAGGTTTTTTTTAGGCATATAAATCCGCTCTCTAGTCATAACGGCTCGTGCAATAATAATTCAACTTTTAAGTGAATTTCTAGTATTTATGCACACTTAAATTAATTTTAACAATGGGTTTTTTTCAGAATAGACTTATTTATTTTGCTTAGTATTTTTTTTGCTTATTTATAGGGCTCGGATTTTTATGCAAAATATGAAGCAAACTGTTTCTCATTCTGTGGCCCAAGTGCCCAATTTTGAAGTAATCATTATCATTAGAGCAACTGCAATTATGTTGTTTTTTTTTCTAATAAAAAAGACTGCCTAGAGGCTAGATGTCTGTTTACTATCAGTTGTCAACTGATAGTTGACTCTAACCTCTCTAACCTCTAGCCTCTAACCAGATTATTGGTTGATCTCTAAAACTGGAGATTGTTACTTCACAGTTGGCTCTTGGGCCACAGATTGAGAAACATTTGTTTGATATTGCATAAAAATCCGTTTCCTACTTATTTATCATGTTTTTTTAAGTTTACACAATTACCCGACCGGTATCACGGTATCCGGTAATAAGAAACATAAATATGTACAAGAACATAATTCATAATCATATTTTTTTTTAGAAATGTTGTCCTAAATTATTTCATTTAATTATAAATATTTATATATTTATATATTTAATTTATGTATTTAATATATATTTTTGTTTATTCTAAATGTAGGTTATTATAAATAATGCCAAAAACAAACGATTATTCCAATTTTTGTTGGTCTAGTATGCATTTTTTTTTTTGTTATCTAGTCTCTTTTAGTCAAAGTGTTGCCTTAAATAAAAATAAATTTCAACCATAAAATACCAAAACATTGTGTCTGGACCTTTTTGGTATAAATAAGGTGGACATGGACTGTATCGAAATACTGTGTGTCAGGCATGTGCAACATTTAGAGTGTGGGCCGGATGGCCCGGATTAAGGCTTGGGCGAACTACGTAGGTAAATCCCAGGGGCATGTTGAAAAAAGGAGGCATATTCTATAATAGAAATGCACCATATATATAAGACTGTACACTGTAAGCCCTAACCATTTATCGCGGGCCGGATAGTGAATTTTAAAGTCTATTCGCGGGCCAATACCATATTATGTTTATTTTAGTGAATATAATTTTGTAAAATTCACTTTACGAAGAAAATTTCTGAATTTGCAACACTTTCTAGGTGTGATGCCAGTCGCTTAGCTGACGGGGCCAGATTTAGTGACATTTGGAAAAGTAAGTCTTCACAGGCTGGATGTGGCCCACGGGCCATATGTTGCACACGTATGCTGTATATGCATATAGGAGGCAGGTCAACTAATGGAGAATTCTGTGCCATTAGCAGTGTGTGTAGCCAATAGATGGCGCCACCTTTACTTAGTGCTAATTAATTTATTTTTGGTGATTTGGCTTTATAAGAGAAATTCGAGGTTTTCTTTATAAAGAGAAATGATAAGAAGGTGTTACAAGAGGAATAAACAGCACCTCAAAGAGAGGCTATATAATAGTAATATAATAAAATTTATTATTAAACCTAATAGTGACTGTTCACTGGTTACATATTAGGTTTTCGTTTAAATTAATTAGAAAAATGATTTAAAAGTAAAACATACACCAAAAATAAATATTTATAACAAATGACAATGAGTAACAGTCAATCCAAAATGGTCCTGTCTAATTTTTTACACTTATATTAAAAAATGTGCTTCATTTTTATAGAAGATCCACACAATGTTCATTAAATGGAAGCTCATTACAGAGTGCACTCATTCATGAAGTTTTTCTTTAACGTGGAGTTGAGCTACCTCTATTTATATATGTTGTTCTCTATTACAAACTATAGGTGCATTCGAAAACGTACTAAATAGTACAATTAGTGTGTTAATTGTATGTGAACTATTAATTGCTAGAAGCATTTAAAATTTTCAGCCATATTTTGCAATTTTTGAGGGATTATTTTATATGAATAAAACTGTTTTATGCAGAAAATACAAAATGCAACATTTGACATTTTTGAATTTTTATTTACATAGACATAATAAAGGTTGCAATAAAAATGGTACAGCCAGAAATTTTCAATCATTTAAAATTTCAACCATATTTTTCATTTTTTTTTGTTAATTTTTTTAATTAATAAAACTATTATGCAACTTTTTTTAAATTTTTATTTAAGTCATTCTATAATAAAAATTGCAATAAAACTTGTAGCCAATTTATTGATAAAAGTGGTTGTTGCTTTTGAATGAATTAGTGAACTGCACTTATTCTGAAGGGTTTTTTTTACATCCGTTTCAAATTTCCAGATCGGAAAAACAATTTTCTGTCCTTAGAACAAGAACAACAACATAAAAAAAAAACCTAACGAGAGGACCCCAACCTCTCGCTTAAGAGTTGTATAAGAGTAGATTAAATATACATTGAAAATAAGAGTAGTTGATATGGGCAACAATAGTAAAACAAAATCAATAATGGTTGTCTAAACTGATGTGATGTTGTAAGTTTACCTGGTAAAACTGTAAATAAACTTCGGAACCTTTTTTTTTCAATTTGGACTCATCATTTGTGACAAGGGTTGTTGTTGTTGTTGTTATTGGTATATATGACCACAGGTGTTGGCAATAAAGATTTTCTCATCCATATACACAATACTATGTTAGGTCTAGATTTAGGCAATATTTTTCCCAATGCAAATCTCATGTATGTTTGTATAAAACCTTGATGGAGGAAACTTAGTGAGTTCTTCTTTATAAACATTTAATAAAACCGAACAGTGTTTTTTTTAAATTCAGAAATACAATTAGTCAATTATAATTAAAACTGAAAATACAGTTATTTACAAATGCGGTTACAAATACAATGAAAAATGTATTTAAAATGAAATTAGAAATGTAGTTAAACATAAAATTACGAAAACGACTTAAACATAAAATTACAAATACACTTACAAATTCAATTACAAATTCAATTATAAATTCAAATACAAACGCAATGACATTGAGTTTAAAATAAGGTTGCAAATGCGATGAGAAATACGTGATTGCAGATACAATGAAAAATACAAGACTAAATAGTAAATGCAAATGCAAATGTAATTAAAAATACAAGTATTAATGCAATTACGAATTTAATTAAAATTACAAGAATAAATGCAATTGCAAATGTAATTAAAAATTCAAGTATAAATGCAATTACGAATTTAATTAAAAATACAAGTATAAATGCAATTACAAACGTAACTAAAATACAAGTATAGATGCAATTACAAATACATTTACTCTTACAGCTACACATTTTGTTACAATTACAGTTACAAAAAACATTAACAAATGTCGTTAATAAGTAATAGTTATACATTATATAGTTAAAAATAAAATTACAAATAGTTACTGTTTCGGTTAACAAATACGGTTACAGTTACAAACGCTGTTATAGACACAGTAACAAATAGTTCAAAATAACGTTACAAATAAATTTACAAATTCATGTACATTGTACATTAGTTACAGTTACAGTTACAAATACAAATTACAAGTATTTTGCTTTTTTTAATGCAAATAAAAGAATTTTTTTATAATAGAAAAAGATGGAAAATTAATAATTTTATACGTGCAAAGACCTTAATAGTTATTTTATTATGTACATTATATTGAAAAAAAATTTCTTAATTGGCGACATTAATCATAAAATTAAAATTTAAGAAGAAAAACTAAAATTCTCAATTTTTTAAAAAAATAATGTTAAAGGAAAAAATGTCTTCATAAACTTTGTAAAAATAATATTTAGCATATTTTATGAAAATGCATTTTAAAAATCTTTTGATTTTATTGCCTTGATATCTGCCTAATTAGGCATCAAATTTCTCATTTAAATTCATTTTTATTCGGTATTTTAATTTCCAAGATTTTTTTCTTCTAATCATATTATTATAAAAGTCGTCATGAACCTTACAATTTTAAAAAGGAAATTCTAGTTTTTTTTTGCAATGACGAATTTAATGACGTCTTTGAAAATGGTCCATTTCCCTTTGATATATCTTATATAAAGTGTTGACCACTACTCAAGTGTCCATAACACTAATATTCTTGGGATTTACAATCAAAATGAGAATGAAATTAACCATCTCGTATTTAGTGGTAATATTTGTTGTGGCCGTTGAATTTGTGTTGGTAGCCAGTCACATTTTGCAAAGGACTTCTAGTTCCTTAAGTGAAGAAGACAAAATGCGTTTTCTAAATACACTGGGAATGACTGAAAGGCCCAAATGGTCAACTATGTCCAAACATTCCTCCATTCCCAAATATATGTTGCGTCTCTATCAGAAACAGATGACTAAAGGGCTTTCAACAAATGGACTAACAGTTCGGAGTCATCAGGTTCATGGTAAGTTCTGTCTGTTCGAACTTTTACGACCCTTCTAGTCCAAATCACTAGGGCTAAGATTTTTTTTTTACTTTGCATGTATTTTTTTCAGTTTAGTTAAAAGTGAAAACTTCAAGTAAAATGCAAATTTTTGCATCAAGCTTTTTTATTATTGCATTTTTTAATTTTGCAATATTTTGCATATTTTTGATTTCTATTTTGTAATATTTTCATAATTTTATTTAATTTTTAGCAAAAAAAAATAATAATTCTATCGTATTTTTGTTATGAATTTTCAAATTTGTTGGATTTTTTTTTATGAGATTTCAAACAAATTGTTGATTTTACTAACAATTTTCCAAAATTCGTCGTTTGATTCTTTTTATATTTTTAAAGAAATTGTCGATTTTGATATTTTTAAATTTTTACACATTTTTTTCATATGAATTTTCATTCGTATGAATTGTTTATTTTACTGAATTTATAAAAAAAAATAGTTGATGTTATTAATTTTGCAAGAATTTTTAAAAATATCTTAATATTTTTCTTTTGAATTTACAATTTTTATTTTACATGTAAATTTCCAAACTAATTGTTAATTTTTTTACTAAATTTCAATTTTCAGTAAAAAAATTTTTTATTTTTTTTATTCATTTTTAAACAAATTGTCGATTTATGTTAATAATTTTCAAATAAATTGTTGATTATAATAATAAATTTTAAAAAAATTATAGCCCTCATTAATTGTTCTTATAAAATATTCATAGAATTGTTTCCTTTATTGACCAGTTTTACAAATGAATTCAACTGTTGGACATTGTTCATTGGAATTGTCCATCAACATGTCGACCACTGACCACCTAGAAATGGATGAACAAGTAGTGATGGCCACAATTCGATTGCAGCAGGAGCAGCAGCCACCTGTAAAGAACCTTAGCCACAATAAAAAATGGGCTAATGTGCGACTTATTCCTCGCAACCCGTCTATGCCTTTGGAGAAATCTGTTGTTCTTCCAGTACCAAAGACACATTCCAGCCTCCGACACAACCACAACCGCCACCAATCTCTAGGATTTGATGTAACCCACCAACTTGTCGCCTGCCTCTTGCAACACGATTGTCATTGGATTCTTGAAGGAAGTTCCCAGTTGTGTTCTTACAGCAACACATCCAAAGACCTAAACCCCATTCTTGTGGTGGTTTCCAAACCGAAATCGTCCAGACTCAAAAGACGAGATGTCAGCGGTGTCAGATCTAAAGCTCCTGCCACATCCTTCCGCAAGTTAGGAATTCAGGATCGGCTTTGCCAAAGAAAACAAATGTATGTTGACTTTGGTGAAATTGGTTGGTCGGATTGGATCATTGCACCTTCGGGTTATTCGGCCTACTATTGCGATGGTGCCTGTCCATTTCCGATCAGTGATCAACTGAACACGACCAACCATGCCATCATTCAGACACTTGTCCATTCGATGCAACCTAGGAGAGTGGCGCCAGCCTGTTGTGTACCAACACATTTGGCGCCAATTTCTTTGCTCTACTTTGACAACCACAATAACGTTGTACTTCGTCAGTACGAGGACATGGTGGTGGACGCTTGCGGTTGTCGATGAGGGGCGGCGACCGTCCGACACTCATCTCTGCTAACGTCCTACACGTGCAGCTCTGTTGGCTCTTGGTTCAAATTTCAAAGCTCAAAGCATTAATTTATTTTTAATCAATTTAACAATTTTTTTAAATTAATATTAATATTTATTTATTATAAAAAAAACCATTGCTGTAAAATATTTATTTGAAAGAAAAAAATGTATTACAATGCTTAAGCTGATTAAAAAAGATGTTTTAGCACACTACTGCGTTCAGTTTCTAAGTGCTCTTTTGAAATAGTTTTATATTCGCGCAAAACTTTTAGCACTCAATTAGCTGAACAAATTGAAATACTAAATCAGTAATTTGTAACTCAGTATATAGAGGTATTAAATGAATAAATTGAATTCCGCATATTGTTTGTTTGTCCTTAAGAAGTTAAGAGACTACATCACAAAATTACTTTGAAAAATCTCCACAAAGAGCGCTAGCATCGTTTTTCTATTGAGCCCATAGAACCAATGTTAAAAAAGAAACGTTAATTTTTAAATATTTCATATTTAAAGTTGTCCAATTTCGATGGTTCAAAGTGCAACTTGCACTCTAAATATATGCTGATCTAGTGATAGAATGACAAAAAAATGGTAAGTGTGCTTCTATTTTAAAAAAAAACTATTTCAAAATCGCGAACTTCTAAATCTTAAGTTAAACTCTATCGAGTACTCGTAAGAAAAGAAAATGTTTATAAAATGTTTACAAAAATACCTAAAAATAATTTTAAAAAACAGAAAAAAATTAACAGGTGCGCCATTGTGTTGGCTTTCTGTTTTTTAAAATTAATTTTAGGTATTTTTATGAACATTTTAACGGTTATTTTGCTTACTCAATGGAGTTTAACATAGAGTTAAAAATTCTCGAATTTGAAATATTTTTAAAAAAAATAGAAGCACACTTTCCAATGTTTTGACTATCTACCACTAGATAAACATGATATATTTAAAGTGCACATTGCACTTTGAACTATCAAAATTGGACAACTTTAAAGATGAAAAATAAACATATTGCCGCGGCGACTGTGTATTTTAAAAATTAACGTTTCTTTCTTTAACATTAAGTCTATGGGCTCAATAGAAAAACGATGCTAGCGCTCTTTGTGGAGATTTTTCGAAATAATTTTACGAGGTAGCCTCTTAACAGAGGGCTCTGTAGAACATGTTTAATATTTAAATAAATTTAATTTTTGAGGTGTAGATAAAGTATTACTGTTGGTACTACCTTAAATATAAATATAGATCAATAGTTTCAATACAAGTATGGATAAAAAAAACCTGCAAGAATCTAAACAATAAAATTGTATGCAAGTAGATAATGTAATTTTTTCATGTTCACAATAGGGTCCTACATAGATATCCCCCTTTTTAGATATACCCTTTAAGAGGGGGGTGGGGTTTCTCTATGTATAAAACACATCTGCAGCAATGATCCAAAAGTCCCATATCCATATAATGAGATGGGATGAAGAGATGGTGGGAGGAGGGGAGAAAAAATACAATTAATTTTGTGAATGTAAAAAAATAAAAGGTGGTCTCTAAATAAAAAAGTATGTTCTGATATATATCTTGTATAATTTCAATTCAATTCAATGAATAACTTGTGTGATCCAAGCTAATTTTTTTTAAAAAAAATTTTTTGTCAATTTTGAATTGACAAAAAAAAAAGAGGAGGGATTTATAATGTTGAGTCACTTAAGTCAACTATAAGACGTGCAAAAAACTGAATAGGAAAATCTTAAGCCTGGATTTATGTCTGTGTCTATTGCCCATACATGTATTGTTGGTATATATTGAGCTTAATCATTTTCAAATGAAAAAAAAAAGGATCAATCGTGACTTTTTTATTTTCATCTTTTGTTCAATATTATTATTATTTAAGTGTATCATCTGCCCATGCAATTTTCTAGTACAATTGCACATGTGGTCAATATGCAAATTTTGACCAACAAAAAAAGGTGTCCTATTATCATGTATGGTTACTATTGCCACCCTATGTTCACATAAAAAAAAAATTCAAGGCTAATTTTGAGCTCAATGCAAGTATAAAAATGGCGCCCCCTTAGTTATTATCATTCAAGTTATATTTCTGCGCCTCTGAGCCTTTGCAATTGAAGCAAGAATAAAACTTGCGCTTCTTAGCTTTGTGCCAGAGGCCTCACTCGCCTTGCAATACAATATTTATAGCAATGAAAAGAAAGTTGATAGCATTTATTGCATTGTATAATAATACAGAGTAATTTTTTTTTTACAAATGTTTGAACACATTCGTGCTCAAATTTGAACGAAGCATTGCTTAGAATAATGCAAAGCTTAAAATATACTTACAATGAAAGATAACTAAAGTCAAATTTAACATTTTTCATGTTAGCTTTCTTACCAAGTTCACTATAAAGTTAAAATTTACAATAAATTTTTATGTTTTGCATTTATGTTTAAATCTGAATTTAATTATTTATTCTGCTAGCAGTCAAGTAGGCCTGTGGCAGAGGGAAAACAGTCCAATTGCAGCATGAAAAAAAAAATACAATGTCAAAACCAGCCATTGCAATTGTGTCATGGGTGCAGAAAAAAATAGTACCCTAAAAGTGATGTAAGCACCCTGTATTATTTCAGGTGTAATTTTAAATTGATGTCATTTTTTTTGTTACTACATTTTCTATGAGCAGCCATTCTAAACAAAAGAAATTAATACATTTTTAGTTGATGGCAACCATCTGTTTGTTGGTGCTCATCATGAAAACTAGAATGTTTTTGGCTTTTGTTACATATAGGATCATTCAGAAGTAATTACAGCATAGAATTCTTCTTTTTTTGACATCATTTTAGATATTGTTGTTTCACATTTTTTTTTCAAAAATAAAAATATTAAACATAGGTGATGGGGGGTGGTCTCATCACAGGTGTGAAAAATCGCATCATTAAGAGATGAGGTCCCTATAATTTGCTCACATTAGGGTGGAAAATGCAATTTGCCATACAGTTTAAGTGGGCAATCATATTATGACAGTAGGCCCTATAGCTTGTGGGCACATTTCAAACTTATGGCTATTATACAGTATACTGTATATATACATATATACAACCTAATACAGAAAACAAAAATTGACGATTCTATTAGAATCGTCAATATTAAAATATTATGTTAAATAAAATTTGTAAAAAAAAAATAAGGTTACTTTCTCATGTGAAAATCAGAAAGATTTTTTCAAAGATTATTTGTTTGTTGATTTATGGAGAAAGAGTGAAAAAATAATCAGACATATTGTTGTGCAAATAACACAAAAATTGACAAATTGTCTGAAATGCTTACTGATAATGCATTTATATATAAAATTATATATACAAAATCGTGTATTTATTAACATTGTATATTCTGACATCATCCCTATGTTTATTAAAGAAATCTTGGCTTTTTTTTTAAGTATTTCAAAGTTCAAAGGGCCTAGATTTATGTTTGATATAGCTCATTATATATTGATGATAAAACGTTATCTGCATGAGATTGTTAATAACAATTTTATGACAAATTTAAAATGGGTTTATGACAGATTTAAATTGAATTTGTGACAAATTTAATTTAGTCTATTATTATTATCAAGAATGTTTGCACTAACCTTTTTAAATTAAAATGAAAAATGTTCAATTTGAAAGATAATTTTAAATTAAAATGAGAAATATTCAATTTGAAAGATATTTTTAAATTGAAATTATTGTGGAAAAAATTAAAAGTTTGTTATAAAATTACAATAGCAGCCTATTTTTCTACAAATTGTAATTTGTAATTAATTCTTAATTGCATTCTGTGAATTTATTGTTAAAACTAAGTTCTAAAATATTTTGAAATTAATATGAAAAATAGTTTATTTTCAAAGATGTTTTCAATAAAATTACTATGTTTTTTTAGAACGTCAATCATAAGCTACTTTTGTAATTTTCTAACAAACTTTTAATTTTTTCCTACTAATTGTAATTTGTAATTCTTAATTGCATTCAGTAAATTTATTGTTAAATGACGTTAAAAAAATATTTCAACCTAAATTGTCGCTCTAAGAAAATATTGTATAGATTTTTTATTTTGTGTGATCGATCGATTTTTTTTTTTGAGAACAAGTGAACAAGTTTTTCTTATTTTGTCTGTCTGTTGGGTCACATGAATTATTTCATGGGAAATTTAAGATCCAGAACAGGTGTATGGACTCAATGCACTTGGCCACAAATCGATGATTTCTTCTTTATTTTTTCTCCCCACAAACATATTCAACCAATCATAAATAGACTATTAAAGTCTGCATTCAGCCACTTCATAACTTGCAGAAAATTTAATAAAATATGAACTATATACATGTATATATCAAAGTGTAATTTTATTTATTGTTAGACGGCCATTTTGTGCAATCATCGCCGCCTTTTAACAATGAATTTTTAATTATTTTTACTCCCGTTTGAATCAAACTACTTTTTTTTGTGTGTGGGGAGATTCTGAAGTGATAAGCCAAGGTCCCACATGCAGAAAAAAAAAGAACTGAAAATGCTACTGAAAATAAAATATGTTTAATTTAATTTATTTATTTTCTTATTTATTTTCAGAAAAAACTGAAATTACGAGCGTACATCTAGTTTTCATTTTGCTTTTGCCATGTGGAATTTCATAATATAATATTATATAAATATAAAACTGAGTTTAATAATAAATTCATAATTAATGTTTAGTAATATTTATGAAAATTTTCACAAATTATTATGAAAATTCTGAATAAACAAAAATGTCAAGAAAATCATAAAAAAATTAGGGAAGATGGATGAAGTGAAAATTTAAATAAAATAAAGTGAAAATTTAAATAAAATAAAGTGAAAATTTAGAGAAAATCAATTGACTGTTTAGAGAAAATCAAGTGAAAATGTTGAGAAAATCAAATGAAAATCTTGAGAAATTCAAGTGAAAATGTTGAGAAATTCAAGTGAAAATGCTGAGAAATTCAAGTGAAAATGCTGAGAAATTCAAGTGAAAATGCTGAGAAATTCAAGTGAAAATGCTGAGAAATTCAAGTGAAAATGTTAAGAAAATCAAGTCAAAATTTAGAGAAAATAAAATAAAAATCTAGAGAAAATCAAGTGAAAATTTAGAGAAAATCTAGTGAAAATTTAAAGAAATTCAGATGAAAATTTAAAGAAAATCAGATGAAAATTTAAAGAAAATCAGATGAAAATTTAAAGAAAATCAGATGAAAATTTAAAGAAAATCAGATAAAAATGTAGAGAAATTCATATGAAAATTTGGAGAAATTCATATGAAAATATAGTGAAATTCATATGAAAATTTAAAAAAAATTCAGATGAAAATTTAGAGAAATTCAGATGAAAATTTAAAAAAAAAATCCAGATGAAAATTTAGAGAAAATGAAAAAAACAACATTATTATTAACAGGATTATTACTACACATTTGGCTTTTGGGCCACAGATTAAGAAACGTTTACTTGATATTGCATAAAAATCCGGTCCCTAATTATAAGATTTTATACATTTTTTCAAATTATTTTTTTTTTAAAAATTGTAGAAATTTTCTTTAATGTTGTGAAAATATCAAAAGAAAATGTTTGTAATAATTTTGGAGTGGTCAAGCAAGCTTGACCTTCAGTACCATTGTCTGGCATAGGATGCACGTGTGCACGTGTCTAAATGAATAGAATGAAAGAAGAAAAAAAAAATTGTGCAACAAATTTCGTGCAGTTTTTCATAACTAAAGGATATAATATGATTGACCATGGGTCAAGCATAAACTGACCATTCGATTCAAACAAACAAAAAATAGTTGGATAGTTGTTGCATTTACTTAATAAAAAAACATAAAAGCAGTCTCTGAATAAGGAGACAATCATTAGATGACTTTTTTTTTGGCTCAATCTTTTCCTAATGTTGTTGACCTCAAGTGTGTCTACAGGACCCTTCTCTTGGCCCACCCTCACCCCCACCCCCACCTCCAAATCTAACTGAAAATCCCTTTTTAAAACAGGTGTCCAAATAAACGATGGGTTGTTGCTCACTTATGAACCCCACTTTTTCAAAATTCACAAATATCTTAAGGTGGCTTTATAGATATTTATTTTGTTTTCGCTCCAGATGGCGCGCCTGCAGTGGCTGTTATGTTCCCTAGCCTATAGGAAGTCTATATATTTTTCAAGCGAACGTTTTTCAGAAGAAACATTACGAAAAAATTTAAAGTGTTTTAGAAACTAGAATAGTTGGTGATAATGCTAAAAGGTTTTTTTTTCATGATGATATCTTTCAAAATAAACTTTTTATGTCAAATTTGAAAAAAAAGGCGAAAATAGTTTTTTATGAAATGTCAATGGAAAAACTTAAAAATGGGTCATTTTTCAAACTGAACTATAAAATTGTTTACTTTGTAAGATATTTCAATAAAAAAACTTTTAGCATAATTATTTACCATTCTAGTTTTGAAAACACTTTGAATTTTTTCATAATGTTGTTTCTAAAAAACGTTTGCTTCACGTTTTTTCGTCCAAATTCTACAAAAAACGTCTATGAAGTTTTAGCATTAACCACTGCAGTGGCGCTATCTGGAGGGACAAAAACAAAATAAATATCTATTCACCATATTTAACAAAAAATGGTCCCAAATAATGTCAAACAATTTAAATGTCACGTTTATGCATCTTAACGTTTGAAATTTACATATTGGAGCTTTATGGGATCCCTGTTTTTTTTGGGGGGGAGGGGAGAGGATTACATTGAGAAAATAAAAGTAACATTATGGATACAGTTGGGAATAAATTGTAAAAACATGGGGCTCAAGGGTCTAGACATTGAGTCCTTTTTATATTTTTCAAAGAAAAACATTGTGCAATTAGTGCAATGATGCATTTTCAAAGGTCCACATTTCTATAAAAAAAATACTTGAGCTTTTGTTGGTGCCATGATATAGTGGCAACATTTAAAATATACAACATGTCTCGTAACTAGAGCTCGGATTTTTATGCAATATCGAGCAAAATGTTTCTCAACTTGTGGCTCAAGTGCCAATTGTGAAGTAAACATCGTCTTCATTAAAGTTACTGCATTTATGCTTTTTTTTAATCAAAAAGGCTGCATGTTAGAGGCCAACATGTCTGGTAATATCATAAGTTGTAAACTAGAAAATGCTAGCCTCTAATCAGTGTTTTTTTTATTAGAAAAAAACATAATATAATTGTTGGTTAATCTTATAAACTGGGATTGTTACTTCATAATTGGCTCTAATTGGGCCACAGGTTGAGAAACAATTGCTTTGTATTTGCATAAAAATCCGAGCATTACTCATAACCAAAACATCAAGTCTATTATCAAAATGTATATTAAGGTATAGCACAGTTTATTGTTTAAAATTTAATATTTCAGTAAGAATAACAGTTACATTGTTAAAACTGGTAGTGATTATCATATATCAATATGCAATTATACAAATATTAATTACAAATTATTATTAAAATAGTTATTAATTTTTTTTAACTACTTTTATATAAAATTAATTAAAACAAATACTAAAAAATATTTTCAAGAGTCAATTAAATAAAAATATAATAATAATAATAATAATAATAATATTTTCATAATTAATATCTAATTACAGGCCTATTAAATCCAGAACCCCGCAAAATTTGTTTATTTTCTACTTTTCGTCTAACTTTTAGGTGAAAACTTTCGGTGAAAACCGAAAATATTGAATTATAAAATTTGACTAAAAAGTTTTTTTCAGCTGGAAAATACTTTTAGCATATTTATTAGTTATTTTCCGCTTTTCTCCTAACTTTAATATTTCATTATATTTTCAAACCAAAAATCGTGAATTTGAAATTGTCACAAAAAAGTTTATTCTAAAATATATATACATGAGTTTTAAAATATGTTTAGCAGATTCAATTTGTTAGTTTTATTGATAATCAATTAGCCTAATTTTTTGAAGAGAAAAAAACTTCATTTATTTTAAATTGAAATATATCTTAAATTGAAATAGAAAAAATTGAAAGATGTCTACTGAATGGTCCACCATAATATAAATGGGTCGCGATTTTGCACATTGTCTGAAGAGTTATAAATTTTGCACATTGCCTAAAATGTTAGCACGCCATTGTGTACAATGCTAGTTTTTTTTTTTGCAAATTTCCTAGTGGTCCAAGGCAATCTTCACAAAGACTGAATTTATTTTTGCACTTTTAGTTGATTATTCGTACTTTGCCTAGTTGTTCAGTGAATTTGCATAATGCCTGTTTACTGTAAGCATTATGGACATTGTCTAAAAGGGTAGATATTCTGCACATTGTCTAGTGTTTTAGACTTTATAAAGATTGTCTGTTTGTTTTAGTAATTCTGCAAATTGCCTAAACGTATTGAATTTTGCAGATTCACTGGCAATAAAAGCCAAAAATCCTTCGAATGCGACTAAACATAATTTTCCCGACCTCCTGTCTCCCCTTCCTATTTCCTAGCACCCTTCAATTCGGACACGTGCCCCGGCTTTATTTCTAGCATTAGCGTTCAATTTACAATTGAACGATTCGATAGGCTTCATTAAGCTCTCATTCAGCTCTCATTCTCAACAAAATTGTAACTTCAAAAAAGGGGGGGAATTTTGTGTTCCAATCCAGCTTCCAGCTATCCAGAGAGACAGAAAAAACAGACGCCATTTTTCTCCATTTCGCCGCCATTTTGTATTTTCAAATAAAATGATTTGTCTTCAATGAGAAGGCGGCGAAATGAGATTTATCTAAAGTGGTCACAAAAACACATAAAAAGACATTGAAGAAGACAGAAACAAATTCTGAACTGTCATCGAACCTTAACCGTAGCTAAATGCTAAACCCCCCCCCCCCTCGCCAAAAACACCATGGTTTTGGAAGTTTCGATAGTTTCGCTTGTTTTCGGGACAGGTCCCAAAAATGACGGATTGACCGAATAAAATTGACTAAAAAAAAGCAAAAGGGTGTCCTAAAAATGCATACAAATAACACCATAAATGAAAGGGCCTTCTGTACAATAGCGTTCAATATTGATAGGGCACGTGCACGTGCTTAATATATATTGATCCATATGTAGGGGCTGTATAGAGGTCCATGCCAAATTATAATATGCTCGTGGGTCATGACAAGCGTGCAAAAAGAAACTGAACCACCACGGTCCGTAGATCAAACACAGTGACTACGAAAATGTGGTTTATGCAGCGGAAATGTTCAATTAGTGTCACTTTTTAATGAGAATTCAATGAATATTTAATGTGGAAATGCAGAATTTTCAGTTTGGTCTGTCAGTAGCCTTTTTTATACGTTTTGTCTTGCGTGAAGGTCAAAGGTCTCACAGGCAGAAAGTGGCCAACTTAAAAAATGAGACTGGAAATAGAATTTATATAAGGCTAAAATCCCACATGCAGAAAATGCTAACTAAGACATTCAACTGAAAGTAGAATTTAACTAAGACCAAAATCCAATATGCAGAAAACGCTAACTGAAAAATGCATCTGAAAGTAGAATTTATCTAAGAGCAAGATTCCACACGCAGAAAACACTTGTCTGTAAAATGCAACTGAATTTGACTAAGACCAAGTGATCTCACATGCAGAAAATGCTGACTGAAAACATAATTTATCTAATGCCAGGATTCCATATGGAAAAAAATGTTAAGCTGAAAAATGCGACTGAAAATAGAATTTATCTTATTTAAAATGAAAGTTGGAAGAAATTCAGGTTTTTTCTATCTACTTTCTGCCATATAAATAGAATTCAATTATTTAAAATTCTATTTTCATTCACTATTTTTCGTTTTCTGCTTGTCAAAACTTGGCCTATTTTAAATAATTCCGTTCTAGAAAGTAGTTAGAAAAAAAAAGCTAAAACTGTTTTATCTTTTTTTCTATTCTGTCATGCGGAATTAGATGCTGAAAAGATATTAAAACACATTATTCTTTGTGGCTCTTCTTTTATAAACCGGAAAATCGTCTTCAATTGTTTTCTATTGCCCTGGAGCTCTTTTTCCGTGACAGAAAGCAGAAATATTTTTAATTTCTTAATTCTGTTTTCTGCTTTCATGCATCTTGGACTCAGACCAATAACTAGTATAAACTCAGCCCATAAACAATACTATTCTAGTTTCTTTTTTAAATTACATCTAAAAGTTGGTTGATCTATCAACAAAAAAAAAGCCATTAAATGAGTAGCAAATTGTCGATTCTAGTCTCAAGTCGTCACCACCTTTTAAATAAAAACTATAAATAGTTTTATTCTGAAGCAGAATGATCAAACAGTAGGCAGAAAAATAGTGACATTTATATAAAAGCAGATGTTTTACATAAAAAACATATCAGATTGCAAAACTAAAAAGTGCCCATATATTCCGTTTTATGTTTCTAAATTTATAAATAGGGCACATTAGTCCTGAATAGGCCAATAACGAATTGAGTTATAAGTGGTCCATGTTGTATACCGTTGTTTTGGTGTTGAATTCTTGTGACAATGGAAAGAAAAAATTGTTAGTACATATGTTTTGACCATTACTCATTTCAGAAGAAAAATGTATTGGTCAGTGTGGTCATTCAAAGTGCTGTTGATGACCATTATAATAGGTCCTATACAAGAAAAATAGGACACTCACTCGAGGGTGGCAATCGTCAAAAAAATTTATTAATAGAAAAATAGTTTTGAATAATTTCACAAATTTTTTTAAAGATTTTCTATAAAAAATTTCACAAAATTGCAACAAATTTTTCGGCAATTTTTTTTTTGAAGAAATTTTAATAAACTTTTAAAAATATTAACAGAAATGTTGTATAAACTTTGCAAAATTTGAACAAAAAAATCAATATTTTCAATAAACTTTCAAAAATATGAACAAAGATTTTTATATAAACTTTACAAATAATTTGAACAAAAATGAACATTTTCAGTAAATTTTCAAAAATGTGAACAAAGAATTTTGTATAAACTTGGCAAAATTTGCTAAATTTGGTCAAAAGAACATTTTCAATAAACTTCCAAAAATATGAACAAAGATTTTTTTATATAAACTTTACGAAAATTTGGACAAAAACTAAGATTCTCAGTAAATTTTCAAAAATTTGAACAAAAAATTTTTTTATAAACTTTGCAAAACTTGAACAATAAATTTTGAATAAACTTTGCAAAACTTGAACAATAAATTTTGAATAAACTTTGCAAAATTTGAACAAAAAAAAGTCAATATTTTCAATAAACTTTCAAAAATATGAATAAAGATTTTTTTATATAAACTTTACAAATAATTTGAAAAAAAAAATGAACATTTTCAAAAATATGAACAAATAATTTTGTTTAAACTTTGCAAAATTTGAACAAAAAACAAACATTTTCAGTAAATTTCCAAAAATATGAACAAAAAACAAACATTTTCAGTAAATTTCCAAAAATATGAACAAAAAACAAACATTTTCAGTAAATTTCCAAAAATATGAACAAAAAATGTTGTATATAACCTTTGCAAAATTTGAACAATAAAGAAATATTACCTTATAACCTTTGACAAATAAATTTCAATAACAAAAATATGATTCTATATAACAATTATATATTAATTATTTGTGTCGACTCTAGTTTACCAGTTGAGGTTATTTAAATGAGGTGCATTTTCATGCAAAATTGTATTTAATGCACGTATTTTAGATATGAAGTAAATAAACAGAAAAACTAAGTTTTCCATCTGAATAATAAAAAAAAGGATGATCCTCAAAAATTACGCAAAATCCACAGAAAAATTTTTTTTAGAAATATCTATTGGCAAGATGATTTATGAACCATGTTAGACCATAACAAATTTGTTTAAAATGATTAAAACTAACAAAAGTAGGGGATGATGAATTGAAATGTGGTCGAGGGATGTGGGGGTTAGTTGTTGGAGGGAAAAGACATAAACAGAAATTTCGACTAAATAAATGTTAGCAGGAAAAAAGCAGCTGGTTTTACAATATTGTAGGTGTTTATATAGCTTGGGCCCTAAATACAACTTAAAACTTTACCGAAAAAAAAAAGCACCAAAACTGTTTTTTTAAACAAAAAAAAAAGTTTTGAGCAGCAAAAATGAGAAAGAAAAAATAGGCCCATTATTAATTGCTTCAAAAATAAGCAGCACAGAAATTTATTTAAACCTGGGTTCAACACATTAGAAACCCCTGGTTTGGAAATTTCAATTGACTTATTGTTGGATTGTGGCTGTGACACACCTGCCCACAAAAACCACAGAAAAAGGAGGCAGGAGTTTTCAAATGAAAGGGGGAGGGTGTCAATGGACACATGTAAAACCACATTCACCACAATGTCTAAAAAAAAAAGTGGGTTCACCCATTACAGCATAATTATGACTTCCAAAACAAGACTAATTTAAATAACTGACCCAACTATATATTTTATGTAAATAATCTAAAGGGAACAAATAAACACACAAAGGTCTCTTTTTCTTATTGGACATGTGTGTCTATACATAGTGGCCAATGGTCATTCTAGTCACGTAATCTCACATTATAATGTACTTCAAAGAAATCAATATAATAGAATTACAACTTATATAATTTATTGTAAATAATAAGGCAAATACAATTTTTTTTAAAAAACGTTTAAATGTTTTTGTTTGAAATGGATAAACATGTTGGAAATTGTAAATCATGACATTTGTAAAAAGTAAATAACAGTTTTCCTATTTGAGTTGTTGGAAAGTAGAATGGTAAATCACTCAAAACAATGGATGACTAAAATGTTTTCAGAAAATGCAACAAAAAACACATAAACAACTGATCGTTTTAATAAAATAATATCATAACTGCCATAATATCTATAATATTAACCAGTTTAAATCACCATCTAAAAAAATGTGTCAATTGCTTAATTTGTATAAATTTGCATAATATAATTATTTTATTATAAATTACGGCCAAAAGTTTACTTAAAATGTACAAAATAGATAAATAACATTTTCAATTTCTTATAGGGTACATTATGTCATCAATAAAGTGTAATATGTGCAAGAATAATCAATTTAATCCAAAATAAAAATGCAGAAAACGCACAAATTGCATAATCTATGTAAATTTGCATAAATTCGCATATTTTCACCTATTTCACAATTTTTAAAAGTAATTTACGCATTTATCATAATCGCATTTTTCATTTGCTTTGAAAGTTTTAGTTAAATAAAGTTTCATAAATAACTAAATCATAAAATCAGTAATTTTATTTTTAAAAAAAAAACATTTGTCGAAAAAAAGATTTCATTAAGAAAATTATTTTAATTATTTGAATTTTTTTTTCTGTTTTTGTAAAATTGATGATAATAAAATATTTATGTCACATTTATAGTCAGCTTTTTACTATCACATCCTGTTTAATTTATGTACAATTTTAGTACAAAGCAAAGAAATAGTGATTTGTAGTTTTACCTCTACTTTATGTTTAACGTGATTGCGCATATCAAGGGGCGGCACTAAACTGATTGACATAATTATCTCTCCCCCCCCCCCTTTTTCCGGGCTCGTTTTAAGTAACAATTTGACAAAGCTGGCGCCATCTAACATTTATTTAATAAAACTTATATTCTGACCTTTTTTTAAAAAAAAAATATAATTTGCGCACATTTTAAAATGTTTTGTGTTTGGAATTAAGAAATGACTAAATGATATAATTAGTGTAACCAGGCAGGTAGCCTCATTTTTGCACAGAATTTATGTGGTATTTTGTTAAATTCAAAAACCCCCCTCCAATATGCAAATTATTTTTATTTTTTTTATCTCAAATTTATTTTAAATAAAAATAAACAACGGGTACACAAATTGCACATTTTTTTACAACAACTCTGAATTGACCTAACTTTTAAGGCGAGCATTGCTCATAGGAAATGAAGACATGCTTGTCTTGCTCACTTCTACCGGTTCCCCCTTCTAATGAAATTGTAATAACTTTGAGCGGATCGAGTCCAAATCATATGTCTTGAGTGATCAAGTAATCATTGACTCACCAGGTGTTTTACAAAAAAATAAATTAATTAAAAACTAATTATAAAGTAATTGTAAAGTGATTAGATTTTTAACAAAAAAAATCAATTACAAATTACATTCTGAAAAGGCATTGTCGAAATGAACTCTTTTAACAACAAACCATAAGAATTAATTTCCCAATTTAAATGTAAAATGTAGTTGAGAAGGAGCACCCTTATAAATAGCCCAAAATCATGGGCGCCCGCAAATAGGGGCAAGAGGGGGCACTTGCTTCCTCCCTGGAAAATTAATATCTAATGTTTTTAATTGCTACTTTTTGGTTTTTAACCAATTTCTTTGAAATAAAGCAGTGGAACTCAGAAATTTAATTTTAAAAAACCGTGGATGAAAAATACCCTTGCTCTTAATTTCCTGTTTTGCACTTTTCGAGCTTTTACTAACATAAAATAATCTTGACCATTGTGTTTTGCCCCCTCTTTCAAAAATTTCTGTGGGCGCCCAAGCCCAAAATACAAATTACTCCATTCACAAACATCCTCTTCGTCGAGTAGATTTTCAATCCAATTTAATGTTGGGCTGGCATCACGTTTATAAACATTCAAACGGATGGTAAAGAATAATTGCAGGCTGAAACACTAAGAACAGCTTACTGAACTACGTACGACAAGGAGCGAGAGTACCTTGTACAAAACCAAATTAATCATTGAATAAAATGAAGAACCAAGTAACGAGATAAAAAAAATGAAATAAATACTTCTAGTGACAAAATAAAGTGAGACAAAGTTTTAAAAAAAAATTTAGCTTCATTCGCTTTTGTTTTAAATCGATTTATTGCATTTTTATTCAATAAATAAAACCCTGAAAAAATTTGTTTCAGCAAATAACAACGGAATAATAAATTACCGTGAATACGTTATGAAAATCTTCGATAATTTTGCCAAAAAAAAAAAACAAGTCGCACGATTCTCGTTTTATTTCTCGAAATCCTTTTCATATGTCGTAAAAAAAAAGCGAAACATCGTGTGGTCGTGTAATAAGTTTCTTCTTTTTTAAATAAAAAAAAACTGAACAGTGAGGTAAAGTGTTTTTAGATTTTATAAAAGCATTGCAAGAGAGATCAAAGATGATTTTATAACCCATACTGGCGAAGACAAAAAAAAAATCAGAAATTACAATCACGAAAAATTCCATATCATCAAATGAGACACTTCGTACATATTTGCATTTGTTAAAATCAAACAAAAATGGTCACATAAACCCTTCCCCCCCCTTCTTGACAATACATTCATTCGTTTAAATAAAAAACACATTTAGTGTGCGGTGCATTTTTCTTACGAAAAAAACTGCCTACTAAAAATCACAATTAATCATCGAAGAAACAGGTTTAGATGTGTTAAAACAAGTCTGAATGAGTCTAAACATACCCGAACGAGTGTTAAAACAAGTTGGAACGAGTCTAAACACGCCCAAACAAGTCTAAACACGCCCAAACGAGTCTAAACACGCCCGAACGAGTCTAAACACGTCTCAACAAGTCTAAACATGTCCGAACACGTTTATATTACGTGAAATGTGATTTTTAACCCTGTTACAGTTTTGATTTAGTGTCAACGGCAAACTTGCATAGAGGCATGAACGGAGGAATCAAAGGGAATAGTCCCAAAGTACTCTTGAACTGCGTCATGTCCTCAATGAGAATCGGCTGCAGAAAGAAAAAACAATAGATTAAAACAATTCAAACGGAGGAAAAAAATTAACAAAAAAAAAGGACGTGACTAACGGGTGTCGTCGGTGGTGTAGGTTTCAGACCATCGAGGTCACTGCTATCGAGAGACGCCACATGGCCATTTGCATTCGTTGTTGTATTGATAACGTGGACTGCCAACTTGTGACGTTCAGGTGCATCATGAGAAAATAACGTCTAAAATGAATAAAACAAATGATGTAAAGTAATATCGGAGGTGGGGGGATGTGATGGAAATGAATCGAGACCTACCAAGAAGAACTGAATTACGTCTTCTTTTGTGAGAGTCGAAAGAACGGCGACTTCGACGCTATCTTAAAGTAAATATAAAAAAAAACAATTTTTCTTTAGAAATTGGACAGATTCTATTCGAATGTGTACGGTAATGACGAAGTACTTCGATCAAAGTTGTACTGTTGAGACGTGATTTCGTTCCAGAACTTCGATGTCTGGCTGAAAAGTTTTTTAGGTTTTTCGAGTCGAATCGCAGCCAGAGCTTCTTTGTGCCGTTCGAATTCTTCGTCAGAAATATCTTGAATATATTCCTGTTTGATGAATGTAATTTAAGCTAGCTTCAACGTCTAAACGCACCTCGAACTCTAGTCTAATTTGTCTTTCAGAAGCAACATTCCCGAAAAACGTGATAATGTTCTTTAGAAACTTGAAAAGTTAGCTAAATCATTTGTCATTTCATGTTCAATATAGTTTAAAATACGCTTTTTATGTCGGTTTGAAAAGAATTCAACTTTAAGCAGATAACATTTTTTCAAAATATTTGTCAATAAAAAAGTTTATTTTGAAATATATCGACATAAAAACCTATTATGTGATTCAGCTACTCGTTCTAGTGACTAACACACTCCCTTAGTGTTGCTCTTCTGAAAACCAGGATTTGAAAATCAACTGTTCATAAAACAACTTAAAAAGCGAGGTCGTTTTTACCCGCATCGATTCTAGAAAACATTCGATGCGCCCGTCGATGTATTTCGGATTCCGATCGGACTGAACGGTCACCGTTAATCCTTGAACGGAATTCCCTCGTCTGACGCCACTCCAAACGATATATCCTGAAAAATGAAAACAAACGCTTTGAAAACTCGATACTGAAAAATAATCGTATCGTCAAGTCAAAATTATATACCGAGTTGTTCTTTCGTTCTCAACGTGTTAAAACAAGGTTCTCTTATGACTTGGCAAAACAGTTCCAACAAAACATTTGCTCGTGTTTCTTGTAGACCACATTGGTAGTAAACTTCGATACACGAACAACTGTGGACGCTGTTTTCGCATTGCATCACAAAGTGACAACCGTCGTTCAACTGGATTTCTCGATCTCGTAACAACTGGCTACGAAGAAGCGGTTTCGATCGTGCTTTGTCTTGTAGATGATTCTCTACTATCGATACCAAGTCCAACGCTTTCTGAATAGAGAAAATTCAACCAAATGAAAACTTTTAAAACAAACTTCAAATTCAATAAGAGTCTACAGAAACACTTTGTTATGAACATGTGGTGCTGTGACGTCATAGACACTATGTTAAGTAAAATTTAACATTTTTCCCAAAACATGGTCTCGATTCCGAATACAAATCTCTTTTTCAAACTGTGTTTTGAATAATAATCGTAAATGCAATAGCTTCTTGAATGTTGTGACCAGGTTTTAACGTATTTTTCGTTACGATATTTAAAGGGATTTTTTTTATTTTATGCTAATTTGCTTGACACACGTTAAAGGTCCTTAAAAAAGGTCCGTTTTGCTAACTACAAGCTGTTCTTCAGAGACATCTATCAGCTTTAAGAAAAGTTGCGTGTATTATTTTATATGTTCTTCAGGTAACGAGGAACTTTCGTGATGTTTGAAGTTGTCGTTTGGACTGCTGACAGCCATTTGAGCAACTGCACAACTGCAAAATCGACCACATTTTGTGGTATGTGCAACTCTGGAGTGTGTCTCTACGCTTTTAACGTGTCGTAAAAGCATTCGTATATCGATACCTGTTGCGTAATGTTGCCATGTACGAGAGCTTCGATGTGAAGTCTCGATAATAGTTCGGGAATGAATGCGCTAAGAGCTTCGGGGGTCATTTCTAAAAATAGACAAAAGCATTCGTTAAGTATCACAAGAGGGTTATTGTAACACAGTATTTGACAACCGTCGATAGCAGACAGGAATTCGTCTTTTGTCCATGCGTGTTCAGTGAGAAGCAAAGATACGTAATATGCTGCGTGCTGATGTGGCGGCTCGGATTGAAAGTTACGTAATCCACGAACATACTGAAAGAAAAACGGCAAAGACACAGCGTAAAAAAATTAAAAGCAACCAGATGTATAGGTTATGGCCTCAAAACCATCAACGCTCCCCCAGTCTATAACCAGAGTGGCACATAGGCTCAATCGTTTAAAATAAAATATATCAGAAATTATAAACGCTGCGGTTTTAAAACTTAACATTGATTTTTAATCAAAATATATTTGCACAAAAATTTATAATTTTAAATTAAATTAGTAAATTTTTATCTGAGGGACACAATTTTTTTGTTTTAAGTCTTGGCTTTTCTTAAATTATTTTTTTCTGTAATTATTTGCCAATTTATTTGACTTTTTTACGATAAATTTTTATTATTTCATATAATTTTTTTGTATCATGTTGTAAAACTGTTTTTAAGAGCAACACTAATGAGAAATTGAAAGTGTTTTAGAAACTAGAAGGATAGCTGAATCACTTCATAATGATATCTTTCAAAATAAACTTTTTACAGACAAAAATTAAAAACCGTTGTTGTCGTTTTCAAAATTGCTGTACAAAGTTTATTTTAAAAGACTATCAAAAAACATGAAAATACTGTTAAGTGACTGAACTACCCTTCTAGTTTTTAAAACTCTTTCACGTTTCTCTTCATTTTGCTCTCGAAATGCCAATCAGAGTACGAGGGGCGTTTTCACTTTTAAGCGTTTTAAATGTGTAGCTTTTCTAGTTTCTGACATATATTCCATTTTAAAGAATAGACTGTGCCTCCCACAAGTAAGACTCTGATGCTAGACCTGAGGTCGTATTGTAAAAAGGAATGATAAACGGGGCACATACTCGCTCTTTAAGAATTTCGAATCGTTTCGGATCAACTTTAAAATTCGTCAATTTATCCATAATTTTCTCCAATAGAATATGTTGTTTATCGTTGTAACCCTTTACGCTCAACTAAGAAAAAGTTAAAAACACAATAAATATCGAGGATCGACGTCAGTTAAAGATGAGTCAAATGTGCCGCTAGAACTCAAGTGGTTCCCAAAGATGTTATTACCACGGCACGCAAGTATGCTACTAAACAAAAACAACTGTTATTATCGAAGAGAAACTACGATTACGTTAAGTCTTTCGACTCTCCGATTGTGTTGTCTACTAAAGTTGGGTACAGAGTTGTTTAAATTTCCACATCACGTCACGTAATCTTCTCGGTGTCGTTGTAAGTGCTTAACATTCTTGTTACGCAGCGTGGTTATGTCACGCCTTTACATTCATTGCAGCTCATTGGAGGAGGAAGGTGAAGTGTTAGGTGAAGGGTGAAGTGTAGACCCGCCCATGAAACCAAAAAGCCTAGAGACCCTTCTTGGCTTAACTCGGCCCCGATTATGGCGCGATTTCTTATGGCAAAGAACACATGCCGTGAACAACGACAATTTGAGAACCACTGTCGGCTAGAATGTGTTACAACGTACAAAAATTCCGTATTTCGTGTTGCTCAGCGTATAAAAAAGACCAGAAAGTTCGGCAGCGTAAGCGTATTCGTTGAGAGCATCTCGAAACAACTGCACGAACATACACGCGAGGTTACAGTGCAACGGATCGAGATACGCCAAAGGGCTAGAGAAACAATCGAACAAAAGCTTTTAAGAATCGAATTACACAGCCTCAAAGACAAAAAAAAAAAACAGCCAAATAAAATCTTTGCCTGCTTAATAAAATATTGAGAACAGTTTTAGGTAACAAGAAAACTTGGTCCTGTTTAAACCAGATGCGAGACAACGAAGTGTCCTGTTCGAATAAATTCAAATCGAAATAATTAGAACGAAACCCTCGGAATTCATTCGTAAAGGATCTCGAGGCTCGATAAAAAGAAAAACCTTAATCAAAGCCGGAAACTGAGTCTATATTTCAGGTAAAAAGATAAGCAAAATTAGTAAAAAAAAACAATTTTTTAACTGAAAATAAAACTTCTTCTCGTGTACCTCTTCGCCACGAGGAACGAGTTCGAAGTTGGTCGGAACGAATTCGTTCTTCGGTGGAAGGCGGAGGTTGGAGTTCGGAACGGAAACGTCAGTCCATCTTTTGAGAATTTCTTCCGAAATGAGATTCATGCTGTACTGCGTACCGTACCACGGTTCTACGCAATCTGTCGTTCCTTCGAACTTCTTTCCTATAACTGCAACCCTTAAGTTGCGATACAAAAAACAAAATTAAGCGAGGGTATAATGGATCGTATGCCCCGATATGCACCGGCTAACTATGTACGGATAAAGTTACGAGAAGAACGGATGACGTATTGAATAAAGGGGTGCAATTTCATGACGAGGTCATTTCAATACTCGATTCATTCGAGGCCCTTTGACGTCATATTGATGTCATTCATCGATCTACAGTAAGCCGCGTATACTTGACCAGAGCACTTATATAGTTTGTGGTTTACTGAATATTTTCCGGAGTTAATTTCGAAAGAACCATCTCTATTAAGTCTGGACGATAATCGAGCATCAGATACGGAGCGCTAAGAACTTCCTCGAATGGATAATCCTAAATCGAAAAACGAGAGATTAAAAACAAAAAGCTAGAAAAAAATTACCTTTCAGAGTTGCAGTCAAATTCAAACCTGTAAGCAACTTGCGAGCGAACAAGTGTACATTTCCGGTCTTTCTTTATCTTTGAATCGGAACGTCATCGCACCCAAATGTTGACATTCGTCAAAAATCCATTCTTTAACTCCTTCCTTCTTCAACATTTCCAAATATTCGAATACGAGCGTCACGATATCGTCAACATGTTCTGAAAGAGAAGAAGAAGAAAAAAAAAAACACCGTTTCGCAATCGTTATTTCGTAACGAACGTCAGAGAACGAACCGATTCCTTCTTCGGTTAAATCGGCACTGACGATGAAGAACGCAAATCCTCGAGCTCCTTCGCGTTGACCTCCGACGAGCGTATTTACCCAACCTTATATGAGGTGACAACATTTTTTTTAAAAAAATATTGAATCGTACGATAAAAGACGTTAACGATGAAAACTAAGAACCTCTTGATTTCAGTTCGGATAAGAGACTTCCCGGTCCTTCGTGTCCGATCAAGTGACCCAGATAATGACCAGGCTAAATTACGAGAAATCCACCCCGCCCCGAAAGAGAATTTGGAATTCAGTATTAAAAAAAAAATCACGATATTAAAACCTCTCAAACGTAATTACGCTCGTCTTGTAATAAGGTTGAAGGTCGGGAATCGGAAAAGAGATCGTAAACTTGCGAATGTCTTTTACTGGAACAACGTGGCCGATTTTCTAACAACGAGAAAATTGAAATCACAACATAAAAGTTCGACATCTATTACAACTTATCAAGAAATGACTAGTCATTTTAACTTCAACGGTTAATTCTGCTTTTCGAGAGCAAAATTCAGAAGAAATTGAAAGTGTTTTAGAAACTAGAAGAGTTCACGTTAACATCCTTCAAAATAAACTTTTTAGAAACAAAAATTTTAAAAGTTTATTTTGAAAAATATCAACAATCAATTACTCCTAAGTGATTGCGCTACCCTTCTAGTTTGTAAAACACTTTCTAGTTTCTCTTAATTTTACTCCTGAAAAGCCGGATATAATTCACCAAAAAAGCAAGCAAGAGCGAACAAGAACGAGCGAGCATTCTCACTCAATAATCGTCCGGTTAGTACCGGTTAGTGAACGAGCGAGCAAACATTCGCTCGCTTGTGTTTCAAAAAAAGATCGGGTGGATGGCGGTACATCAAAGAAAAAACTTGTTCGTGATTAATTTATTGTATTGTTGAAATGCTTGTGCTCGCTGTAAACGACAGATCAACTGCAAACAAGAACAAATTCGCTCCGGTATGAACGCAAGAAGAACAATTCAAGGGAATACGAGCAAACATCGGCGAGCATGACCAAATGTTTGCTCGTGCTCGCTCTTTCGATGAATACACCGGGTTTTATAAACAGTTTCGACTGAATTAGAAAATCGACCTTGACTTGTTCTGGACCGTAAGGATGTTCTTTCCATTCGGGAACATCGACATCTTTATTCGCAACGCTGCTGAAGAGATCCACCGTCATATTCTGTAACTCATCCAGCGACTCTACGAAGAAGAAATTTGTTTCCTTTAATGAGAATCCTTTAATGGCCACATAAAACCGATAATCGTAACAAGAAGAACCCCTAACCTCTTCCGAGAACAGCCAGAGCCATGATATTAGAAGAATACCATCGAGAATGAAACTTGAGAAGTTCGTCTCTGACGACGATTCCCTTCGATTTCGGAATCACATCCAACGTATCTTTGTTTCCTACGGAAAAAAGACATTTCGCGAGTCAAGATTACCCGTCGGTTGGAACGATGAATCCTTCAGGACCCGTACCCGTTCCAAATTTACAGTAGGCGTGTTTCTTGTCGGAAGTGGACCTGACGAGTTGTTCCAACCTCCAGACGTCGTTTTGAAGGTTCTTTTCGTGTTCTGAATTAACGGCATTCACTTCGCGATCTGTCGCACTTTCGGTGAACAAAGGGCACAGAAAGAACTGAGCGAACCTGGCGATCGACAGATAAATAAAATAAGAGGCGAGTTACACTCAACTCGTGATTTCATTGTTACTCGTGTGACTAAATTGATGATACTGATAAAAATTGACGAAAAGGAAAATTTAGTGAATTTCATGAAAATTTCAATCCATCACCTTTATCCATTTCAACAATTTTATCAGTTTCACCAATTGATTTCGTTTAGTTTTGTCAGTTTTCATAATTTTCATCAGTTTTGTGAATTTCGTACATTTCGTCAGTTGACAGTTTCAAGAATTTCGTCAATTTCGTCAATTTCATCAGTCAGATGTTTATTAATTTCATTAAATTAGTCAGTTTTTTTGTGTTTTAATGAAATATATTTCGTCAATTTCGTCAATTATATCAGTTTAATCCATCTTCGTACTATGTTCTGTCAGTTTCGCCAACTTTAAAAAATTTCATTAGGTTTGAGTCAACACAATGTGAACCGAGAAATAGTTTCTCGTATAAATATCACCTATCGAGAGCTCCCGATAAATGTTCAGGAACGACTTCGAAATAGTAGTTTGTATGATCGGATGCGGTGAAAGCGTTACTTCGTCCTCCGTGTTCCGTCAGAAACTTGCTGTATTCGTTCTCGGAAGGATACTATAATACCAAGCGTATAACACGAGATAAAAAAAACAAATCAGAATCTTCGCTTTCGACGAATATATTCGAAAAAGGAAAGAAGTGAGAATTAAAACCTTTTCCGTGCCGAGAAACAACATGTGTTCGCAGAAATGAGCCAATCCGGGAAGTTCTTCGGGATCACAAAGGTGACCTTATTTAACAAACAAAAAAACCCACAAAAATTCACCTTTCAATAATTAAGGTGCAATGGACCTTACATAGAGGCTAATCGGCTATTATAATCATGACGTGCCAATCCTGAGTGTGTTTTTTATTAATAATAATTTAATATTTAATATTATTTCATTTATTTGTATCTTCTTAATGAATAATAGAGGATTCTTATTATATGAAGGATTCGAGAGATTCGAGAAACGATTCGGATTCGAGAGATTCGAGAAACGATTCGGATTCGAGAGATTCGAGAACCGATTCGGATTCGAGAGATTTGACAACTGATTCGGATTCGAGAGATTCGAGAACGGATTCGAGATTCGAGAACGGATTCGAGAGATTCGAGAACGGATTCGAGAGATTCGAGAACGGATTCGAGAGATTCGAGAGATTCGACAACCGATTCGGATTCGAGAGATTCGAGAACCGATTCGGATTCGAGAGATTCGAGAAACGATTCGGATTCGAGAGATTCGAGAACCGATTCGAATTCGAGAAAATTTAGGGTTCGTCCCACCTCTAAGTTATAACTAAATCGGATCGATTCGTATCATCACAGCTAATAAAAGGTTTATTTTGACAATTTTATTATGCTGTTTTTGTACTAAATTGTCCCTCTGCCACAGGACCCATCTGGGCTGCTTGCAGTGTATATAATTATTTCAAATTGAAATTCAAATAACCGGCTACGAAAATAATCGTGATATGAAATTATTTCGATTAAACACCGCTAGCCTCTAAAGTAAAGCTACAACAGAATATTTAGGTTGCGTCGAAGGCGCGTTCTTAAGAGCCAATTACGAGGCCCTACATAGAGGCTAATCGAGCTCCTAATAGAAATGGTCTCCCATTAAGATATATACCAACGTAGACGTCTAAAGCAGCCGCCGATTTGTCGGTCGTTGGATCACTTATGAGTAGAACTTTCATTCGATTCGAGAGTTCGAGACCTCGATAGAGGCGTTTATCTTCTTCGGACTTAACGATGTCATCGACGATTTTCAACGGTGTCGATGATGATGATGATGATGCCATTTTGACTAAACTTAAATTACGGCTTCAGAAATAAAAGACAAAACATAATTATATCGTCATAGAAACAGAAATAAAATCAATAAATTATAATAATAATAATAATAATACTATACGTGTCTTATTATAATAGAAATCATTGAATTTCTAATTTACCTTAAAGGTAACTTGTTTGAGGCTAAAATAACAGCTGTTCTATTGAACGATGATAAGACACTTTTTACAGCTGCAAAATTCATTCAGCTGATTTATTCTTCTGATTATTATTTGAGCTGCTTTTTTTTTTTTCCTATCTGAGTTTCTGTAGAAGAAAAAAAAAAAAAAATAGAGAGAGAAAATCCGAACGCCCTTTAGCTAGATTTCTACGGAGCATTCAGAAAGTTATGCTGAATACTGGATTAGTTTTCAGGACATGCATGTCTGCCAAACACGAACTTTTCGTTTGCCCCTGCCCTTTTATGAGTGTCAGAACAAATATCAACCAATTAGAAATTGAAAAGGGCGGGTCATGTGACAGTGTTATTATTAACTTTTGTTATCAACACATGTTGATAATATTTGCTATTAACATTGTTAAGTCTCTAGAAATGTTAATAACATTTTGCTATTGACATTGTTAAAAGTGTCTAGAAATGTTAATAACATTTTGCTATTAACATTGTTAAAAGTGTCTAGAAATGTTAATGACATTTTGCTATTGACATTGTTAAAAGTGTCTAGAAATGTTAATAACATTGTTAAAAGTGTCTAGAAATGTTAATAACATTTTGCTATTGACATTGTTAAAAGTGTCTAGAAATGTTAATGACATTTTGCTATTGACATTGTTAAAAGTGTCTAGAAATGTTAATAACATTTTGCTATTAACATTGTTAAAAGTGTCTAGAAATGTTAATGACATTTTGCTATTGACATTGTTAAAAGTGTCTAGAAATGTTAATGACATTTTGCTATTGACATTGTTAAAAGTGTCTAGAAATGTTAATAACATTTTGCTATTAACATTGTTAAAAGTGTCTAGAAATGTTAATGACATTTTGCTATTGATATTGTTAAAAGTGTCTAGAAATGTTAATAACATTTTGCTATTAACATTGTTAAAAGTGTCTAGAAATGTTAATAACATTTTGCTATTGACATTGTTAAAAGTGTCTAGAAATGTTAATAACATTTTGCTGTTAACATTGTAAAATGTCTTTAGAAATGTTAATAACATTTTGCTATTAATTTTTGTCAATAACATTTGCTTTGAACATTTATTTTTGTCATTAAAATGACGATAATATTGTTGCTAACTTTGTTAATAGCAGAAATTTTCCTACTGCTCTAGAGGCAGTCCTGATCAAAGGAGGTTGGTAACAAAAATGTTACTAGCAAGTTATTTCTGTTCTTCAACACTGTTAATAACATATTCTACTCTGGTCGTGGATCAGTTTCCTGCCGACATGCTTCCAACATTTTTGTCAAAAAACATTGTTATTAGCATTTTTTGTCATCGACATTTATCAAAACAGTCAAAAAAAATTGTTAATTAACATATTTGTTATTAACATTTTGCTATACTGACAATGTTTTATGCCATTTCCTCGATGTAAATTCACATTTATAATTAGCCTCCTTTGTCTGCCTTATTCCTTATTTTGCCCATTAGATTATTGTATAGAGAAATAGGAGGGCAAAGGGGACAAAGGTCAAAATTTGAAAATGAGGGGCCTCTCCCCCCCCCCCCCTTTAAGCTGGGTACAGTCGACCATCTATTCGTTAACCACACATTTTAAACTAAACTAATTGTTGATTTTTTTCTACCATTTTTGCAATGATAGAAAAAATGAACAATTAATTTAGTTTAAAATGTGTGGTTTTATTTAATTTTATATGTTTCTACACTTAGAATTACCAAAATAGAATGAATCGTCTGTAACGATCTTTAACTGGTTTTAAAAGAGGATTAAAACCATGGAGACACAACCGCCTTAGGTCCCGCGCTTTCAGGAGCGCTGCTGACTAAACATTTTTCGCCCCGGTCCCGCTCATCACTTGCTGCCTCGGGAGGCGGCCCTTGCATACTCACTAGGGCCAGACCTGTTTAAACCGGGTTTCTGTTAAACTCTTAATTATTATTGAGGCAAAAAGAATTATGCTTTTTTTTTTTGCAATCAAAGAGGCTAGTTAAAGGCTAGAGTTAACCGAAAACTATAATTCAGCTAATATATTAAGTTCTAGCAGAAATTTAGCCTCTAAGCAGCTTTTTTTTATTAAAAAAATCATAAATTATTTGTTTGCCTTACTAAGGCAAAGGTCTTTCAAGTGCAAAATGAAGAGGAATTGGAAATTGTTTTAGAAACTAGAAGGGTAGCTCAATCATTTAAGAGTATTTTCATGTTGATATCTTTCAAAATAAGCTTTTTAATGTCAATTTGAAAATGACGTAACTTTTTAAGAAGTTAGCCTATATAATAAAAAGTTTATTTTAAAAGATAGCAATATGAAAATACCCTGAGCTACCTTTCTAGTTTCTAAAACGTTTTCTAGTTTCTATTAATTTTGCTCTTCTGAGAGAAACAAGTAATTCTAATTTGAAAATCAGCTGTTCAATAAACTTAAATTTTGGTCATTTTAAAATTGCCACAAAAAAAAGTTTTGGCGCCAAATGACTCAATGTCAAAAGAATTGCCCAATTCGTAGTTAAAGCGACTGCTTTTGAGGCTTTAATCGTCTTTGTTTAATTGGAAATGAATTGTAGGCTGTAGCCTCTAACCAGTCTTTAATTGCAAAATTCTATTGACTTAATATATGGTGAGAACCGTGAGATAATCGTAAATGTGGTATTTGGAAGAAAAAAAAGCGCCATAATAACACTGAGAATAGCCGCTTTTAGCTCTTGGCGCTAGTGTCTGGCTCTTCTAAGAGATTTCAAGTAGGGTTCTATGATTTTCCAAGTTTCTAATCGGTTGATTTCTCTATCTTGTTGGGTTATAATGCTATTGCTAACTATAACCTACGTAAGTGAGAATTCAAAGTTAAGAGCAATTCTGTGACGTCAAAAATGATTTAAAATGACCTTTAATTGACTTTTAAAATGTTTTTGTTTCTATCTGTTATAACAATATACCTCATATTATTCATTTTTTTAAAGTTTTCTTTCTAACGTATTCAGGTTATAGTGAGACAGAGCATGAAACGCACATTATTAAAATTACAAGCCGATCTGAGCTTCCGTATAAGCGCAATAGATTGTATAGGCCTCATCTAGCCTCTAACAAAGTTCGTATCTTAGAACTTAAAAGACATTGTCACATTAGTGTATAAAATGCAAAAAAAAAAAGAAGGCTTTGCAGACCTTGTACAGAGGCTTCGTAACTTAAAATAAAAGTACGGCGGTGCCGTGAGGACAGTATCAAAACTGATAGTATTGAAGGAAAGTGTCAGTTACCCGCTCAAGGTATGAAATTTGACCAGGAAAATGAAATTTTACTAGTAAAATCGACATGGGAAGCAATGAAACAGATGAGGAAAGTTTAGATTGTGATCATATTCCGCTTTTTAAGGAAGAAGACGAAGAAGAAGATGAAAAAAACGATGAAAAACAATCAAATGGAATCTCAGAATCCATGTCACAGGTTAAACACAAAGGCTCTGGTTGAGTATAACCTGAGTAAGTGGGATGGAAACGGTTAAGAAAATTTGATTTTTGTTTCATATAAAAACAAAACTAATCGTAATTCGTTATTTTAAGGCCAAATTTGACGTCATTTTGGCATTGGAATGTATTTTGTCTTCTCATTTATTCAGGTTATACGTAACCAGAGCATTAATAGGCTGGCTTTACTCAGATATTTCTTGTCTCAGAGCTCGAAAGGCAACTGTTCGTAAAACATCTTTAATCTCATGTTTCTCCTTCAATAGAAATTCGCCGACTTGCAAAAAAGACGTGAATTGCTTTCGAAACGATGCCTTCAACGAGACGAAAAGATGGAAAAGAGAAAGAAGAGGAGAAAATCATCAGCTAACAGTAGTCTCGTAACGGAAGACGAGAAGAAGAAGAAGAAGAAGAAAGACGACGAGAAGGAGTGGAGTTCGGTTCGCCAGTATCTGGATGTGAACAGCCACTTGCACGGTCCGATCGGACACGGGGTAAGACAAGCAAAGTGTCTTCTCGAAGAGAAGATCAACGAGGCGATCGGAGAAGGAGAATTAGAAGTTGCCGAACAACTGAGCGATAAATTAGCCACGAGAGAGGTTCGTTTTTTTGACGAAACTCACTGTACGATTCTCTTTTCTTAACGATTTTTTGTTGTTGTTTGTTTGTTTGATTAGTTTGGTGTCCGTGCTGCGAATGCATTTGCTGCGAAACGCTTCGAACGTGACAAACAGGTCGGTTTTATTCGTAGCATCGTGCCTAAATTTGTTACAATCTGTTTACTTTTATGTTTCGAAGGAGAAAAAGAAGAAAATGTTGACGAACGCAAGGAAGAAACTTCATTGGGGGTAATGAAAATTTGATGTTCTTGCCAATATGAATAAGCCGAAAGACTCGAGGAATTTGAAATTTGGTTTAAAAATCAGAGAAAATGCGGAAAATTTACGTAAAAAAAAAAAACGAGTAAAGCCGAAAATTATTTTCTTCGGAATACGGAATACGTAACATTTAAAAACAATAATATTTATTTACCTTTTTTCTTCACCAGAATTTATGTATAAAGGGGGGGGAGGGGGGAGGCTAAGGTGGCTTTGTAGATATTAATTTTGTTTTTGTCTCACCGGCTGGCGCCACTACAGTGGCAAATGCTTTTTATGCTCAATATATGTTTTTGTAAAATTTGGATGCAAAAAAACGTCAGGGGAACAAACGTTCCTTTAGAAACAACATTGTGAAAAATTTAAATTGTTTTCAAAACTAGAATGGTAAACAGATTGTTAAATATTTTTTCATGGCAAAAAATATCTTGAAAAAATAAACATTCTATAGTTCAGTTTCAAAATGACCCGGTTTTTTCATAAACATTTCATGAAAATACTATTTTCAGCTTTTTTCTCAAACTGTCATAAAAAGTTTATTTTGAAAGATATCATGAATAAAAATTTTTTTTGCATTATCACCAACTATTCTAGTTTCTAAAACACTTGGATTTTTTTTTGTGATATTTTTACTGAAAAACGTTTGCCTTGAAAAATCAAAATTTTCTCAAAACCGCGGGTTGGAAGGGGAAGAGACCTAGCTCTTATAGAACGTAATAAACACTGCAGTAGCACGAAAATAAAATAAATAATCTATTCAGCCATCCTTAAATAAATGTCAAAAGTGAATCTGTTTGGTGAAATAGAGCAAATTATTTCGAGATACTCATAAAATTTATATTTGGTGAGTTTTTGAGAAAAGTAGGATTCCATTTATTTGCTAATTTTTTGGATCTGTTTTTGTTGTTGTTTATTATTCAAGATTCGAGACAAAACAACGATGGGAAATGAAGGGAAACATGTAGAAAAAAAGACTTGTGAGAAGAGGATAAACCTAAACTATCAATTCATCATATTTATTAAAACAAAAATTGGTATCCTAAATTGCGGTGCCATCGTCATCTCTTGGTTATTCTTCCATCCTTCATGTTCTGACCAAGGCTGACAATTTGTGTCTTGTCTCCAATTTGATTTCATGTTTGATATCAATCAATGTTAATTGATTAATTGAAAAATTATGTGAAATTAAGAAATTTTGATGTTATTGTGTTCACTGTTCAGTGCCAGGGTTCTGTTAAGAGCCTAGATATAGCGTTTATTTCAAAATTCCTCCGAATGTAGGCGCTGCGATCGTTGTTGATTGAAAAACGGTTTTTTAACGTTTTTTCTCCCGGATTGAAGTCACATAATAATTAATAGAAAAATAATTTCGCGTGCTAATCTTATAAAAAGGAAACATCGTGAAGCCGATAGATTAATGCACGTGCTAATTTCTATGTGATTGTTCTAAGTCGTTTTTAATGGGAGTTCTTCAAATGTTTGTGGGACGGTTTTTTGCTCCTATGGGACTTAACATGGAATTAAGAAATGTACGATTTTAAACGTTATTAAAAAATAGAAGGACCTTTTCAAAATTTATAAAAAGGGAACATCGTGAAGCCAATACATGAATGTATGTGGTAATTATTTTGTTATTGTTCTAAATCGTTTTTAACGAGAGTGTTTCAAATGTTTGTGGGACGGTTTTGGAGCCAATGGGATTTAACATGGGATTAAAAAACGAACGACTTTGAACCTTGTTTAAAAATAGAAGGACCTTTTCAAAAATTATATAAATCGAGCACGTGAAGAACAATACTTTCTATTGCATTTTGCGCTTTACTGTATTTTAATTGAGCGATTGTGAGGCGATTTCTTGCAGTTTTAGTAACACCATGTAAAAACACTCATTTGTCTCGTTGTCGTCTGCTCAAAACAACAAGATGGACGTGGATCTAGGCTCTTAAATATACTTACGAGCCTATACCCTATGTGTTTTTTTGTAAAAGAAAAATCGCTACATGTTGCAGTTATTGTTTTTCTCCTAAAACTGCGTTTTGAACTTAGCCAATGAGAGGTGGCTAGTTATGATGTCAATTTCTGTCAAAGAATTATCTACTCTAATTTGACAGAAAAGTTTCTTTCTGACAATAAAGCCTTTTAGATAAAGAGTCAGGGCCGACAAGCGGGGTGAGTAAAGTTAAAAGTTAAGTTAAATCAACTATCCAATTTTATTATTTATGAATTTATGATTTTGTTGTATAATTTCTTTGTAAGGGGGAATGGACGAATCACGCAAGTATAAAAGGACGTGCTGTTCGAATCTTCCGGTTCTTTCTATGTTACTTTCTAGCACCAGACGCTCTAAAAGCAGTCTGCTATTCTCGATTTTTTTCGGGACATGCTCGAGAATCGAGTCGAGGAGGCCGCCTTTTACTATAGTTATTTCAGGTTTTTTTTATCATCGTTCATTGTATGTATTTTTAACCTCAAGGAACACAAACCTTTCATTCGTTTGTTTGACGAATAAACATTTTTATTCGTCATTTAGTCTCTTGTTTTTTAATTCTTCTAACAAAACCACGGTTATTCCGGTTACTTTTCCCCCACTCTTTTTGTGACAGACCGAGGTTTCAAATATATGGGGCATATATCTGAAACCCCGGTCCGTCACATAAGTAAATATTGCAAATTTCAACAATTTTTGTTGGTAATTTTCATTTTTCCTCTCTCAAAATTGGACAACTTTAAATATGAAAAATAAACATATGTGTATTTTAATAATTAACATTTTTTCTTTAACATTGGGTCTTTGGGCTCAATAGAAAAACGATGCTAGCGCTCATTGTGGAGATTTTTCGAAGTAATTTTGTGATGTAGCCTATTAAAAACATTTTGAATTTTTTCACCAATGTTGTTTCTAAATACAAAAAAAAACGTTCACTTGACGTTTTTGCATTCAAATTTTACAAAAAAGAAAGTCTTTGGCGCCATATGGTGGAACAAAAGTAAAATAAATATCTATAAAGCCACCTTAATAGGCCTTGTGTTGCTTTTCTGTGAAAATTGCAAAAAATAATAATCAAAGAGTTCTAGTGAGTGAGGCTTTTTATACTTTAAACTTGTATAAAAATATATTAAAAATGATTGAATCATTTTTTACAAAGTTTAATTATATTCTTTTAAGAGCCTAGATATAGCGTTTATTTCAAAATTTCTCCGAATGTAGGCGCTGCGATCGTTGTTGATTGAAAAACGGTTTTTTAACGTTTTTTCTTCCGGTTCGAAGTCTCATAATAATTAATAGAAAAATAATTTCGCGTGCTAACCTTATAAAAAAGAAACATCGTGAAGAAAATAGATTAATGCACGTGATAATTATTGTGTGATTGTTCTAAGTCGTTTTTAATGGGAGTTCTTCAAATGTTTGTGGGACGGTTTTTTGGCCCTATGGGAATTAACATGGAGTTAAAAAAACGTACGATTTTAAACGTTATTAAAAAATAGAAGGACCTTTTCAAAATTTAGAAAAAGGAAACATCGTGAAGCCAATACGTGAATGTATGTGGTAATTATTTTGTTATTGTTCTAAATCGTTTTTGACGAGAGTTTTTCAAATGTTTGTGGGACGGTTTTGGAGCCAATGGGGTTTAACATGGGATGAATAAAACGAACGACTTTGAACCTTGTTTAAAAATAGAAGGACCTTTTCAAAAATTATATAAATCGAGCACGTAAAGAACAATACTTTTCATTGCATTTTGCGCTTTACTGTTTTTTAATTGAGCGATTGTGAGGCGATTTCTTGTAGTTTTAGTAACACCCTATAAGAACACTTATTTGTCTCGTTGTCGTCTGCTCAAAACAACAAGATGGACGACGTGTATCTAGGCTCTTAACTGGCTGAACGCTTGTTCCTGGCTTTTATTGACCATTGTGACTGAAAAATTTTATAAAATTTCATCGTTGTATCTACTGATCAACTTTAATTGTATAATTTCTATATTGTAAATATTTTTTTAAAAAAAAGTCAATTTAGGTTACTGTATCAAATGGTCGATATATTACTGTCAATCTGCGGAATCATCCAATCTGCATATTGCCTAGGCAATCTGCAAAACCACGAAAACCTGCTAGTGAATCTGCGAAAATTCAATACCTAAAATGTATTAAATTTAGCAGGTTGGCTGTTTTGTAGATTTGCCTAGGCAATATGCAGATTGACAGTATAAAATATATATTAAATTTGTTCAAAAGTGGGTCACCCATTGAACGAAATAATTATAACATTTTCTAATTTTACAATTGTTTGTTGGAACTTTACAATTTGAACGATTCAATGACCGTGTGAATAATATTATAAAAACAGGTTTTTGTTGTTTGGTAGGAAAAACAATTTCTACCTGAAATAATAAGGTCATGGTGGAGTTTCAAAGAGAGAGAGAGAGAATTTCTCTCTCTCTCTCTCTCTCTCTCTCTCTCTCTCTCTCTCTCTCTCTCTCCCTCTCTCTCTCTCTCTCTCTCTCTCTCTCTCTCTCTCTCAAGAATGAAAAAAAAAGAGGTGGGAAGAATAGACAAGAAATGCTTCAGGCAACTCCTCTAGTTTGAAAACTCCTGCCTAAAAGTTGCCAAAACTTTTTACCTCGAAGATCCAAGTTTTTTTTTAAAAATAATGGTGACTAATTTTATTTTATGAATTAGATGTTAAATTTAGAAATTAAATGTCGGTATCAGTGGTAATAGTATCAATATGTTGTCTTTTAATACGAAGTGGTAAGTCCTTTTTACATTTAATTAATTTAATGAATTAATTAAGCTAAAGTTTTTCCTTAAATTTCACAAAATACATAAATATTGTCAGTTTCAACCCCATTTATGCAATAAAAATAATAATAATAATCAGTTTAAGCTGGTTTTAAAGCTGTAAAAACGCCTTTTGAAACTCTTGATTAATTCTGTTTTTAAAGTGCAAAATGAAGAGAAACTTGAATGTGTTTTAAAAGCTAGAAGGGTTAACTCAATCACTTCAGTTATCTTCATGTTGATATCTTTTAAAATAAACTTTGAAAATGATCCAATTTTAAGCAGCTGATTTTTTTTTTAATTTAAAAAAGTTAAAAGTTAGTTTAATAAAAAAAGTTTATTTTGTAAGATATAAACAGGGAAATACACTTAAGGTGGCTGAATAGATGTTTATTTTGTTTTTGTCTCTCCTGATGGCGCCACTTGCAGTAGATAGGTCCTATTATGTTGTATAGGAGGTCTCTTCCCCTCCCACTTGTTGTTTTGAGAAAATTTCAATTTTTCAAGCGAACGTTTTTCAGAAGAAACATTACGAAAAAATTCAAAGTGTTTTAGAAACTAGAATAGTTGGTGATAATGCTAAAAGTGTTTTCAATGATGATATCTTTTAAAATAAACTTTTTATGACAGTTTGAAAAAGAGGCCGAAAATAGTTTTTTTATGAAATCTCAATGGAAAAACTTAAAAATGGGTAATTTTTCAAACTGAACTATAAAATTGTTTATTTTTTAAGATATTATTGCCATGAAAAAAAAAACTTTTAGCATAATCTTTTACCATTCTAGTTTTAAAAACAATTTGAATTTTTTCGTAATGTTGTTTCTAAAAAACGTTCGCTTGATGTTGGAGCATAGCATTAGCCACTGCAGTGGCGCCATCTGATGGGATGAAAGCAAAATAAATATCTATAAAATCACCCTTTTAGTTTCTAAACTCCTGAAAGTTTAAAATGCATAATAACAGTTTGAACCTTGTTTTTTTTTTGTATATTGATGCGAAATATGCAATAATAATCAATAATCAATAAAGATTTATAATATTCGAAGAATCGAAAGAAGAAAAAAATTTAATTATTAAATTATTAAAATATTTTTTTGATAAATTTTATTTTTTAAAAAAGGTGTGTTTTGTCAGTCGGAAGATGAAGCGGAGAAAACGTATCTGGGAAATCCGATCGGAAAATTGAGCATGTATCACCATCAGGTTCAAGGGGAAGTTTACGCTCTCGATGACCACACGTTCTTCATCAAGGGATTTACATACAACGGCAATGGACCAGGTTGATTATCATATCCACCATGCCTACGTTATTTGAATAAATTGAAATTGAATAATTACTAGGAATGGGACAATTCGAATCCTCGAATCCAGGCGCGAATCTTGAAAAATATTCGAGATTCGAAAATTCGAATCTTGGCGTTTTTTTCGTCTTTCGAATCCTAACCTAAAAAAAAAACTGTTAAAAATTTTGGTAAAATTAGTTTGAACTCCATTGACGTGCCAACGTTCCCAAATGTGCAGCACGTTATAGTTGGAAGTGGCAAAGGGCTCGACTTATAATGGCGAACCGGTTCGATCAATTCCGATTGAAAAATGTCAACATAAAACCATTTAACACGAAAAATCGGATAACACGAACTACATTTTCACTTTTGGGTCTTTTTAAACATAAAATTATAGTTTAACACGAAAAGATATTCCGGTCCCAATTCTGTTTCGTGTTAAACGGTTTCCCACTGTAATTTAAAACAAGAAATTTCTTAAACGTTTTCAGTAATTAATACAGTGAAAACCTTTAGACTTCAACACGAAAAATCGGATAACACGAAATATATTTTAGATTCATTTCTTTTAAAATAAAATAAGAATTTTTTTTTTCTTTTACCACGAAATTCGTTTAACATGAAAATCTCCTATCAATTCCATTTCGTGTTAAACGGTTTTCACCATAATTTAAAGCAAGGAATTTCTTAAACATTTTCAGTAAAACTTTGAAAACTTTCTACATGAAAGATCGGATTACACGAAATATATTTTATAATCAGGTCCTTTGAAATAAGATAAGAATTTTTTTCGTTTAACATGAAAATTCTGGTCTTTTCCATTTTGTGTTAAACAGTTTCCACTGCATTTCACAAACATTTTCAGTAATACAGTGAAAACGTGTAACACGAAAAATCGGATAACACGAAATATATTTCTTATTCAGTTCTTTTGAAATAACATAAGAATTTTTTTTTTTCTTTTACCACGAAATTCGTTTAACATGAAAAGATATTCCGATCCGTTCCATTTCGTGTTAAACGGTTTCCGTGCCGTAATTTAAAGCAAGGAATTTCTTAAACATTTTCAGTAAAACTGTGAAAACTTTTTACACAAAAAATCGGATAACATGAAATATATTTTATATTCAGTTCTTTTAAATAACATAAGAATTTCTTTTCTTTTACCACGAAATTCGTTTAACATAAAAAGATATTCCGATCCGTTCCATTTCGTGTTAAATGGTTTCCGTGCCGTAATTTAAAACAAGGAATTTCTTAAACATTTTTCGGTAATACAGTGAAACCTTTCTACACAAAAAAATCGGATAACACGAAATTATATTTTCTGTCCCAGTTTTTTTTTTTTAGAATAACAATAAATATTGTTTCTTTTAACACGAAAAAATATTTTCAGTCCCTTCCATTAATTTCGTGTTAAAAGAAACAATATTTATTGTTATTCTAAAAAAAAAAAACTGTGACAGAAAATATATTTAAATTATTTTATTTAAATTATTTTTTAAATTTCTGTTGAAACGTATAGATACGATCGATACGAGACTTCAGCGTATTTTATGTATTTTTCTTTACGACTTATATATTTAAACAAGATGCGTTCTTTTGGGCCGGCGCGACGACGAGACCCGGTAACGAAGGATTTCTCATTCCGAACGAAATGAACAAGACGAACGTTTTGACCAGTTATTACTACAAAGACGTAACTCTTACGATGCCTCATCATAAGAAAATAACTGACGTAAATTGGTTATCCGTTTACGACTTATCGTTATCGGTAATAATATGAATCGCGCTTGCCTGCGTTCGCGATCGCGATCGAGAGCGGATCGTTTTTTTTTTTTAAAAAAAATCGCTTCTAATTTAATCTTTATTTAATCGTAGACGACGTATGGTGACGTGATGATTCCAGATGGATTCGAACCTCCGCAACCGCAAGAAATCGTAGAACTGTCTCGCGAAGACAACGAAGTTCAGTCGAAACCGGTGATGGTTCTCGATTCGAAGACTCTTTTCGTACCTTCGTTACGTTACGACGGCAAAGCCAAAGGTAACTGTTAGAAGCTTTCGGTTTTTTTTTTTTTTCTCTAACGATTTCTGTTTCAATCGAATGCTGAAAACGCATTTCGAAACCGAATTTTTCATAAAATTTTTTTACACCCAGGTGCACGTTTTTGGGTCGGAACTGGTCCTCGTCCAACTGGCAAAGGAAAAATCGTTCCCGACGAGGATGGATAGTAATTATAAGTTCCACTTTAAGGTGGCTGAATAGATATTTATTTAGTTTTTGTCTCCCTAGATGGCGCCGCTAGGAGTGACTATTTTTGGTAAAATTTGGACGCAAAAAAGTCAAGCGAACATTTTTTTTTTTATAGAAACAACATTACGAAAGAAATTCATAATGGTTTCAAAACTAGAATGGCAAAAGATTATGTTAAAAGTTTTTTTCATTGCAATATATCTTAAAAAATAAACAATTTTATAGTTCAGTTTGAAAAATGACCCATTTTTTTAGGTTTTTTTTTATTGAAATTTCACGAAAAACCATTTCGGCCCTTTTTCAAACTTGTCATAAAAAGTTTATTTTGAAAGATCACTTTTAACGCCATCACCTTACTGTTCTAGTTTCTAAAGCACTTTGCAGTTTTTCGTAATATTTTTCCCGAAACCACATTAGTTCGATAAATTTTTAAACTCGCATATAAAAGTTTATTTTGAAAGATATCATTTTATGAAGATACTACTGAAGTAATTATGCGCTACCCTTCTAGTTTTTAAATGTTTTATAGTTCAGTTTGAAATTGAAAATATGCCCCGTTTTTAGGTTTTTTTCAAATTGACATTTCACGAAAAACTATTTTGGCCATTTTCAAACTGTGATAAAAAGTTTATTTTGAAAGATATTATCATAAAAAAAAACCTTTAGCATTATCACCAACTATTCTAGTTTCTAAATCACTTTGAATTTTTTTCGTAATATTTCTCCTGAAAAACGTTCGCTTGAAAAAATATAAACTTTCTCAAAACCGCGCGTGGAAGGGGGTAAAGATACCTTCTATAGAACCTAATAGCCACTGCAGTGGCGTCATCTTGCGGGTACAAAAATAAAATAAATATCTATTCAGCCACCTTAATGTAATCAAAGCTTCTGCTCGTTCGACCGATCGTGAAATATTCATTTTTTTTTTATTAAATAGTTTAGGACCTTTAAGAAAATATACGGGTGAAGACGTTGTATTGGAATTGCCCGGAAATGTAACCGTTTTCGATATCGAGTGGTTCAGTGTTTACGACACGATAAAAGAGAAGGATCTCGGTTCTATTCTCCTCAGGAAGAAACTCAACGTGCCGGTGGCTCGCTATACGGTCATCGTAAGACACCCGTGTCGTTAAAAAGATGTTAGAATTTTTTTTTAAAAAAAAAACCGATTAATTTTTGTTTCTTTTTGTTAATTTTGTTTTTAGCCGAATGAAAATCGTCTGCCGAACTGCGAACAATTGAATTCGAAATATCAAGTTAGCTGGGAAGTATTTGGATCGCAGATAACAGTTCAACTTGCTGCTCAAATAGGCAAGTTGCCCTGTAATTATGGCAGTGGCAGTGGCAGTGGCAGTGACAGTGGCGCCATGTTGTACCGTAAAGGGGGCCTTTATACCAAAGAAATAGCTCAAAACATTGTTGGTAGCAAAATGTTAGTAACAAATATGTTAATTAACAACTGTTTTAGTAAATGTCGATGACAAAAAAAAATGCTAATAACAATATTTTTTTAATAAAAATATGTTGGTAACATGTCGGCAGGGAATAATTTGCTAGTAACATTTTGTTACCAAAATCCTTTGTTCAGGACCGCCTTCAGAGCGGTTGCAAAATTTCTGCTATTAACAAAGTTAGCAACAATATTATCGACATGTTAATGGAAAAAATGACAAATGTCAAAAATAAATGTTATTGACAAAAGTTATTAGCAAAATGTTATTGACAAAAGTTATTAGCAAAATGTTATTGACAAAAGTTATTAGCAAAGTGTTATTGACAAAAGTTATTAGCAAAATGTTAGTGATAAAGGTTATTAGCAAAATGTTATTGACAAAAGTTATTAGCAAAATGGTATTGACAAAAGTTATTAGCCAAATGTTAGTGATAAAAGTTATTAGCCAAATGTTATTGACAAAAGTTATTAGCAAAATGTTATTAACATTTCTCGAGACTGTTTAACAATGTTAATAGGAAGTGTTATCAACAAATATTGATAACAAAAGTTAATAACATTTTATAAGCCGATTTTTAAGGTTTGTTAAAAACATTGCTAATAACACGTGTTTTCAGCATCCACCTTAAGGCCTTGTTTCCACTGTGGCGAAATTTTGTACTCAGTGGAAATTTCAATATGTTAATGCATTTCTATTGGTAGGAGAAAAGAAATTCGATTCGGTGACTAATAACAGAACAAACGTGGCCCCCACTTATTCACTATAATGATTTGGTTCATTATGGTAGGCCAATTGAAGTGAGAAAACCACACTAGCTCTACAACTTTAACTAGACGGTAAATTGCTGTTTCTAATCAATATTTACATCAAAACGGCGTTATTTTTCTGTTCAGTCTCTTTTTTGGCAAATATTTATGCTTTTTTTTTTGGAATTGAGGGCGTTTATATTGAATGGCTTTTTTCCTATCGCGGTGATGTTATAATAGCCAACTAATAGAAATACGCATTAGCTTACTTCTCCCATAGGAAACACTGTTATTTTTCAACAGTTGAAATTCTTACATGGCGAAATTTTTTTCGCTCCAATGGAAACGAGGCCATAAATGTACTTTCAATTTTTTTTTGGGGGGGGGCGCCCTTGGTTCCAAATGTGCTACTTTAAGATTGTAACTATTGTTCGTGATAAATTCTCATTTATATCGAACCGAAACACACGCAGCCGACAATGATTACATGGCATTCGGACTGAGTGGGGCCGACAACGGAACTGAGATGATCGGATCGGACTCGATCGTAGCTTACATGGATGGACTGCTTGGTCACACGGTCGACTATAACATCACGGATAAAGCCGCAGTTCGTTATGAGTTGTCACGTTTGATTTTTTTTTTACAAAATGAAGAACACGGGCTGTTTAATAATTGTGGAGGGGGCACTCTTTTATTTTGTAGTGTACGAGCACGGTGGGTGCGTTCCGTGGAGTGTGTCCCGATCTGACGGTCGGTGGCATTGGCGATATTTCGATACAGACCTTCGTTAAGGAGAACGGAATCACAAAGATAACTTTTGTAAGGCTCGTTATTCCCGGTATGTGCATACTTAAAAGGTGTCGTTTCTATTGTTTTGCGACTTTATTTTTGATAACTTCGATAATTTTTATATGATCAATCAGCTGATCACGGTGATAAACCAATAGAAAATAAAGATGTTTACGTCGTTTGGGCTTTGGGACATTTGAGCCGCAATAAGGAACCACTTTACCACTATTCTTACTCAAAGGGTAAGAGAGGTTTGGGATATTTTGAAATACTTTGTTAGAAGTGGCGATAAGCCGATATTCACGATTTTTTTTTTGATAAGCCGATAATTTATAATTTTTTCTGATAAGCAAATAATTGCGATTTTTTCTGATAAGCACATATTTGCGATTTTTTCTGATAAGCACATATTTGCGATTTTTCCTGATAAGCACGTATTTGCGATTTTTCCTGATAAGCACGTATTTGCGATTTTTCCTGATAAGCACGTATTTGCGATTTTTTCTGATAAGCACATATTTGCGATTTTTCCCGATAAGCACATATTTGCGATTTTTCCCGATAAGCACATATTTGCGATTTTTCCCGATAAGCACATATTTGCGATTTTTCCTGATAAGCACGTATTTGCGATTTTTTCTGATAAGCACTTATTTGCGATTTTTTTCTGATAAGCACATATTTGCGATTTTTCCTGATAAGCACATATTTGCGATTTTTCCTGATAAGCACATATTTGCGATTTTTCCTGATATGTACATATTTGCGATTTTTCTTTCATAAGGTGATATTTGCGATTTTTCCGATATGCCAATATTTACGATTTTTATGATATGCTATACTTGCGATTTTTTTCTGGTAGGCAAATATTGACGATTTTTATAATTTTTTTCTTATAAGCCAATATTCACGATTTTTTTGATAAGGAAATATTTACGATTTTTTTGATAAGGAAATATTTACGATTTTTCTGATAAGCCATTATTTACGATTTTTCCGGATATGTCGATATTTTTTGTTTTTTTCGATATGCCGATATTTGCGATTTTTTAAAAATATACCGATATATGCGATTTTTCCAATATGTTTATATTATTTTTTTTTTTTTTTTCTGATATGCCGATTTTTTCCGATATTTCTCGATAAATCGAGCAGCTCGATAATAGTTTTAAAAAAAATATCTCTGATATTTTAACTTCTTATATCGCAAATTTCGCCATTCTATAACGATACATAATACAATATTTGCGATAATTTTTTTTTTTCAGATGATTTTCAAATCAATTTTATGCGAACTCAAGCCAAGAAAAACTGTCACTACTTTATGGAGAGACAGATTCCAGTGAAACCACCGTGGCCGAAAGCAAGGATTTCCGGTGACGTCGTCAACTTTACGGCAGTTTTAGGACCTCCCGGTGGCCAACGTGGCTACGAAGGGCTCACTGGTAATGACAGTGGTACCCTCGCCCTATGCCCATACCCACCATGTCTTATTATCAAAGTTTATCCTTGGGTGGCATAGTGGCACTGTATATTATTTAAAATTGAATATCTTAGAAACTAGAAGAGCTACACATTTTTTTTTTAAAAAAAAGCCAAGGTTTAAAAAAATATTGTTTCCGCATCTCGAAATCTGGTTATTCTGTTTTTCAGAAAGAAAACGAAGAGGAAACTGGAATGTGTTTTTTCGAAACTAGAAGGGTAGCTCAATCACTGAAGGTTAGTTTTTCATGTTGATAAAGTTCAAAATAAACTTTTTGTATCAGTTTGACAATGATACAATTTTAAGAAGACTGACTTTTTTTAATTTTTTGTCTATAAAAAGTTTATTTTAAAAGATTTTCAAACATGAAAATGTCCTTAAGTTGTTGAGCTGCCCTTCTAGTTTACAAAATACTCTCCAGTTTTTTCTTAATTTTGCTCTTCTGAAAGACAAGAATAATCAGAGTTTGAAAATGAACTGTTTATGGATATCTAGGGTTCGGATTTTCATGCAATATCAAGCAAACTGTTTCTCAATCTGTGGCCGAAGAGCCAATTATGAAATATTCTCAGTTTAAAGATCAAGCAGCAATTATGATTTTTTTTTCCAATCAAAAACAAATGGTTAAAGGCTAGAACACTATAGTCAACAATTGATAGTAACCAGACATTTTAGCCTCTAACCGACCTTGATTAGAAAAAGCATAATCGCAGTTGTTCTAACGATGATGATTACTTCACAATTAATTGACACTTGGGCCACAGATTGAGAAACATTTTGCTTGATTTTGCATGAAAATCCGGACCCTACTCTGATATCTTTTAAAATAAGCTTTTTCATGTTTTAAAATGATCCATTTAACTCTTAAGCAAAATGATAGTTTTTTTTTTTCATTTTTGTTATAAAAAAAAAGTTTATTTTGTAAGATGTCAGCATGAAAATACCAACTTAAGTGGTGATCGAGCTACCCTTCTAGTCTCGAATACTTTCAAATTTCTCTTTAGTGTGTCGCTTTTCTGAAACTGCAGTTTCAAAATCAATGTTAAAGTTGTTACTTTAAATTCTTTATAAAATTTTTAATATAAATTCTTATAATTTTTTTTTGTTTGAGATATTTCATTTTAAACGATTTAGTTGCACCGTGGCCTTTTATACTTTCGTGATTACTAATCATGTTTGATTCCATATTTCATTTACTTATATATAAATTAGGAGCAAATGCGGCCGGTCTCGTCTGGTATCTAAACGGTTACATCGCACCCGAAGTTTACGTTCGAAGAGGCCAACGATACAATTTCGTCGTTTACGGAGGCAACGATCCAAATCGTCCACAGTTTTATCATCCGTTTTACATAACGGATGATAAGAACGGTGGTTACGAACACATGACACCAAAAGAGAGAAAGGTTTTGTGAATTACCAACCATATTTGAATGCGTCATAAACTTATGACGGGATGGGATATGATTATTGAGGGGGGGGGGGGGGGGGCAGAGGCGGGCTGGCCAAAGGGCAACTTTGGCAAATGCCAGAAGGATCAGTATATTCAATTGGACCGGTGTTTTGCAAAAAAAATATTGCCAATCCAGTATAAAATACGAGGGCCAAAGTAATTTCATATAGCACGCCTCTATGAGGAGGGGGGGATGAGGAACTCGCAAAAAAAAATAGTGAAAAAAAAAATTCAGCACGTGCAAGACATACTGAAGAATACGTGCAAAAGTTAGAAATTTACATGAAGGTCTATGGCATTTTTCTTAGTGTATTTTTACACGCGAGGGACGTGCACGTGTCACTTCGAAAGCCCTCATCAACACGGTCAAGAATATGTGAATAACACGTGCCAGCTCGCTGCACGTGCAGAGATACACGCGTTTGAATTTCGTAGAAAAGTATTTTTTCCTGCATAACAATTGTGTATTGCGGTAATGAGAATAACCAACTTCAAGGGGGGAAATTTTTTGTTAAAGTTAACTTTGAGTTTCGAAATCTTTTTTTTTTCTCCCGAATTTCGCTATTTTTTTTTGTTACCGAATTTCTCAGCCCTGTTTACGACTTGAAATTCTCGAAATATATATATATTTTTTTCGTTTCTCTTTTTGTAGAAAGTTCGAGTTTATGCCGGAGTCGATTTCGATAGGAGAGCTCGTCCAATTCCGACGGCAGGTACGGAGACGATTCGACTCGATACCGAAACAATAACTGCCGTTGTCGAATCGACCCCCATTTTTTTTCTTCTTTATTAATTTAGTCGGAAGTCTTTGCTATTGGAATAACGAAAGTCTAGATATGCGAAGAACAGATACGTTCCAGACTTTCGGTCGTTTTCGTAATTCGATGCATCTCGTGTGCGAAGATGGAGATCCGGCCGTTCTGATGTGGCTTCCAAATTCCAGCGTTCCGAACGTTGTCTATTATCAAGTTAAAACAAAACCTCTTAATTGATTTTAAAATTGTTTTATAAAATTAAATACATTTTTTGTTCTTCATTTCATTTCAGAGTTTCCGTCAGTCGAACATGGGATGGAAAATTCACGTCGTCGACGATATTCCGAGCAGAACGGCCAAAACGATGACGACGAATTCAATTTCGATTCTCGTATTTTTCGTATCGTTTTTTTATTATTTATGAAATTGATCGTCAGTTGTAATTAATTAGATTATGTCGTCAGTCTAGAATTTCAGGATTTTATTATAAAAAGTTATAAACTTTCCATCTGTTATTTTTATATTTTTAGTAAGAAGTAACTTCTATTGACTTTTGAACTGATTTTTTTCTAATCAAATCTGTGTTTTTTATACACAATTTTTATTAAGTGATAAAGAAATAATATCTGTAAACTAAAAATAAGAGATCAGAGAGAGACAGAATTTTATGTAAAATCTTAAAAGAAAAATCTCAAACCGAAGTCCGATTAACTCTCAGAAATAGAAAGATTGTGTGAGAGAGAGAGAGAGAGAGAGAGAGAGAGAGAGAGAGAGAGAGAGAGAGAGAGAGAAATATTTTGAGTGAAAGAGTGAAACAGACTGAAAGAGAGAGAATGAAAAAGGATGAGTGAAAGAGTAAAGAGAGAGGAGTGAAAGAGTAAAGAGAGAGGAGTGAAACAAATATAGAGAGATGGAGAGAGCGAGACATTGTGACAGAGGGAAAGAAAGAAATAAGAGTGAAAGAGACAAAGGGAGAGACAGATAGAGAGGGAGAGAGAGAGAGAGAAAGAAGAGTGAAACAAAGATAGAAAGAGAGAAATAAGAGTGAGAGACAGAGAGAGAGAGAGAGACACACAGAGAGAATGAAAAAGGAAGAGTGAAAGAGTAAAGAGAGAAGAGTGAAACAAAGACAGAGTGAAATAGATAAAAAGGAGTGAGTTAGTCTGAAAGATAAAAAGAATGAGAAAGAGTGAAAGAGAGAGGAGAGTTAGATAGAGAGACAATGAAAAAGGGAGAGTGAAAGAGTAAAGAGAGCAAAGTGAGAGGCGAGAGAGTGAAAGAAAGAGTAAAACAGAGAGTGGAATAGATTAAAAAGGAGACAGACTGAAAGAAATAAAAAATAATGAGAGAGAGATCACAAGTCCAAAACCAAAATTAACTTTTTTTTTTGTTAATATACTAAATATGGTTAATTTAAATATCATATTTTTCCACTCGAAGGAAGTAAAAACAAAAAATGATTACGAGAGAGAATTTAACCAAAAATAGTAATTCAATTAAGAAACCTAATTTAAGAAATTTCTCCAAGCAATAAACCTAACAAATTGGAAAGAATTCAAAAATTAACAGGAAAAGTTTGGTGATAAAAGTTTTTTCATCTTTCAAAATAAACTTTTTATCAAAGTTTGAAAAAGGCCGCGAAAATAGATTTTTCATGAAATGTCAATGGAAAAACCTCCCAAAACGGGGATGATTGTTCAAACTGAACTATAAAATTGTTTATTTTTTAAGATATTGCCATGAAATAACTTTTAACATAATCTTTTACCATTTTAGTTTTTTTGAATTTTTTTTTTCGTATTTTTCAAGCGAACGTTTTTCAGGAGAAACACTACGAAAAAAAATTCGAAGTGTTTTAAAAACTAGAATAGTTGGTGAGAAGAATGCTAAAAGTTTTTTTTATGATGATATCTTTCAAAATAAACTTTTTATGACAAGTTTGAAAAAAAGGCCGAAAATAGATTTTTCATGAAATGTCAATGGAAAAACCTCCCAAAATGGATAATTTTTCAAACTGAACTATAAAATTGTTTATTTTTTACTATTGTAGTTTTGAAAACAATTTGAATTTTTTCATAATGTTGTTTCTAAAAAAAACGTTCGTTTGACGTTTTTGCGTACGAATTATACCAAAAAAAAACGTCCATGGAGTTTAGCATTAGCCGCTGCAGTGGCGCCATCCGGTGGGTGGGGGCAAACGCAAAATAAATATCTATAAAATCTATAAAAGACAGGCATTTAGAAATCGGAGGAACACAAGTTGGCTCCGCCCCTTTTTATGACGACCAGCAACTTCTAAGTGGTTCGACGTTGAAAAGGGCGGAGCATGTGACGTCAGACTACATAACCAACCAATTAGAAGTTGCGTTCGTCACAAAAAAGGCGGAGCCAACTTGTGTTCGTCCCGATTTCTAAATGCCTGTCCTTAAAGAAGATTCAGCTCTCCATGTTCCAGTTACGAACACGGTTTTCAATTTCTCCCGAATTTCTCTGCTGAAAACTCCCCCCAAAAAATAAACACAAAAAACAATTAACAGATGTTTATGCAAATTACACGATAATTAAGAAAACTTTATTGAAAGAAACAGAAAAAAAAAACAAAACAAAAAAAAAAAAGCTACAATATTTTCTTAAAAAAAAAACTTTACAATTTGAGACTAAAACAACCAACCAATCAGAATTAAGTGATAGTTGTTAATGAGAATCGCAACGAAAAAAAAAAAAAAAAACAATATCCGATTGTCATTCAGTAATTAATTATTATGATTGAAATTCGATTATCCTCCTCCTAATTTCCATTCTATTTTCTTCAGTGAAGTTGGATGAAACTTTCGAGCGTAGTCGGAACTTCGTTCTGATAACAGATTCCGTATCTGACGACGGCTTGCGCCGAAAGACACTTAAGGGTTAGAAAATTCAACGGATTAATATAACATTCCTCGACTCTTTCGAGAAGCCGATAAGCTTTTTCGCCAGCCGTATTCTTCTGATCTACGTGAGCTCCGTATTGAAGAAGAACTCTGACCACTTCGAGATTACAATTGGACGGAGCCGTTGCGACGTGAAGCGGAGTATCGCGAACATGATTGACGATGTTTACCTCCATTCCGCTATCGAGAAGAGCCGATACTAAATCGATACTCGGAAATATACTCATATTCGTATCTTCGAAGAAAGTATTCGCCTTCATATCGTTCGATCTCGATACGGAAAGATGTAAGAGAGTATCGCCGGCGGAACTTTGCGGGTTGAATCGTACGAGGGACGAGACGAGACGTTTGACTTTAGCTTCCTGATCCGACTTCTTCGGAATCGATAACATGATGTAGAGTAGATGAGTTAGAACGCCGAGGATTCGATCGAAATTATCGTGTTGCCGCTTAAAGATCGGCCGTATCTGTAAAAGGGGAACGGCTATCGGAAATTGTTCGATCAACAACGCTATCGTTTCCTCGATATCTTCGTATCGGATCTCTTCTAAAAGAACGCCGTAACCGTGTTTCTGAAGCAGATCGAGAAACAATCGGACTAAAGCTTCGGCCGTGAAACAGACTTCTCCGTGCAAGAGTCCGTCTTTCTGAATCCGTAACTTTAAAGCGTAAAGCCATAGATCGATACAGCGCTGATATTTCAAACTATCGGCATACGCGGCACCGCGATACATAACGCGAAAGATGGTATCTTTGTGAGTCGGTCCCAAGATACGTTCGCAGACTACTAGAGATTGCATCCGTAAGGCATCCAGATCTAAGATCAGTTCTTCGAGTTCGGCTCTAGTACGAAACTCGACCGCGTTCTGATACGCCTCTCGTAAGACGACGTTCTCTTGCGAGGGTAAATCGCCACCGATAGTTTCTCTTATACGAGCCGCTTCTCTCCAATACAAGAGCGCCGTCTGTAAATCGTGATGATCGTCGAGATAGGTACAACCCAATAGAACGTTAGCGTCGGCGATACGTTCCGCATCGTAGAGTCTAACGGTCTCGATAAGATGATCGAAGATCTGTGCGGCTCCCTTGAGACAGGCCGTTTGAAGCGCATCGTCTCCGCATCGACTCTTCGTCAACGGATTCGCTCCGTGTTCCAGAAGTAGCTTCGTCGTATCGAAACGATGTTCTTGTATCGCGTAATGAAGCGCCGTCTTTAACTGGATGTCTTGAGCGTTAACTTCGGCACCGTTCTCTAGAAGGAACTTACAAAGCGGAACGCTCTGAACCGAATTTATCAGACAAGTTCCACCGTTATAGTTCGGTTTCAAGATATCGGCACCGTGTTCGACCAGACACTTAACGACCTTGAGATGCGTCATGAAACAAGCTGATCGAACCGGAGTGGAACCCGTATCGGAAACACTGTTGACGTTAGCCGAACCGTGCTCGACGAGCCATTTGACAACACCAAGGTGACCAGCGACTGAGGCGCACCATAGCGGTGTGACCAGATGAGTACTGTGATCTTCGGGTACTTCGTAAAGGCCCCTTTGTTCTACATCCGAACTGCAACTGGTAACGAGATATTTAACGATATCTTCGTTACCTCTCTTGCACGAAACGAACAACGGAGAACAACCGTGTTTAGTCTTGGAGACGATCTCCTTTCTCTCGTGAGGTTCTAATTTTTCTAGTTTCGACTGGAGCCTGTAAGAGAGCCTGGCTCCAGGGGCCGCTTGCCGACACTCGAAATAGAGTTCGTTAAAAAGGGCGTCCTTTTGGGCGCCTTGATCTACCTTTTTAGTGGCGGGCCACATAATTTTTTTTAGATGCGCGGAATTGAACTTATAATCGAAAAGGCACTTAGAATATAATCCAACTGCACAACCTGTGTCTCAGTACTTTGTATATAAAGCAAGTTAATTTAGTTAATAATAATTAACCAGACATCTTTTTCTCTTTCGTTTCCCGAATTTTTACCATAAAATGGGAGCAAAGATATTAATACATAGAGGTAACTCAACTATGATCTCTGTTCACTGAATTCATTCCCATATTACAGAATATGGACAATAGAGGGCGCCATCTCTATTTAAAGCTAATTAACTTAAGGTGGGCTTTAAAGTGTAAATGACCTCCCTTCTACATGACGTCATTTCGTCTTTCAGAAGTAACATTGAGAGAAACTAGAAAGCGTTTTGGAAACTAGAAGGGTATCTCAATCATTTAAGGGTATTTTTATGTTGATATCTTTTAAAATAAACTTTTTATGTTACTTTGAAAAAGGCTCATAGTTATAAGTAGATGATATTTTTTTTTAAAAATTTTTGTCTTTTAAAAAAGTTTATTTTAAAATATATTAACATGAAAATATGATTGAAATACAGTCTAGTTTCGTAAACATTTTCTAGTTTTTCTTAAGTATTAAAACTAGAAGGGTAGCTGAATCACTTATAAGGATATTTTCATGTTATTTTCATCTTTCAAAATAAACTTTTTAACAACAAAAATGAAAGAATATCTTCTGCTTGGATTATTTTTAAGATAACATAAAAAGCTTATTTTGAAAGATGAAAATTACTCTTCCTTAAGTGATTGAGCTACTGTTCCAGTTTCTAAAACACTTTCTAGTTTCTTTTTAATTTTGCTTTTGAAAAACAAAATATTTAGAGTTTGGAAATCAGCTTTTCATAAATGATTTTCAGCCTGTCTGGTTTAGCTTATTATACTTTAACAACTAAATTATCTATTTTTACAAAGAAAAATAGAAGAATAATGAATAAAAAGAACCTTGAAGAGAGGCTATATGCAATTATGGCTAAACTCATTGCCGTCGTTTTTCCTCTAACATAGAGTTGAGCTACCTGTATTATTTATCTTGCTGCTGGAGCCAAAAAAAAAACCATGAAATATTCGCTCGCGATTGGTTGGTTTAGCTTCGTCTGACGTCATTGAAGAAAGAATGTCAATCAGCTGACTCGACGCGCAACTCATATAAAGAATGTCGGACGGGGGCGGCTAGAGAGGCTCCGGGTGCAGAGAGCCAATTAATTACCCTATGTGTACGAGCTCGTGCAACTCTTTCACCTTAGTAGTTTTGCACGCGCGCTTCGACGCAACGTATATATAACAATTCCGCAGACATAGCTTGGAGGCTAGTGGCTCCTAAATGACAATTTATTATTAATATTAATATTATATTATTAATAATATTCTTATTATTAATATTATTATTATTATTATTATTATTATTATTATTATTAATATTATTAATATTATTAATATTATTAATATTAATATTAATATTATTAATATTAGTATTATTATTATTATTATTAATATTAATATTAATATTATTAATATTAGTATTATTATTATTATTATTATTATTATTATTATTATTAATATTAATATTATTAATATTATTATTAATAATATTATTACTATTAATATTCTTATTATTATTATTATTAATATTCTTATTATTATTATTATTATTATTATTATTATTATTATTATTATTATTATTATTATTATTATTATTATTATTAATATTATTATTATTATTATTAATATTATTAATATTATTTTTATTATTATAATTATTTTATTATTATAATTATTAAGGCTCGGATTTTTATGCAATATCAAGCAAATGTTTCTCAATTTGTGGCTCAAAGGCCATTTGTGAAATGATCATCATTAGAGCAACTGCAATTATGCTTTTTTTTAATCAAAAACATTGTTTAGAGGCTAGATGTTTTCTTACTATAAGTTGTCAACTAGAGAGATTTTTAGCCTCTCAACAGCTGTTTTAGTGAGGAAAAAACAAAACATAATTGTTAGTTGATCTAAACGGAATTGTTACTTCACATTTGGCCCTTTTTGGGCCACAGATTGAGAAACATTTTCTTTATATTGCATAAAAATCCGTGCCCTAGTGATTCACATTAACGAATACATAAAAAAAAAAACTGAAAAGTGAATTATCGACATTTTATTATTACAATAAAATATGCAAAAACAAATTACAACAGGAAAAGTTTCAAGTAGACACTGGAACCGGACAGAAAAAGTTCTTGGTGTTGAGGGTCCTCCAGACATCCCTCATCTCCTCGTGGTCAAGCTCTTGGCTCGTGATGCGTCCCTCTGTGAAACTGCACGGAGCCTGCTCGGCAGTCACGTGCGGCTGAAGGACGAGGCTCGGATGATCCAAGGCTTCGATTCCGGCTTTATGTCGGCAGAACCCGGTTACGTAAACATCCTCGATGAAGAAGTACGGCGTTTTGAGCGATGCTTCGAATAAAGCCGTAACGGTGTCTCTCGACATAACGTACGCAAAGCCACTGCAATAAGATGGGAAATAAATTCCGGGTAGTTGGTACGGTGATACGCGATACTTTAGAAGAGACGTTCCGCTTCGTACGATTTGTCGAGATCGGTTCTTGTGACACAGAAGTAATTTCGAGACATCTTCGTATCGAGAAAGGACTTCGAGAAGGTTCGGCATATGGAGGAGTATGTCGTCGTCCGTCTTGACTACGAAAGTGGCCTGAGGGCACCGATCTCGAGCCCACTTGAGGCCCATTACGGATTTCAGACCCAAGTGTTCGAAGGTCTCCGTGAAGTTTTCCTGAACGACATCTCCGTACGAGTAAAACTCAACTTCGACATCACGATCCGGTCTCACTTTCGACATTCCTAGTAAAAACACGATGCGGAAGTTGAGTGCCCTCTGCATCATGGGAAGTGCCCACGTGTCTCTGATTGCCTTTCGACGAATTCCGTTCTTAACGTCAGATTCGATGAAAACGAGTACGGATATGCGATTTTTTTCGAGTCCGTCGCAAACGTCGCTCGGATTGAGAATATATTTAAAGTCGTGCGGGTTTTCCGCTTGGCCGTCGTGAACGACGACACTTCCGGGAAGAAGTTTCCATCCCTTATTCTGATGTCGTTCTCTTTCCGATCCGAATGACGATCGAAACAATTTTAATTTCGCGCGATACTTTTTAGCCAGTGCATTTATCTGACTCAATCTCGGTTTGAACTCGTGGACGGATTCCGAGGAAGACAAATCGATCTTGACTGACTCGAATTCGTTATCATACCGTTTACCGACGACGGCCATCCGACGCCACAGTCCGTGTACCCGTGACGTTTCGTTGAGCACGAGCAGAGTGAGCAAAAGCGAAAGTCCGACAATGATGCAGAAGAGTCCCGAAAGGGGAACGCGGGTCAATCGACAGCTCATCGTCCAATACATTGTTGTTCGTTATGGCCGGGTGTTTCGAGAGCGACACGTGGGCACTGACGTAGTGTTCTGCTCGTGTGTCACTCGGCACGTGCACGATTTTGCGTAGAAATTTTAGCTGAAGAAAAAAAAAAAGTTGTGAGTATATAGGCCGTGCTTCACACGGGACTACTTTGTGGCGCCACAAAAAGTGGTCCATGAGTAGTGGAATTCTGCCACAAGTGACGACCACAGCCTTGTTTGTCAGTTATGTTCAAGGTCATACCAGGTGCCTGCACTGACAGCAGGCCATTGTTTTCAGTGGTGGCTCGTGCTAAGCAAGCCGATCGGACGTCCACTTTGTGCCACCACAAACATCCACATTCAATTGGTACTTTAGATAGCCTGTCTACATAAGTTTATTTGAAAATCCATTGGTACAGTGTGAGGACGCATGTGATTGCACCCACGGGTCCTGCATAAAACTAATGGTCACGTGTGCTGGCAATGTTTAGAAAACAAGTCAATTGAATTTGTAGGCCTCATTCGCCTTGTGGGTCTCATTCGCCTGGTGTGTTTTGTGGAAACCATGAGTTTTGTGGGCTTCATGGGCCTCATGAGTCTATTTGGCTTTATGGGTCTCATAAACCTGGTGGGCTTTGTGGGCCTTATGAGTCTACTGGGCTTTCTGGGCTCTCTGGTGCACTTAGTGAGCGTCATGAGTCTGGTGCACTTAGTGAGTGCCATGAGTCTGGTGCACTTAGTGAGTGCCATGAGTCTGGTGCACTTAGTGAGCCTCATGACTCATGAGTCTGGTGCACTTAGTGAGCCTCATGAGTCTGGTGGGCTTCGTGGGCCTCATGGGTCTATAGGGCTTTGTGGGCCTCATGGGTCTATAGGGCTTCGTGGGCCTCATGGGTCTATAGGGCTTCGTGGGCCTCATGGGTCTATTGGACTTCGTGTGCCTCATGGATCTGGTGGGATTTGTGTGCCTCATGAGTCATGTGGGCTTCATGGGTGTGGTGGTTTTTGTGGGCCTCGTGAGTCTGGTGGGCTTTCCATGCTTGGCGAGCCTCATTTGCCTGGTGGGTTTTGTTGCCCTTATGGGCCTGGTAGCCCTCATAGGCTAAATGGGCTTTGTTCATTAAAAAGTTGTCAGTGCCAAACTGCCTCATTTTTTTTTTTTTACAAAATTTATCTCTTTAGACTAGAAGGAACCAAAGCATGTAATGTAGGAAACAATAAAAAAAAGCACCAAAATTAGAAGAAGTCATTGGCATTTAAACGAAGCAAGACGAAAAGTGGTGGCGCCACCATTCGGTCACATTCTCAAACTCACCTTTGAATTCCATATAGATTACACCTACATAATACTGTATATATTTAAAACAAAAAAATACCAAAAAAAATATGATTATGTTAATTTACATAAAAATCAAAATGAATTCCTTTCCTTGAAGCTCATATTTTCTAGTCTCTTGAATCAATTTTTTTTTGAAGATGAAATAAAATAATACTCATTATATTATGTTGTTGAGAATTAAAAGGGTAAGAAGACAATGACGTCATTCACCCTCTGTTAAACAAAAAACTTGAACTTGAAAAAATAAAGCAAACTTCTTCTCCCTAAAATAATACAACTTTTGCAGAAGATAAAAACAACAACATTTTTTCACCTTTCCCTTTTCTTACTGTGATGATGACAAATAAATATTAGCCCAAAAGTGACAAACGCCCCCCCCCCTTGGTCCCCTATTTGGTCCTCCCCCTTTAAACCGGTTTTTCTCAATTGACTTCACTCAACTGAAACCGGCTTCTCAGACACTAGAAATGCATTTGACAATTCCTTCATTCAGTACTACTGTTTGTAGTGTGTTTGAAAAAAACAACTCACTCCTACTAAATGCAATCAAGCTAATATTAAATTCTGTCTCGAATTTCTATGCAAATATCATGTAAATGTTTTTCAATATGTGGCCCCCCAAATGCCCAATTATGAAGTAATTATCATCATCATCATCATCATTAGAACAACTGCAATTATGCTTTTTTTTTTCTAATCAAAAACACTTGTTTGAGGTTAGATGTCTGGTTACTATCAGCCAGTGCTAGCCTCTAACTTAAAAAATAAACATTTGCTTTATATTGCATAAAAATCCGAGCTTTAATCATGATGTTAGCGGTGTTTGTTTTCAAACGCACCTCTTGTGTGATGCTATGAAATTTTAAAACTTGATAGGTTTTTTTTTGCGATTTTTATGACGTTGTTGAAATAGTGAAAAATACACAATTACATTGGGGGCGTGGTTATCGCTGAAACTCATTTGCATATTTAAATATTTATGGCCGACATTTTAAAAATATTTATAAAAAAATAGTTGAAAAATCAAACTTTTTTTTTGTAATTTTAATTTAATAATATTATGCTTAGCTTAAAATATGAGAAAACTCACTTTATCAAAAAAAAAAAAAACCTGTCTTAAAATTTTCAAAAACATTTAAGCACAACTTAAATTTAAGAATTTATTTTATGCTAATATAATTTATTTTATGCTAATATAATTTATTTTAAGTTAATATGAAGCTTAACGTTAATATTAGAAAATACTAATGTAGGCCTGCTTCACTGTATGGTGCAATTTGGTGATAGAAGTAAACCTGTCGTGCACACTGCACAAACTTAAATGACTCTAAAAAGCTTGCTTACGAGCAGTGCCAACTTAAGGCACGGGCTAGCAGGGCTATAGCCCAGGGCCCTTGTGGTCCATTTCACTTTAAAGGGCCCCATCTCTTAACTTTTAAAAAATTAAAAAATTCGTAATTTTATGGTGGATATGGGCCTGTGTGGGCCCCATTTCTCACTTAGCCCAGGGCCCAATAATTTTTAAGACGGCACTGGATATACCAGCTCGTAACAACTTGTACCCTTATACGCCTGCAGTCCTGTGTGGGCGCAAAATTCATGGCTCACTCACTACATGTAGTGTGGCACGGGCAAGAAATGTTTGTTTAGTTTGTTTGTTTGTTTGAAAAGTTTGTAGAAAAGTTTGTTTATTTTGCATTTTTCAATAAACTTAAAATTTATTTGAAAATATTAAATTCTATTAACACATTTTTCAATATAACATCCAAAATTTGACAATCTATGCATTAGTGTATGCTTGAGGCATTGAACACACATGACACACTGCAGGCAGTTCTGCCTAGCACTAACTTTTCGTTTGCCCCCACCCTTTTGTGAGCGTCAGACTAAATATCAACCAATCATAAATTGAAAAGGGCGGGGCATGTGTGACATCAGACCAAGTAAAGTAACTATAACCAATTAGAAATTGATGACGCTCATAAAAGGGCGGGGCAAACGAAAAGTTAGTGCTGGGCTGAACTGCCTGTCACATGACACACCCCTGTAGACATTGCATTCCTTTGCTCAACAAAATGTGAGCAATTAAAAGTTGCATTAATTTTATAATCCAAACATATTGTCAGAATATAAAATTATGTCACTAGTAGACTATAATTATTAAAACCCCTTGACACAAACATACTAGGAACAGATTTCAGTACATCCTACTGCATAATTTTAAAAACCACTCCTAGATGGCGCCACAAATTGAGCAATAGTACGCAAAATAAATTGCTAATGTCATAATGTGGCACCATCTACTGGTGTTTTTTTTTTAAATTACATATTTTGATGGGTAATTTGTGCTTATTATTTCTATAATATATGCATGTGAGCTGTCACTAGATGGCAGCACATTGTCTCACAGCATAAGTTTATGAAATTATGTAAATTATTCAATATTTAATTTCCTGAAAATTTGTGATGTATTTATGTATTATTTTACAACCAATTTGTTTTTTTGGGGGGAGATTGTTTTTTTGGTGCTCTTGAGTCAGATATACCTGACTATAACCAGTAACCACTGCACCTATTGGTTCATTTTGCTCAGCAGCGCTCACTAAGTCCTCTTCTGAAGTTGTTTGCTGAGCTCAGAAGCTATCTAAGTGAACTGGTTTACTGAGCCCAGTTGCTACTAATCAAATTGGTTCACTGAGCCCAGTTGCCTACTAATCAAATTGGTTCACTGAGCCCAGTTGCCTACTAATCAAATTGGTTCACTGAGCCCAGTTGCCTACTAATCAAATTGGTTCACTGAGCCCAGTTGCCTACTAATCAAATTGGTTCACTGAGCCCAGTTGCCTACTAATCAAATTGGTTCACTGAGCCCAGTTGCCTACTAATCAAATTGGTTCACTGAGCCCAGTTGCCTACTAATCAAATTGGTTCACTGAGCCCAGTTGCCTACTAATCAAATTGGTTCACTGAGGCCATTTGCTTATTATGTTTCAATGAGCTCAGTTGCTTGCTAAGCGGCCTAAGCCCATTGGTTGATGGAGTTCAGCATCCAACTGAGTTCCATGGTCCAACTGAGTCCCCACTATATAGTGGGCAATTGCTTGCTAGTCTCATGGTTCACTAAAACCAGCAGCTCACTTAGCAAATTGGTTCACTGAACCCAATTTTCTACTATTTCTTCACTGAGCCCAGTTGCCTACTAACCCCATTGGTATTTTATTAGCTCAAATAGCCCACTAAGCTCGTGGTTTAATAAGCCCATTGGCTTTCTAAACCCAAGGTTTTCTAACAATGACTATTGTTTTTTCTAAGCCAAGTGATTGACTATATAAACACAGTGGTTTGCTAAGCTCATTGGCATTTCTAAGCTCAGTGGTTCACTAAGCTCGTTGGCTTTTCTAAGCCCAGTGGTTCGCTAAGCTCATTGGCTTTTTTAAGCCCAGTGGTTTGCTAAGCTTGTTGGCTTTTCTAAGCCCAGTGGTTTGCTAAGCTTGTTGGCTTTTCTAAGCCCAGTGGTTCGCTAAGCTTGTTGGCTTTTCTAAGCCCAGTGGTTCACTAAGCTCATTGGCTTTCCTGGTCCAGTGGTCCACTAATCACTATATGGGCCCACTATAAGCATAGTCACTCTCTAAAGACCATTGGTATTTATTAATTCACATACTGGACAATGTAAATGGTTTGAATATTTTACACAGAAAAAAAACAAAAAAACAAGAGAGGTTAAAGGTCAAAAGTGTGTCTTTTTGCTTCATAATTTGCTTGTAATTTTACAACAAAAAAGGGGGGAGTTGGGCACTTCGTGACTGGACGTGTTGAGAGAGAGAGAGAGACAAAGTGAGAATGAGAGATGGAAGCCCGTGACGACTGTGGAGGTTGTGCACTGGCAAGTGCCAAGTTTCAACCTTTGGTGGTCAGAATGGCGCCTTTGAAACCCCATCCGTCTGACCGGCGTCACAATCATATCATCCCTCTCTCAGTACATTGCCACATGAATTTCGAAAAGTCTTTGCCCCTCTTCCACCCCCACCCACCCGCCCAAAAAAAGAAATTCGACCGCAATATTAAAAATACAGCTGTATATATATATATAGAGCTCGGATTTCTATGCACAATATCATGCAAAGTGTTTCTCAACTTGTGGCTCCTTAAGTGCCAGTTTTGAAGTAATTATCATCATCATCATTAGCCGCTTAGCGCAATTATGCTTTTTTTTAAAATAAAAAAAGGCTGGTTAGAGGCTAAGATGTCTAATTATACTATAAGTTGTCAACTAGAAAATTCTAGTCTCTACCCAGTGTTTTAGATAGGAAAACCCCCCCCCCCCCCCATAATTGTTGGTTGCTCTAAAGGTGGATTTGCACCAAAGAAATAACAAAAACATTGTTAGTAGCAAAATGTTAATAACAAATATGTTAATTAACAATTTTTTTTGACTGTTTTTGGTAAATGTTTTTGAGAAACATTTGGTAGCATGTCAGCAGGAGACTGATCCTACGAGTAAAATGTTATTAACAGTGTTGACAACAACAGAAATAACTTGCTAGTAACATTTTGTTATCAACATCATTTGATCAGGAGAACCGCCTCGAGAGCGGTTCCAAAATGTCTGCTATTAACAAAGTTAGCAACATAACAATATTATTGATATGTTAATGGAAAATGACAAAATTGAAGAAAGTTAGTAGCAAAATGTTATTAACATTTCTAGAGACTTTTAACAATGTAATAGTAATTATTATCAACAAATGTTGATAACGAAAGTTACTAACATTTCACAGTAGATTTACATAGAAGAAATAGTAAAAACATTGTTAGTAGCAAAATGATAATGACAAATACATGCATGTTACTTAACAATTGTTTTTACTGTTTTGATAAATGTCAATAACAAAATGTTAATAACAATGTTTTTCACAAAAATGTTGGTAGCATAATGTCGGCAGTAAACTGATCCCACAAGTAGAATGTTATTAACATTGTTGACAATAGAAATAACTTGCTAGTAAACATTTCGTTATTGACATCCTTTGATGAGGACAGCTTCCAGAAGGGTCGCAAATTTTTTGCTATTAACAAAGTTAGCAACAATATTATCGACATGTTAATGGGGAAAAAAATAACAAATGCCGAAAGCAAATGTATATTGACAAAAGTTAAATAGTAAAATGTTATTAGCATTTTCAAGAGACTTTGAACAATGTTATTAAGCAAATGTTATCAAACAAATGTCAATAACATTTTATAGGCAATTTTTTTAATATTTGTTAAAAACATTGCTAGTAACACATGTTTTCAGCAATGTTACTCCTCTGGTTTAATTCCATTTATAATTGGCTCTTGGGACAGGCAGTTAGAAATAGGTCAGAACTTCAGTTGGCTCCGCCCTTGTTATGACGACTGGCAACTTCTAATTGGCTGGTTATGTAGTCTGACGTCACAAGCTCCGCCCTTTTCAACGTCGGACCACACAACAAACCAATTAGAAGTTGCCGTTCGTCTTAAAAAGGGCGGAGCCAATTGAAGTTATGAACTATTTCTAACTGCCTGTCTCTAGGGCCACAGATTGAGAAACATTTGCTTGATAATTTGCATAAAAATCCGAGCTCTAGAATTATTATTATTATGTTGTTTATTTTGTTATTGGTTTGTTTGCGTTCAGAAAGTGAAACTGAAATCCTGTTTGTGCTACCAGTTACTACTATGATGAGAATTATTAGTCAACAATGTGTGTATCAGTGCAGAACAATGACATAACTAATTTGCATAATATTAACATTATTAAATATAGCAAACATTTGCTTTTGTTTTTGGCTAAATTATTATAATTTAAAAAAAAAATTGTTTAAAATTTATAATTAAAAAATAAACAATAATTTTAATATTCTGCGACTTCAGCCTGAGATTGAAAAGTGTTAGAAACTAGAAGGGGTATTTTGTCTTTCAGGTGCAAAATGAAAAAAAAAAAACTTTGAACACAGGCAATTAGAAAACGGGATGAACAGAAGTTGGCTCCGTCCTTGTTATGACGACCAGCAACTTCTAATTGGTTGGTTATGTAGTCTGACGTCACATGCTCCGCCCTTTTCAATCACACAACAAACCAGTTAGAACCATTCGTCATAAAAAGGGCGGAGCTAACTTCTGTTCATCCCGTTTTCTAATTGTTTGTACTTTGAACGTGTTTTAGAAACTAGAAGGGTAGTTCAATTACTGTAAGGAATATTAATTTGCATAATATCTTTCAAAATAAACTTTTCAAATAAGCAAAAATTTAACAAATATTGTCACAGGAAAGTGTAGCCAGTGCCACCACTAGCTTTTCGTTTGCCTCCGCCCTTTTATGAGCGTCATCAATTTCTAATTGGTTTGTTATTTGGTCGGATGTCACATATGCCCCGCCCTTATCAACTTCTAATTGGTTTGTTATTTGGTCTGATGTCACATATGCCCCGCCCTTATCAACTTCTAATTGGTTTGTTATTTGGTCTGATGTCACATGTGCCCCGCCCTTATCAATTTCTAATTGGTTTGTTATTTGGTCTGATGTCAAATATGCCCCGCCCTTATCAATTTCTAATTGGTTCATATTTGGTCTGACGCTCATAAAAGGGCGGGGACAAACGAAAAGTTAGTGCTGGGCACATTAATTGCCTGTATTCAGTAAGTGCTGTTAATGTTAACATTTTTCCTGATAAATTTCCAATAGAAAATCCTATTTCTACCGCAACAACAAATGTTGCAGATTGTAGGAGTTTTCAAATGTAGCATTTCTTTACAAGATTCTAGTTTTTTTTTTCTGTCTTAAAATTTCAAAATGAGCTTTTTTTTTGCCACCGCATTCTTTCAAAGGTTTTCTCAAGGACATTGTTGAGATAATTAATACATTGTAAAAAATAGATCATTTTTTTTCTTCTTTCAAAATAAACTAGTTCCTTGCATTTGGACGGAGGAGGACTGGAGGAGGATGTTGCTGATGATGAGTCAGCCATGTTTCATTGAACTTTTAATTAAAAATAAATATAATATTTAATAATAAAAAAAAATAGTAGAAAGCGGATTTATATGTAATTGCATTTTTTTGTTGTTTAGGCCTATGTGTATATAGGCATCTCTGCCTAGCACTAGACTAACTAGCACGCCCTTTTATGGTTACGTGTGAAGTAAACCGCGTCAACCACTAAGTGGCTTTACTTTGTGGCGACACAAAGTGTGAACTATAAACATGTGAGTATAATTGAAATTCATGAAAAAGGGTTTCATGTTCCTCAGAAAATGACTTTGACAAAAAATATAGAAAATACATTGCAACGACAACCCAGCGATCAATTACAAAAAAAAATACTCTGCAAGCATCCGGTTGGCCTATGGCAGAGGGATCTTAATATCCAAGTGCTGCAAGATGCATTGTCAATATTTAATAACTACAAAAAAATAATAACCTGCATTGTAAATATAAAAAAATGCAGTTATTTTCTTGCAGAAAAAGTCTTTCAAAAGTCGCCTGTGTGCCACGACTTATGGAGACTTGTAAAGGACATGCGAGATTTTTTTTTAAATCTCGACATTTCGACTTTTAATCTTGACATTTCGACTTTAATCTCGACATTTCGACTTTTTCCAGAATCTCGACATTTCGACTTTTTCCAGAATCTCGACATTTCCACTTTTTCCAGAATCTCGACATTTCCACTTTTTCCAGAATCTCGACATTTCCACTTTTTCCAGAATCTCGACATTTCCACTTTTTCCAGAATCTCGACATTTCCACTTTTTCCAGAATCTCGACATTTCCACTTTTTCCAGAATCTCGACATTTCCACTTTTTCCAGAATCTCGACATTTCCACTTTTTCCAGAATCTCGACATTTCCACTTTTTCCAGAATCTCGACATTTCCACTTTTTCCAGAATCTCGACATTTCCACTTTTTCCAGAATCTCGACATTTCGACCTTTTCCAGAATCTCGACATTTCGACTTTTTCCAGAATCTCGACATTTCGACTTTTTCCAGAATCTCGACATTTCGACTTTTTCCAGAATCTCGACATTTCGACTTTTTCCAGAATCTCGACATTTCGACTTTTTCCAGAATCTCGACATTTCCTCTTTTTCCAGAATCTCGACATTTCGACTTTGTCCGGAATCTCGACATTTCGATTTTTTCCAAAATCTCGACATTTCCACTTTTTCCAGAATCTCGACATTTCCACTTTTTCCAGAATCTCGACATTTCCACTTTTTCCAGAATCTCGACATTTCCACTTTTTCCAGAATCTCGACATTTCCACTTTTTCCAGAATCTCGACATTTCGAATTTAATCTTGACATGTCGACTTTTAATATCTTTTATTCGGCCATGTTAATTATGCGATACTCTCAAGCCCGTTATACACTTGCAATGATTCTTACATTAATTTATAAATGTAGATTACATGTGTATAATGACGTGAATGTTAAATTATTTGTTCAAAGTTGCATAAAATGAGAACATGTTCTATTTTTCTTAAATAATTTGATACATTTTCTGCGTGTTAACCTTCTGCTGATCTAGTAGAGTGCTTTCTCAGGCTCAGCATCATCTTTGTGTAATTTCCAAAGCTATTTACGTTTTCAAAGAGCTCTGCGCTCTGCAACTCTCCAAATTTTATTATTTTCAAGGTTACAAGGTTAAAGCTATGATAAACTGTCGTCACACTACGCACTGTTCTGCGCACATTATCTAAAGTAAAAATGTGGGAATACTTTTACATATGTGTATAACCACCGATTGGTACTTATAAATTAATTTATACATTTTATTAACCAAAATCATTCACGAAAACATTCATCATTTAATTTACACAAATATGCAATGAGAAATTGCATGTGTATAACACAGGCGATTAGAAAACGGGATGAACAGAAGTTGGATCCGCCTTTTTTATGACGAACGGCAACTACTAATTGGTTTGTAGTGTGGTTTGACATTGAAAAGGGCGGAGCATGTAACGTCAGACTACATAACCAACCAATTGGAAGTTACGTTCGTCATAAAAAATGACGGAGCCAACTTTTGTTCATTCCGTTTTCTAATTCCCTGTGTGTATAATGGGCTTAATAATTAAATTATTGCAAGCGCCCTCTTGTAGCAGCAATAATTTAATTAAGTGTAACACCCTGTAATTCGTGATCCCGCCAAAACCATAGCCCGGGGGGGGGGGGGGGTAAACAACTCTCAACCGTCCCTCCCTTCCCTCTGACTCACCTTTCTGACTCATGCTCAAGTGGCAGATTGATACACATAGGACCATGGTCACTTGGACCTTGTTACACCTCGCAGGTGTACACAGGTCCAAGGTATAAAAGGGCCATGTTCCTCTTTGTAGTTAGTTCTTGTCCTTGCCTTTGTATTACGTTGATCTTATCTGTACCACATCATGGGCATGAGGACGCACCGTTAGTATTTGTAATTCATCTTTGTATTCTGTGTTTCCATACGAAGATGAATAAAGTGTTATAATAAGAAACAGCGTTGTCTCAATGTTCTAAGTAATCAACTTCTCTTCAGAGGCCGGAGACTCCATAAGGCAGGAGGTATACGATTCCTAAGCAGCTACAACATCTTCTCCTGTCGGAGTACCGAAAGGGGAAGATGTATATCAGCATCGACCGGAAGAGAGAGGGATGGCCGCCACTCTGCTGCATAGATTTCACCCCCATGCAGAAGGGTGACCACAATCCGTCTCCATCCAACTCTCTCTGCAGCTTGGATCTTCTCCGTGCGGGCACCGTGCGATGCAGAGAAGAAACGAGGTACAGAAGATGTCATCTACAGGTTGATAAAACAAAATGGTCGATGTCAAAAGCTCACATAAGAGTATGGTGCGCACAACATGGCATAATTAATATGGCTGAATAAAAGAAATTAAAAGTCGATTTTTTAAAAAAAAAAATCTGACGTGTCCTTTACAGGGCTCCGTAAAGACCTCATTGCGTCATTTTTTTTAAAAAAAATAATTCATATGTAAATATGTAAATTTGCTATGGGGCATTTTTTTTAAACTGTAAAATGATATACAAGGAAGTTATTTGTAAGGATGAAAAATGAACCAATTATTATTTTTATTTCTAACATGTATGCAGTTTATAAATAGACTGATAATAATGAATAACGTTAAATTTTAAATATGATCGTCTTGTAAATCATCTTTTGAACTAATTTGCATATTTTATATTTTTTTTTAAGTAAAAGGCGTTGTCTATAAATTTTCAAAAGCAAGTTCACTTTAAAACAAGTTTTGATAATTTTTTTAATGTAGGGATTTTTTGACTAAATGGCAATTATTATTATTATACGAGATGATATTTATTTTTCTAAGAAAACATCTTCTCATTTAAATATTAAAATATTAAAAAAAAATAATAACCTTTGAAAAAAAAACGTTTTTATAAACTGAATAAATTATAATATTCAATTTCACAACAATATAAATTTGTTTAGAAGATGAATTTCAGTCCATAATTATTATTTTAAAAACTTTTTCATCTTCTTAACAATAGAGTCTGCCACCAGGGCAGCGCTGCATGTAAAGAGGTGCTAAAATTATAAGGTGGACTATGAAAATAGTACATGTTTTGCTAACATTTTCAGGCTATTTTTACTCATAATTACAGTAACTAATCATATGATTAGTGAAATATAAAGATATTTCGAACTCTGATTATTCTGTTTTTCAGGTATAAAATGAAGAGACACTCAGTTGAATGTGTTTTAAAAAATAGAAGGGTAGCTCAACCACTTAAGATCTATTTTCATGTCTGATATCTTTCAAAATAAACTTTTTAAATGAGTTTAAAAATAATTCAACTTTAATAAGCAAGATGAAATTTTTAAAATTTTTGTCTAATAAAAAAGTTTATTTTGAAAAATATCAACATGAAAATATTCTTTTAATGATTTAGCTACCCTTCTAGTTTCTAAAAGACTTTTCTATCTTCTCTTAATTTTTGCTAGTGAAAGACAGAAAAATAATCAAGATTCAAAATTCAGCTGTTCGTAAAGCATCTTAAAGCAAAAAATAATTAGGACGACGGCCATTTTAACCATTAAAATGCAATCAAATAAATCGAATAATTTATAAAAGAAATTTTTCTAATAATATGAAGCACTTCAGTAGCGAATTCGTATTTTAATCGTTAATTATGACAATTAATGACGAAAATGCAAAAACAAATGTAGTTCTATATACGAGCGTAATATAAAAATGTAGTCACAAAAAAAAAACGCAGCCCTCATGACATGCAGCGCCACTCGAGTGGTAAAATCTGGCAAAAGAATAGCTAAATTAAAATGAACTACAAAATGCATCCACAGGAAGGTTCAATACATCTTGTATTAAACCGTGCTCTTTTAAACATTTTTTTAAGTTTTAGCTTTAGCCTTTAGGCTAAAATGCTTTAAAAGATGACCTTTTAAGTTGAACTTGGAAATAAACAATTTTTTTATATTTATTTCTCGTCCTTGTCAGAAGGCTAAATGAACAAACCCCCCTATTTTGAACCGGTCATTCCGGAATGATAACAAAAATACATTGTCTGCCTTCTGATTTAAATTAAAAAAGAAGACCTGATAAATGAAAATTATAAGTTAAAAAATTTTACGTTTGATTTTTCATAATTATCTTATTACTAGGGCTCGGATTTTTATGCAAATATCATGCAAGCATATGTTTCCCAATTTGTGGCCCAAGTGCCAATTGTGAAGTTAATCATAATCATTAGAAAAACTGCAATAATGCTTTTTTTTCTAATGAAAAAAGGCTGGTTAGAGGCTAGATGTTTGCTTACTATCAGTTGTCAACTACAGTTTTAGCCTCTAACCAGTGTTTTTGATTGAATATAACAGTATTGTTGGTTGATCTAAATAGGAGATTGTTACTTCACAATTGGGCACTTGAGGCCACAAATTGAGAAACACTTGCTTGATATTTTGCATAAAAATCCGAGCCCCTAATTATTAACTACTTTATTTCTATTGCAAATTATCTAGTTATGTTTTCCTGCATTGCTCGAAAAACAAATTCGACAATGGGTGCAATCGGAAACTCCAAACTTATTTCTTCATGCCTAATAAATAAACTAACTTGGTAACTTGTTCCACCTCTTTGATAGAAAAAAAAAATAATTTCCGGATGTGCTTCATTTTCGCCATTTTTTTAACTCAACTATGATGCCATAGAAGGTCGCCATTATTAGACTTGAACAAATTAGATTGAATTACAATTTTAATTTTTATGAATTAAGCTGATTTTTGAACTTTTTGATTATTCCTGTCTTTTTCAGGTGCAAAATGAAGAGATGCTGTAATGTGTTTTAGAAACTAGAAGGGTAAATCAATCACTTAAAAATATTTTCATTTTAATTATCTTTGAAAATAAGCTTTGAAAATAGCTCCAGAGACTATGGTCCCTGTTTGGCCATATTGAAACTGACATAAAAAAGTTTATTTTGAAAGATATCAACACGAAATTACTCTGAAGTGATTGAGAGGTGCTATCCTTCTAGTTTCTAAAATACTGTCTAGTTTTTTTTCTCTTCATTTTGCAATTGATAGACTGGATACTGAAATAATCAAGAGTTATAGAAGTGTTCACACTTTAAATCCACCACCTTAAAGAGATACAAACATTTGCCATATAGACACTTGCCCTAAAACCATTTGCCCTAAAGGGGGCTTTGGCTGCATGCCAAAGACATGCAAAAACATCAATTTAAAAATTTGGACTACTGACTAGGGCAAATGTTCCTTTAGGGCAAGTGGTTTTAGGGCAAATGTCCCTTTATTGCAAATGGTTTTAGGACAGATGTTTCTTTAGGGCAAGTGGTCTTAGGACAGATGTCTCTTTAGGGCAAGTGGTTTTAGGGCAAATGTCCCTTTATTGCAAATGGTTTTAGGACAGATGTTTCTTTAGGGCAAGTGGTTTTAGGACAGATGTTTCTTTAGGGCAAGTGGTTTTAGGACAGATGTTTCTTTAGGGCAAGTGGTTTTAGGACAGATGTTTCTTTAGGGCAAGTGGTTTTAGGACAGATGTTTCTTTAGGGCAAGTGGTCTTAGGACAGATGTCTCTTTAGGGCAAGTGGTTTTAGGGCAAATGTCCCTTTATTGCAAATGGTTTTAGGACAGATGTTTCTTTAGGGCAAGTGGTTTTAGGACAGATGTTTCTTTAGGGCAAGTGGTTTTAGGACAGATGTTTCTTTAGGGCAAGTGGTTTTAGGACAGATGTTTCTTTAGGGCAAGTGGTTTTAGAACAAATATTTTTAGGGCAAATATTTTTAGGGCAAATATTAAACGGGCAAGTGTCTATAGGGCAAATTCCTATTTAGGGCAATTGCCTGTACGGCAAGTGTCTATATGGCAAATGTCCAACACCACACCTTAAACAAGAGCTTGAAAAAATAATTCTTGATTTATTAAAATACATTTAATCTAAATATTTTGATTGACTTAAAAAATAACAATTAAGTTCATTAACAGATATAAATTGATTTTCATATTAATATACATGTAGTCATTTTGTTTGTGTGTGAGAGTGGACAATACACAGACAGACAGACAGACAGACAAAACACCTTGAAATTCATGAAAGAAAGTAGAAAGAAAACCAGATGCAAGTCAATGCACCTTTCTGCTCGAATAAGTTTTTCACATTATAATTTCACATGTGTGTCATGAGGGTATTCTTTAAATTTTAAATTACTTTTTCAAAATACACGATTGAAAAATCCCACTCATAAGACATTAATTAGGCCTACATTTTATAATGTAGGCGACCTTAAAATGAAAAGGAGGGAGGGTGGCCACAGCAATTTAAAATTGTTTCACAACATTTATTTTGAACACAAAATTACAAATAAAAGATCAATGAATAATCAACCATAAACAAATTAAACACTATAATTATCAAAAAGAAAAGTTTTATTTTGAAAAATAATGACCTATGGGGCTCGGATTTTTATGCAAAATCAAGTAAATGTTTCTCATTTTGTGGGTCCAATTGCCCAATTGTGAAGTAAACATCATCATATCATCATTAGAGCAAATGCAATTATGCTTTTTTCTAATCAACAAAGCTGGTTAGAGGCTAGATTTCTAGTTACTATCAATTGTCAACTTGTGTTCTAGCCTCTCTAGCCAGTGTTTTTGATTGAAAAAAATCATAATTGTTGTTTGATGTTTAAACTGAGATTTATTTCACAATTGGCTCTTCTTGGGCCACAGGTTGAGAAACATAATTGTTTGATATTGCATAAAATCCGAGCCCTAATAATGACTTTATAAAATGTTTAAAGATGTTTTCTGAACATATAAGTTGATTTTCCGAACTGTTGGGGTTTTTTTTTTTGCCATTTCAAAAACGAACATTACATAGAAATTGAAAATGTTTTAGAAACTAGAACAGTAAAATGAATTAATAGCATTTTCAAAATAAACTTTTTGTATTTTTTTTTTTAATTTTTGAAAAAACAAAACAAAACAAAACTATTCTAACCAGACATCTAGCCTCTAACCAGACATCTAGCCTCTAACCAGCGTTTTTGATTAGGAAAAAGAAACATAATTGCAGTTGCTCTAATGATTATGATTACTTCACAATTGGGCCACAGATTGAGAAACAATTTGCTTCATATTTGCATAAAGATCCGAGCCCTAGTGATTACGAATTGGAGTTCAAAAATCATCTTAATTAAATCATTTTTAATTTAACAAAACTACCATTAGAAAACTGTTTAACGCAAAAAGATCGAAATAGTTTTCGTGTTAAAAGAAAGAATTTATCTGCTAAATTATAAAAGAACCCAGACCGAAAAAAATATATTTCGTGTTATCCGTTTAATGGTTACATCAAATAAGTGAAAAATTACGTATTCTGTTCATGAAATAGTTTTTTTTTTTCGGTTATTTAACTTGGTTTAAAAATAACTTGAACTCTTCATTAAAATTCAAGCAACTTTTTTTTTTAGTCAGTAAAAAAATCTAAAAATCTCTCTTCTAAAAAAGTGGAAGGTCATTTTAATTTTTATAAAAAAATATTTAGCTGTCGCGAAAACATTTTAAATAAATAAATTCAATTTTACGCGTTTTTCATTATTTTTTGAATTTTTCAAGTTGAAATTTTGTAATTTTTGAAAATTTTGCAATTATGTATGTTTTTTTTTTATTAAAAAAGTTGCTGTTTCAATTTTAAAGGCTTGGATACGCTTAAATACAAAGTTGCGCGACACTAGTATCTGGCTTTGTTTAGAAACTGTCGAAATACAGTCGCTAGACTTTCTAGAGAAAATGTTACGAAGTCTCGAGACTGTTGTGAGACTATGTTCCAAAGTCTTGCGACTGTTGCAAACAATGTTCCAAAGTCTTGCGACTGTTGCAAAACAATGTTCCAAAGTCTTGCGACTGTTGCAAAACAATGTTCCAAAGTCTTGCGACTGTTGCAAAACAATGTTCCAAAGTCTTGCGACTGTTGCAAAACAATGTTCCAAAGTCTTGCGACTGTTGCAAAACAATGTTCCAAAGTCTTGCGACTGTTGCAAAACAATGTTCCAAAGTCTTGCGACTGTTGCAAAACAATGTTCCAAAGTCTTGCGACTGTTGCAAAACAATGTTCCAAAGTCTTGCGACTGTTGCAAAACAATGTTCCAAAGTATCGAGATTGTCGCGAGACAGTGTTTCGAAGTCTCAGAACTGTCGCGAGACAGTGTTCCGAAGTCTCAGAACTGTCGCGATACAGTGTTTTGAAGTTTCAGAACTGTCCCGATACAGTGTTTCGAAGTCTCAGAACTGTCGCGAGACAATGTTCCGAAGTCTCAGAACTGTCGCGAGACAATGTTCCAAAGTCTCAAGGCTTTTGCAAAACAATGTTCCAAAGTCTCGAGACTTTTGCAAAACAATGTTCCAAAGTCTTGCGACTGTTGCAAAACACTGTTCCAAAGTCTCAAGGCTTTTGCAAAACAATGTTCCAAAGTCTCAAGGCTTTTGCAAAACAATGTTCCAAAGTCTCAAGGCTTTTGCAAAACAATGTTCCAAAGTCTTGAGACTTTTGCAAAACAATGTTCCAAAGTATCGAGACTGTTGTGAGACAATGTTTCAAAGTCTCGGGACTGTCGCGAAACAATGTTTCAAAGTACCAAGACTTTTGCGAGACAATGTTCCAAAGTCTCGAGACTGTTGCGAGACCAATGTTCCAAAATCTCGAGGCTGTTGTGAGACCAATGTTCCACAGTCTCGAAACTTTCTTGAGACAAACTTCCGATGTCCTTTGTATCTCACCCGAAATTAAAAACATGTTACAATGTTGCGCAACAGACATTAGTTATGAACGCGTGATACTGTCTAGATACAATGTCTCGCAACTGCATCTCGATAGTCGCTAGACAGCTTTTATACATTGTCAAGTGACTTTGTATCCAAAGATAAATATTTTAATACTAATTTATTGTCTTGTAATTTTTTTCCCCTCTTTGACTCATAAATTTGTATCTCAATGTCTCAAGAAAAATAATTTACGAAACAACAAAAATACTCTTGTCTAAAACATCAGGTGTAATAAGTAATGGAGAGAAGGAGAGAGAGAGTCTCCAGCTGGTATTAATCATAACTTTTGAGTTGGTTAACAATAAAAATACCTAAAAATCACTTTGTCTTTTCTTTAGTTCATGAAACTTAAAACTTGTTCATGACCGTGATCTTTTCAAATTCACTGAAATTGACCTAAAATCATTCCTGACTTCATTTTTTTAACAATGGAGTTGTGGGAAAAAGGTACAAGTAACTGCAATGTTGCGCAAAACAGATTACTGCGGTGGCGCAGAATAAGTGCCAAATTTATCAAGTGCCACACTGATCAAGTGCCACACTGATCAAGTGCCACACTGATCAAGTGCCACACTGATCAAGTGCCACACTGATCAAGTGCCACACTGATCAAGTGCCACACTGATCAAGTGCCACACTGATCAAGTGCCACACTGATCAAGTGCCACACTGATCAAGTGCCACACTGATCAAGTGCCACACTGATCAAGTGCCACACTGATCAAGTGCCACACTGATCAAGTGCCACACTGATCAAGTGCCACACTGATCAAGTGCCACACTGATCAAGTGCCACACTGATCAAGTGCCACACTGATCAAGTGCCACACTGATCAAGTGCCACACTGATCAAGTGCCACACTGATCAAGTGCCACACTGATCAAGTGCCACACTGATCAAGTGCCACACTGATCAAGTGCCACACTGATCAAGTGCCACACTGATCAAGTGCCACACTGATCAAGTGCCACACTGATCAAGTGCCACACTGATCAAGTGCCACACTGATCAAGTGCCAAAATGTCATAAGATGGAACAAACACAAAACTGATTAAACGCCAAACTGAATAAGTGCCAATTGTAATGATTATTAAATTGAATAAACACCCATTGGAATAAACGTCAAATTGAACAAACTCCAAACTGAAGAAATACAAAAAATCCGTTGTTTTTTTCAGTTTGGCGCTTATTCAGTCGCCTCAGAATCATTGAGCTTTGGCCATACCATTTGTAATGTTGCACAATTGCTAAAAAAATCTACAACAATGAATGTTGCGTGCTGTTGTGCAACTCAACTTTGATTTTGAATTTTAAACTTTTGAAGCTGAATTTCAATTAAAATTATATAATACTTAAGTATAGAAACTTTATTAATTTCAACTTTTTAAATAAGAAAATTAGAGATGTTGCATTAAGTTGCAAATTGTTGCTGCTTTTGTAATAATTGCCCAATTTTTGGTGTAAAAAACACCGTATTTTTTCAAAAAAAAAATATTATAAAATGCAAAACGACAAACTCACTTATTATATAATAATTATAATATCCCAGGTCTGTGTATGTGTGTGTGTGTGTGTGTGTGTGTGTGTGTGTGTGTGGAGTAACAAAACCATTGAAGCACGTCGGAATTTATATAAATTTGAATAAATGAACCGTTTTTTTCTCAAGATCAACTATATGTTGAACTCTTCCTTTGGAAAGTGTAGAAGGGGGAGAGAAAAGTGGGAGGGGTGAGGGGAAAAGTTTGGAAAGTGTAGAAGGGGGAGAGAGAGAAAAGTGGGAGGGGGTGACTGAAATTGAAATGAAAGGAGTCAAAAAAGAAAAAAACGACGCGCATGCGCACAATTGCCTGTGAATTTTGCTCCTGTCATTTATGACGGGTTACCCCACTAGTTATATAATAATTATGTACAGAAGAAGCTTTATTAATTGCAATTTTTAAAATAAGAATGTTAAGGATGTTGCATTAAGTTGCAAATGGTTGCGGCTTGCCCAATTTTTGGTGTAAAACACCGTATGTTTTCCCCCAAAGAAATACAAACTGCAAAATGACTACTTCATTATGTAATAATCATGCTCTGAAGCTGTATTAATTGCATTTTTTTTAAATAAGGATGTTAGAAACGTTGCATTAAGTTGCACATTGTTGCAGTTTTTCTAATAATTGCCCAATTTTTGGTGTAAAACACCATATATTTTTCCCAAAACAAATATTATAAACTGCAAAATGACTACTTAATTATGTAATAATTATGTTCTGAAGCTTTATTAATTGCAACTTTTAAAATAAGAATGGATAGAGATGTTGCATTAAGTTGTAAATGGTTGCAGCTTTTGTAAAACAAAAAAAAATGCCGAATTTTTTATGTATTTTTCTAGAAAAAAATGTTCTAAACTGAAAAATGACAAACCTATGACAAAATTACAGGCAATTGGTGTTTATGTTTTCATATGTAATTGTAATGTATCATTATTCCTTGAAACATAAACATAAAAAAAATTGTTGTTCCGGTTGGTTGAAAATCGCGTGAGATTTTTGTTAGTTTGAAAGATTGTCGGGACTAAATTGTTCCACATAAAAATACTTGTACACATTATTATTATTATTATTATTATTATAGCTACAATGTTATTTTTTTTTAAGTTTTTAACTTTAAGAACGTTGATCTTGAACTTAGTAAAAAGAAGACTTGTCATGGCCGACGGCCATCTTTTTTTTTTAAATAAACATATATTTTTCAAGGGAGGAAAAACCCTTTTTTTATTTTAACGGTGTTTGTTTCATTCATTACCTTATATGGAAGTTAAAACTCTAAAATTGTTTTCTTAGTCATTTTTCACGATGATAATAATAATAATAATAATAAAAAATAATATAATAAAAAAATTAGCTTAAAATGGCCGCCGTTTTGAATTTATAAATACTATTTTTTTTTTGCTTAGATTTTTGTTTCATTATTGATTTTAACACAACGGTAACTTGTGTAAAATCCATTTTTCTACCAGGATTTTCTAATGATTGATGTACAAATTGAAATAATAAAACATTAGTTTAAAATGGCGGCCATTTTGAATTATTAACTATTATTTTTTTTACATAAATTCTTGTTTTACTATTGATTTCAGTATAACGAATTTGTGTTGTGTGTAAAATCCAATTTCTAATGATTAATGTGAGAATTGAAATAAGTAATAAAAAATTAGCTTAAAATGGCGGCCATTTTGAATTTTTAAATACTATTTTTTTTTGCTAAGATTTTTATTTCATTATTGATTTCAATATAAAGGTTTCTTGCGCAAAAATCCACTTTCTAATTGATTGATGTAAGAATCGAAATAAGTTTGAAGGTTTGCCAAATAAAAATTGTTCATTTTGAAAGGTTTTAGAACAATGCAAATAAATGGCTGCCTTCTTATGATGACGTTGTACATTTTGTTTGGCAACCAACATAATTATTATTATATGAAATTGATGAGTTTTACGAATGAATGGCAACATGAAAATATTATTTTGGCAATACTTTTGAATGAAATGTAGTTCAGTAGGTTTTCAATAAAGAATAATAACAATTATGGATAATTATAATTATTAATTATGATTTTCATTTTTTTTCTTTCTCTTTCACTACAATGACCTAACAATTATTGTTAAATTTAATTTACTCATTACAATCAGCAGTTGCCCTAATTTCTAAAATACAAAACAAATGTCTGAGAGTAGTGTGAGTGAGTATTTGTTCTAATTTTGTCGAATAAAGTAATTTATGCGGACTTTCTCTGGACAATGTCCAGATGGTTGAATAAAATGGCGGATAAAAAGACAAAATTTATAGTTAAAAATTGTTGCAATGCAATATTAAAATATTTTAATAATTCAAATAGTTACCAAATTATTCTAAAATACTGTTTACTAGTAAAGCCGTCGTGCAATTTGCACTAAATGAAAATGAAGTAGATTTTATCACAATCCCATGATTCACTGATTCGTTAAGAGTTGCAAAATTAATTTTATGTAAGTAAATATAACTTTCGTGGGTTTTCTGAAGGTGTGGATATACCAAAATTAGATGTTCGCGAACTGCTCGAGAGCTGCTCGTGAGCTTAAAGTCGAGACCTAAAAAACAAGCGTGTTCGCGTTCGCATGGCGAACAGCTCTCGAGGTATTGTTTGTTAGTTCGTCAAGAGATCGCGTTCACTGACGTCTAGACCGGTTTTTCTGTTTGGCAGATGTCCAAGAACGAACTCTTTGATGTACCGCCTCAAGAGCGAACTCTACCGGTTCGCGAACAGGTCCCGAACTGTTTGCGAACAGACCCCGAACAGTTCACGAGCTCTCGTTGAAACCTAGTTCTGTTTCTGTTTGCGGACAGGTTCCGAACGGTTCATGAACAGGGCCCGGACGGTTCACGAACAGGGCCCGGACGGTTCGCGAACGGTTCTAGAATGGTTCGTGAGCTTGGTTTATCCGCGCCTTGAGACTTCTCTCTACAAACATATAATATATAATTTTTATATTTTAAAATAAAATATGAGCCACTTTTATAAGTGATATTACAAAATACTGTTATTTTTAATGACTCGCTTCGCTCGCCACAATTTATAAGGAGTGGGCCATATGCCTTATTTTCAAATTTAGTTTTTTTGTAACTCGCTTTCCTTCCCCTCCCTTTTTCTTTTCCTTTGGCAATAATCCTGCTGACGTCATTGAGTCGTATGTACTCCTGATTACCAAAGTTACTTTATTAAAAATTAATACTGTCTTAACGACATTAGAATGTGACAAACTGAGGCCTCTTTCCTGTTCCAAAAAAAAAAAAAAAATACAAAACATTGTAATAAAATTTACCCTTGACTTTTAAATCTGCTTCCATAAATGAAGATTAAATTTATTTTTTTAAATAAAACTTGTTACATACAAACAGATCATAATATTATTTAACTTGTTACATAAAAAAGTCATAAGTTTACAACTCATGTTCACTCAAATAAAAGTTTATTTAAAAATTTAGATACATATTTCAAATATTTAAATTATTTTAAAATATAAGTAAAATGTTGTACAGGTATCATATTCTAAGGTCCTCATTATAGAAAGAAAATAAGACTTGTCATATGACAGTAAATAAGTCATATCTAGCTCATAACCTTGTAACACTCACAAAAGCAAATTACAAAATATTATTGTGACAAATACTGTTATGTGGCTGCCATTGTACATGGCCACATGGTACAGAATAATATCTTATGATGTCACTGCGACATCATAAGATGTGATAGTCACAATTTTATGATTTTATCCTTCTGTTCTGAGGCTCTAGAAATAGAATTGTACATTATTGAATTGCATTTTAACAATGGTGATATTTATTGAATTGCATGGAGTTATGATTATAAAGGTGGTGGTGACATGATGATATTGGTTATGACTTTTTCTACACTAAATGAATGGTAAGCAACCATGTTCTTGTCAGACATCATATTTTAACATGTTTCAGAATGAAATATAATATATAAAATGCTGAGAAATATGGGATTATACAATATTCATTATTGATCTATGTAATTATTGGATTGAATTTGAAACCATAAGAGGCATAATTATGTGTAAATGCTTCACATGCTTAAATAGGTATTAGTTAATGGAATTTAAATTAACATTGATCTAGTTACTAGAAATATACTAGTAGTAATTATCTCTAAATAGGAATTCCAATAAATGTAAATATAAGATATCTTACTCAAAAGAGTATTTAATAAATGAAATTGTTTGATTATTCTTATCATTTATGACTCAATTAAAAACTATTAAGTGATATTTCTATGAATTTGAACTTTATGATGAATTGGCAGATTGTTAAGATTGCAATATTGTATATTTTTCATTATAAATAAATTTAAAAGTTTGTAAAATTAACGAGAATATACGGTATATGTTGGTATGGATGGCACAATGTGTTGTTTAAAATTAATTATCTCAGAAATTATAAAAGCTACATATTTGAAACTCAATATGTAGTTGTTAACAATATTATTAAATTGTTATGGAGCCCTGCAGAGGACTTTTGCAATTTTTTTTAATCTCGACATGTCGACTTTTAATCTCGACATATCGACTTTTAATCTCGACAAGTCGACTTTTAATCTCTTTTATTTGGCCATGTTGGGCACACCATACTCTAATAATTAAATTATTACAAGCACCCTCTTGTAGTAGCCAATAATTTTAATTATTAGAGTATGGTGCTCGCAACATGGCATAATTAACATGGCCCGAATAAAAGTGATTAAAAGTCGACATGTGGAGATTTAAAGAAAAAATCTCGCTTGTCCTTTTCAGGGCTCCGTAAATTGTAGTTATACAAAAAATAAAATTAAATTGGCAAAGAATTTTAAAAAGTTATTGAAATTTTTTTTTTAAAATTAAGGTTTATAAAATTCGTTTTCATCAGAAAAATATTTACAATTTAAATTTCAGTTTTTTTAAATACAATATTTTTTTTAAAAAATTGCTCCAAATTTTGATAATTTTTTTTTTAAAAAATCGATTAAATTTAATTTAGTTTCTAGATCTATTAGGTTATTTTGCTAATATACTGTATATTAAAAAAATTACCATATTTTAGAACAAATGTAGTGTAAATTGGTCAGAAAAAATGAATTGTTTAATTTGAACAATGTTTCTGCAAATTGTCCATCACTGTAAAGGAATAGGAATAAATTTGCATTTATTGCATTATATAAATTACATAAATTTATTATATAGAAATGCATTAAATCTAATTAAATATTCATACATCTGGCAACTTTACAGGTGCAAAAATGTCATACTTTATTATTCATTAGCTTTTTCTATAAATAATCTAACTTCAACATTTCAAAGAAAAATATCATTAATTAAGTTATGTAATGTACATTTTTGAGTGATGAAGTAATTTGAAACAATAAAAAGTGCCAAAAACACATTACTTCATCACTCAGGAAATAAAGAGGCTAATCATAATAATAAGATTATGACATTAATCACCATTAAGTGCGTATTAAATAATAGATATGAACAATAGGAAATTTATTATCTCCTAATGCTGTTTTAACATGGTGTGGATAGTAAAATATTAATAATTGCGTTTACAACCGAAAATGCATTATGACTGGTTTACACTATTCAAATGCAGCAGATGATATTTCATTGACTGCATTCTGCACATGCGCAGTAGAGAGAACGAACTTACCTTCACTTACATTAACCATTATGTCTGAACTATGCCTAAGTTTCATAATTGTAATGTAAATCACTAATAAAAATCTAGTATTTAAATTACTGATAAAATTTACAATTTAAATTTCTAATACAATATATCATTTAAATCAGTAATAAAAATTGCAATTTCAATCAATAATAAAATTTAAAATTTAAATCAATAATAAAATCTACTATTTAAATTATTAATAAAATTTAAAATTTATCATTTAAATCAGTAATAAAAATTGCAATTTAAATCAATTATAAAATTTAAAATGTAAAACAATAATAAAATTTAAAATTTAAATTACTAATAAAAGTTTTAATTTAATATCATTAATAAAATTTACAATTTATCATTTAAATCAATAATAAAATTTAAAATTTATTATTTAAATCAGTAATAAAAATTGCAATTTAAATCAATTATAAAATTTAAAATGTAAAACAATAATAAAATTTAAAATTTTAATAACTAATAAAAGTTTTAATTTAAATCAATAATAAAATTTACAATTTATCATTTAAATCAATAATAAAATTTACAATTTATCATTTAAATCAATAATAAAATTTAAAATGTAAATCAATAGTAACATTCATTTAAAATTCAAATCACTAATAAAAGTTTTAATTTAAATCACTAAGAAAATTTAAAATTAATCATTTAAATCAGTAATAAAAAATGCAATTTAAATCAATAATAAAAATTTAAAATGTAAATCAATAATAAAAGTTTTAATTTAAATCAATAATATAATTTACATTTAAAAATACAATTAAAATTTAAATCCCTTAAAATTTACAATTTATATCACTGATACACTGTAGAATTAATACAACATGTATATGAATTTAATACATGTATTTAAATTTTTTACAATTCAAAATTGCTATCTTGAAATATTTTAAAATAAACCTATGAATCATATTATTTCTTTCAATTAGATTCTTTATTTTGAAAAAAAAAAATGAACCGCACAACCTGTAACCTGTAATTTAATTCGAAAACAATGTACAAACTGTAACAAAGGCGAAGAATTTCAGATTTTCATCTGATATAAATTGATATTTTAATGGACACAATGCTTTGATAACAAACAAACAAAATGCCATTTTTATGCCGCCGACAAATAAAACAATAAACACCTTTGATAAACAAAAAGTCTTAAATATGTGTAAGTTGAAACACCTTTTAATGTAAAATATATATATTTTTTTGGTTTATAAAAACTGCATTTGAGCTTGTTGCTTAAAATATACAACAACAACAACAAAAATAACAAAACTTGGTAACTATGGTAAAAATGCATCAATAATATGTTATATTTAAATAACATACTCTCCTTGTTTCATTTTTTCTCACTCATATAATAAACACCACGACACAAATATATTATAAAAATGATATTAACTAAAATAGAGAAAGATAAAAATTCATTTTGTTCCACTTTTCTACAGGTATGGTGCAGGTCCTTAATTATTTGTGTTTAATAATTGAGAGAGAAACAAGTGAGATTTTTTTTTTGTGGCTCGCCACAAGGTTACCTACATTACTTATCATTATAAAGTGGACTACAATCGATTTTTTTAACCAAAAAATGCACTTGTGCACATGCGTGAATTTCTGTTTTTTTGTTGGTTGTTTCAGGTGAAATGCAACAGTGTAATAATGAAAATATAATAGTGTTCAAACTGCTGCTAGAGACATTCAGTACAGAAAATTTATTCTTAAGGAAGAATTTTCAAGTCTTTTGGAGCTTTTTTTTTTGAAAATATTGCATTACTTAAGTCACTGCTTACTTGAAAACAGTCACTAGCTACAAGTCACTTGCAACTGTTCACTCTTGGATTTTTAAGCCAAAAAAAAAAAGAATTGTGACAGATTATTAAGTGTTTCTTAAGAGAGAGTTTTTTGGCACCTTTTCTGAACATAATACATTATTTAAGTGACTGATCACTTGCAACAAGTCACTTGCGACTGTTCACTTTTGAATTTTTGAGCCAAAAAACAAGGAATTGTGACAGAATTTGTTGTGTCTTAAGAGAGAGGTTCCTGGCACCTAACCTGGACATAATGCATTATTTGAGTGACTGATCACTTGCATCAAATCACACATTGGAGCTGGGTTTTCGTGCCAAAAAAGACATTTTTATAGTGTTTTTTTTTTTGTATCTGTCAGGCATGGTTGTGTGACTACAGGATTGTAGAGTTCCTATTGGTTCGTTTAAATTTTAAAAATATATTTGGTAAGTTTTGTGGATGTTTGTGAAATTTGTTACAAATGAGGTAAAATGTTAAAAAGTGATATAATTTGATAATGCGCTAAGGCCAAAAATTTTGCATATATGCCTGAAATGCATAATTGTTACAACTCGTTTGGGGTACCATGGTCATATACTGTATGTGCCATATGTGCAATAATACCGTGTATTAATACAGTGTACCTCCTAGGTGAGCCACGATTTTTTCAGACAAAAAGAAAATACTATGCTGTGAGCAAAAAAAATGTATTGGAAACCACTGCACTACACTTTACAACAAATTGTTGAGCAATTTGACTCCACCTTTAGATTTCATAGATGTTGCAATTTTAATTATTAGTTATATACATCGAACGTATTCTCCTAAAGATATTTTTGTTAAAAAAAATACAAGGTGGCTGGCCAAAGCCTAAAGGAAAGATCACAGGGGCAAATGTTGTTGAGTATTTTTTTTTTACATACACGGAAGATTGTTATTAAGTGAAAACGTTAAAACTAAATTTAGCCTCTTGATAGAGGAGGGGAGCCCCCAAAGGCTTTTTTGCACAAATTTCAATTTTTGCTTATTTTTTGGGGCGTAATTATAAACCAAGAGTAAAACATTCCTTGTATAAAAAAAACTGGTATTTCCTCGTAATTCCTTATTATCAGAAGAAGATGGGGTTAGATTTATTTCTTCCTAGAAAATTCAAACATTATTATTGAAATATTCTACAGAGTGAACACAAAAAAATTCACTCTTTCAAAATTCTACAGAAATTTTTATCAGAAAATACTGAACTTTCGAACTTAATTGACAGGCAATTAGAAAACGGGATAAACAGAAGTTGGCTCAGCCTTTTTTATGACGAACGCAATTTCTAATTGGTTGGTTATGTAGTCTGACGTCACATGCTCCGCCCGTTTCAACGTCAAACCACACAATCAACCAATTAGAAGTTGCCGTTCATCATAAAAAGGGCGGAGCCAACTTCTGTTCATCCTGTTTTCTAATTGCCTGTCTTAATTGTCTCTTTTTTTTAGTGTCTGACACTTAATGTATGAATTAATTGTCAGTATGTTGTGTGAAGTCTAGCTCTCCAGACTGCAGAAAATGTAGAGTTAAGCCAGGTGAAAATTAGGCAACAATGCAAGCTTGCAACGAGCAAAAGTCACTAGCAACTGTTGCTGGTGACACTACACTAGCGCCACCACTGCATTTGCATGCACCAAATGGGTGGTTGGCAACAGTAGTAAGTGGATGTTGCCTCTGCTCAGTATGGAGAGTAGAGGCTCGGAACTAGCAACCATTGTGTGCCAGCAACCACTTTCTTGTCACGTGATCATGATTTGGTTGCTGGTTGCTCCCCTATTTGGTTCCCTAATTTGCGCCCTGCCTTAGATTTCTAGAAGAAACAGTTTCAGCTTTGAGCACTGTACTTTGAGCTAAAAGTTTGACCCCAGTTATGTCATAATTTCATTTTAGAATAATACATGGATTATGGATACCAAACATATTAGGGCCACATTCTTAACGATTACTAGGGCTCGGATCTTTATGCAATATCAAGCAAATCTTTCTCAGTCTATGGCTCCAAGAGTAACAATCTCGTTAAAAACACCTGGTTAGAGGCTTGAACTTTCTTGTTGACAACTTGACAATTGATAGTTATACCATATAACCAGTTATACCAGATATTTTAGCCTCTAGCCATTAAAAAAGCATAATTGCAGTTGCTCCAATGATGAATATTACTTCACAATTGGCACTTTGGAGCCACAAATTGAAAAACATTTGCTTTTGATAAATTGCATAAAAATTCGAGCCCTTTATTCAGCTAGTAATTAACTTTTATATAATTAAACTTCATTGTTAATTTACATCTTTTACATAAATGACATTAACGCATCTGTTCAGCTTTTTATCAGCATATTTGTTAATATTAAAAAAGACAATGGGAGACACGAAAATAACATGTGTTTCTAATATAATAATAACACCAATTAATTAACACCAATTTCTAATTAATATTTGAATAATAAAACAATAAATGAATCTTGACATTCACGAAATCTATTATATTTTTATATATAAACCTCTTAAGTAAATATAGTAATTATATTATTAGGTAGAATAGACTAGAATGGTCATTTTAAGACAAAAGTATTCCAACACAAAACATAATTGTTTTTTTTTTAAATAAATTTCAGTATGTGTGATTCTCACTTCATTGCTTCAAAAACAAAAAAAATGTCTGGTTGTAAATGTAAATATTCGTGTTTAAAGTTAAGTTGAAAACTTTGCTAGGATTGCCCCCCCCTCCACCCTCCACCCTTCCCAGCCTCCACCCTTCCCAGCCTTCAGGGTTAACAAAGAAAATTCAATGTTAGAGGATTGGTTAAGGTTTTTTTTCTTCTAAGGATCCACAAAAGTGAAGGGGGAGGGATAAAATTCAATGGAAAATACAGTGTGTATTTTTGTAACTTATAAAAGAGGGATTGAAGGTGTTTCATAGGTAGAACAACAAAAAAGTTAAGGGTGATTATGGGAGGAATTTTTTTTTCTAGGGCTTTGTCAGCTCTCTCAGTAACATTTTGGTAGAATTTGTTAAAAGTTACAAACGCCATCGGCAAGGATACCTTGTTTTTTTGTGTGTGTATTGTTGTAGTTAACTTGCCTCCCCTCTTTGTAATAACCTGAAGTGGTAAGCATCATGAACCGCCATACTAGACATAAATACAATAATATAATGTCAACTTCTAATAAAATTAGAAATTTTTGTTTTGCACCAAAAACATTCGGAATTTTGGTTATTTGTTTCTAGTTTTATTTGAAATTATAATTAATTCATTTCTAAGTAAATTTTTTGCATGAAATAACAAATTATTTTAACCGATTCATCGATTTGAGACAATTTGTCACAACACAATTATTTTTTAAAGTAATATGTCCCAACATTGGATTTTTCTGAGCTGTCTTTGGAGACATTAAGAAATTATTATATGAAGTTTATTATTAGCGATTTTAACGCTGCATTTTGCTTATTGCACTTAGAATCTTGTTATTTTACCAAGCAAAAATTTTCAAATATTATTTTGTGACATAAAAAATGTCACTGCAAGATAGCATTTGTTAAAAATTTTATAATCTTCATGAATTTTGCCTATACAGAAATCTAAGCTTTAAAAAAATATCTGATTTTTATTTGTGTGTGTTTTTTTTTAAATTGTATTATAATTTCTTCAAAAAGTAAACACAAAATGGCAAAATTATGCAAATTGATGAGCATTTGTGTTGCAAAAATGAAGTTTATAAAAAAAAAGACAGATACTACATTAACAATAATGCAATATTCATGATATTCCATAAATTACATTATATTTTAATTTTATTATACAAATATAATAATAAACAACACTTTATACAAATTATTGATATTTATTGATATTTCCTCGAACACCACAATGCATATTTTTGCAAATAGAAAAACCAAAAGCCAAAACGCCAACCCCTAAACTTTTCATTATACAAAATATTGGCTCCCAACGTCATACACACATTAATTAAATATCAAATATTATTATTGATTATTATAATTATAAGAGTTCGGATTTTTATGCAATATCAAGCAAATGTTTCTCAAATTTGTGGCCCAAATGCCAATTGTGATGTAACAATCTTGTTTAGATCTACCAACAATTATGATTTTTTTTCCTAATCAAAAACACTGGATAGAGGCTAGAAATTTCTAGTTGACAATTTATAGTAACCAGACATCTAGCCTCTAACCAGCCTTTTTGATTAGAAAAAAAGGATAATTGCAGTTGCTCTAAGGATGATGATTACTTCACAGTTGGGCACTTGGGCCACAAATTGATTAACATTTGCTTGATATTGCATATAAATCCGGTCTCTTATTTATTTTCATGGTAACACAATAATTTTAAAGTATTCTTTCTTAAAATTCATAATTATTAGGTCTCGGATTTTTATGTAATAATAAGCAACTGTTTCTCAATCTGTGGCCCAAGTGCCAATTGTGAAGTAATACAATCCCCGCGTTTAGATTAACTAACAATTATGTTTTTTTTTTCAATTAAAAACACTGGCTAAATGCTAGAACTTTAGCTGACAACTGATAGCAAGCCGACATCTAGCCTCTAACCAGTCTTTTTTTATTTGAAAAAATATAATTGCAGTTGCTCTAATGATGATGATGATTACTTAAATTCACAATTGGCACTTGAGGCCAAACAAATTGAGAAACATTTGCTTGATATTGCATAAAAATCCGTGCACCTAATCATTATTCATATTACTCATAAACGATAATAAATTGTTACAAACAAAATAATACTAAGACATAAACACAAAAGTTATCACACAATTTTTTTATTGATAAATTTAACAACTTCGTCAAAAATCCAATACAAAAACAGAAAAGAATGCAACAAAAAAAAAAATGGAAATGATTAGAAATATTTTAAAAATTTATAATTTTTATGAGATATGTGACTTAAGGTATAATAGATTAAACGTGTGACGTCATGTATAAAAAATAACATGATAGTGAAAAATAATATTTCATGTAAAATTGAATACATTTATTTAAATCCACGAAAATAAAAGGGTTTATATGTTTAGTTCGGCGCCTCATAACCTACATATTTTTTTTCTGCTTGTAATATTTTTTAGTCTTTAAGCTGAAGGAACTTAAAATTGTGTTGAACTTAAAACAAGCTTTTAATTATTACTTTATTAGTTCTAACCTTAAAAAAAATGCTTATTGCACATTATGTTTATTGCAACATAATTTAAAGTGGTCAACATTGTGCATTTTATACAATATGTAAATATTTAAATATTCATTTTTTAAAACATATGAATATTTATTTAAAATGTCTGAAAAATTGGAGGCCCTCATTACAGAACAAAACTCATAAAAACAGTCATACTTTATGATGTCACTCCTTGTATGCTATTATTTTATGACTTGTCATTTTATGTTGTACACTAATCAATCGCAGCATTATGACAACAATTGTCATAATAATAATTTGTAATTTGCTTTTGTGACTGTTAGAAGGTTATGAGCTACATGTGACAATTTACTGTAATATGACAGTCATATTTTTTTCTTTCTGTAAATGAGGCACCCAGTAGTCTACAAGGATGTTGTAATTTAACATCGATTTCAAATACAATTAAGGCTTGGAATTTAGTCACTATTAAGCCAATTATATTTTAAAATATACAGTTAGACTCAGAACTAAAAAATAAATCGTTTAAAATCAATTATCTCAGAAATTATGAAAGTTATTAAATTTTAAAAAAATTCAAGATTAAAAAAAATCGTTTCTTTAAGGTGAAAAAGCCTCATTTTCGAACTCTAATAATAAAGTTATGTCTTTCAGAATAGCGAAATGAAGAGAAAACTAGAAAGTATGTTTTAGAAACTAGAAGGGTTAATCACTTAAGGGTATTTTCATGTTTGTTATCTTTCAAAATAAACTTTTTCTAGACAAAATTTTTTAAAAAATATATTGTCTTCTTAAAGTTTGGCCATTTTCAAAATTATATAAAAAGCTTATTTTGAAAGATAACGTGAAAATACTCTATGATTGAGCTAGGCGTTTTGCGCTTTAAAACCATCTTAAAAATTGTAATTTAATTATTCACAAATTTGTTTAATTTTTTAGAACTTTTATTTTGATATGTTTTAGTACGATGGAAGTTTTAAACAGTGTAACATTTATAATTTCTGAAATATTTCATTTTGAACGATTTAGCTGCTTGGTTGTGAAACATACTGTATATTTTTTTATTCAGGTTTGTAAAAAAAAAATTGTTTAAAATTTAACAATTGGAACTGTATTTAGTATAACAATCATAGTAAAATATCAAAAACCATCATCTGTATTTGTATTGTTGTAATTTAAAAGTTTGGGAGGAAAAAATCTACCAAGAAATCGTTTAATATTAATTATCTCAGAAGAATGTGTAATTGTTCAAAATAGTGAAATAAATTAGGTTTACAATTAAAAGTTAATGAATTTTAAAATAAATCAAAATTTAAAAAAACATATTTACATTTTAGACTTTTTAGAACTTCTAGAATTATTTACAAATTTGCTTAAATTGTTAAAATTAATTACCTCAGAAAAATGTAATTGTTTAAAAGTGAAACAAAATGGTTTCATAATTAAAAGTTATTGAATTTTAAAATAAACCAAAATTTTAAAAAATCGTTTTTTTTCCAGAAAAATATTTCCATTTTATAGACTTTTTTTTAGAAATTTTAGAATAAATAACAAATTTGTTTTAATTGTTAAAATTGATTATATCAGAAGCAAACCTAACATGTTGTTAAGAATAAATCAAAAAGTGAAATAAATTGGTTTTATAATTAAAAAAATATACAAAAAATAAACCAAAATTTTCAACAAAAAAGTCGTTTCTTTTAGAAAAAATTACAATTTAAACTTCAGTTTTTCAAATTCAATATTTTTTTTCATAAATATTTATAAATCTATTACAATTGTAGTTACAACTACATTTTTTTACATGTTTCTAATACCTTGTCCACACCTGAGTTAAATGAAGTCAAATTAAATGTGTTTAGGTGAATTATACGGAATCCAGTTAAGGACATCAGAACCAAATAAAAATTGACTTTAATTATTAATATTTTAAATTGAAATACTAAATCGATTTTTTGTCAATAGTTTATATAAATTATATTTAAGTATTAACTCAATATTTTTAGATTATTAACTGAATAAATTGAATTTGACGACATATTGTTTGTTTGTCCTTCACAGGGTTTCTGTAGAACACGTTTATTATTTAAATGCATTTAAATTATCACGTGTGTGTACATGTAGGTATAACTGAGACATTTTATTTTAAACGATTTTAACTGCATCACTTTTTTGTGGTAAAATAAATTGTGTGTATGATTCTGAAACATACTGTATATTTTTATTCAGGTTGTTAATTTTTTTAAAAAAAAAAAGGTTTAAAATTCAACAATTGTAACTGCATTTAGTATAACAATCATATAGTAACATATCAAATACCATGATCTTGTTGTATTTGCTGTAATTTAAGTTTGTGAGGAAATCTACACAAAAAAATGTTGATAGAAACTCTCAAGGCTGAACACTGTGTAACTGTTACAATCTTTTTTTTGTTGTTGTTGTTACTTTCAAAATTTGTGACACCTTTCTTCTTAATTTTCATGACTAAACAAAATACATATAATATATTGAAATATAAGCAGGTGCAAAATAGAAAATTCTTATAGAATTTAAGATGAGAGTTAACAACCAAAAAATTCCTTATTTTACTTACAGCTACATGGAAAAATAAAATAGCAACCAGGTTACAGCTATAAATATCATGAATTTATGTCATATATTTCGTAAAAATCTTTATTGAATTTTTTTTAAAAAAATTGCATGGATTTTTATTGAAATTTTTTAAAAAATTGTATGGATTTTTATTGAATTTTTTTTTTTTTAAAAATTGCATGGATTTTATAAAATCTCTCATTTAAGAAAATCCCTTCATTTTTTTTTAAATCTTATTTTAAAAAGGATCTTTTATTTTAAATAATCTCTTATTTTAAAAAAAATCTTTTATTTTAAATAATCTCTTATTTTAAAAATTATTCTTCGTTTTAGAAAATTCCTCATTCAGTGATTTTACAAAATCCCTCATTTGACAAAATCCCTCATTTTAGAAAATTCCTCATTTTACAAAATTCCTCATTTTACAAAATCACTCATTTTAGAAAATTCCTCAATTTACAAAATCTCTCATTTTAGAAAATCTCTCATTTTACAAAATTTCTCGTTTTAACAAAATGAAACAAACTTTTTTGTTGTTTATTTTTCAGGTTTTAAACACATCACTCTACAAAAATACGTAAATCTGATTGGTCATTTCATCTTTGCACATGCGTATTTAGTTCATGGCCACCTGGTGTTTATTAATACTTCAAAGTGGCACATAATACAGAAGAAACACACAGGTGCGAGAGTGCACCTCTCTCTCTCTCTCTCTCTGGCTCTCTTGCTCTCAACCATGGTCGCTCATTGACCTCACCCTAAATAGTGAGCTTCAAAATAACGTCATTTTTAAAACAGCATCTTCAACCAAACAACCACTCTCGATTTTCTTCTTCTTCTTCTTCAAGAACAATAACCAAAGACACATAACATCTTAAAAAGTAGAAAGGGAAAGGAAGTTATATGTGTGTGTGGCCCACGCGGTGGTTGTGATAACCTGGACACCAACCAAAAACAACCTTTTTTTTTAAAAAAAAATGGTTTTATTTGGTTCCTCCAGAGCTCCCAATAGAGCCAGTTCCAGATATTTCTTAAGGATACTAACAGTATTAGCATGTGGTGTATTTGTATTTGTGTTTTATTTTGTCAGTGGTGTACAACAACAAGTAAAATTACAAGTGGTTGAAAGGTTAGAAACCCAAGTGGCCGCAGAGTTTCGACCACATTGTGTAATGCCAATCTACTGGGCTGGACAGTCCAGTAAGTATACTGTCCTTTACAATTATGTGCCATCTGAAAGTTTATTCGGATACAATGAAAGTATAACGTACACGACACATGGTACGAATAAATTTTTGGAACATGTTGAAAATATTGCTCAACGTTGGAACGGTCCAGTCAGTGTGGCTGTTTATGCACCGTCCACGGACTTTGAAGATACTTTGTCTGCGATACAGTATTTGAGGTTATGCCGGTCACCTATTGTCCGACAACTTGTCACTTTTCATTTATTTTATGATACCATTTATCAGCCGGCAACCGTGCCGTGCTCTTTGGAAGAGTACGATCCGATGGTGGATTGCGACAGTTACGTTTATCCGAACCGTAGTTTTCAAACTGACAAACAGTTGACATACCCGGTGAACGTGGCACGAAATATTGCTCGTATCAGTGCGCAAACCAAGTATGTTTTACCTTCCGATATCGAGTTATATCCAAGTTCTGGACTTATTCCAATGTTTTTGGAAATGATTTTGCAAGAGTCTCGTAGACAAAACCAAACTGTAGCAACGACGACAACGACGACGACGACGATGACGACGACTACGACGACGGTCGTTACAGCAATGCCGACGGACACGACATCGTTAGGTGGTGCAAGTGACAGAAACGATACTCTGGACAATGTCACAATTACTGCCACAAACAACACGAAGATGTCTTCCAATACGACATCTATGCAAAAACCGACATCGTTGTCGAGTGGTAACGTCCGTACCGTTTACGTGTTACCGATATTTGAAGTGGACAAATCTTTGCCAGCACCAGAAAATAAATCCGAACTCGTTAAATTAATAAGTAAAAATAAAGTTGTTCCTTTTCATAAGTATGTTTGTCCCGAATGTCATCGGGTACCGAAACAAGATGATTGGCTCAAGTATGTGCCTTTGAATGGTACTCTTTCGGTACTTTATACAACAAAGAGACATAAGCCTTATCAGAACTGGGAACCGATATATGTTGGTACCAATGATGAACCACTTTATGACGAACGGTTAAACTGGGAAGGAATGAGTGACAAAATGACGCAGGTAAATTCAAGATTCCTTCAAGTATTTTTTTTTTAATATAAACAACGTTAAAAAAACATTTTTCAGATGCAATATTACGAGAAAAATTTACATTGGTTTAGAAACTAGAATAGTATGTAATGATTTAAAAAAAAATTCCCGACAATATCTTTTAAAATAAACTTTTTATGGCTGTTTGAAAATGATGTGTTTTACTCTATCGAAAGCTTTGAAAATATTCCATTTTCTTCTGTTTAAAAAAAGCAATTTGCAACCGACAGAAGCAAACTTAATAAAAAAAAAGTCAAATTGTTTTAGAAACTAGAATAGTATGGGTTGATGTTTTAAAATAAATCACGATTATATCTTTCAAAATAAACTATTTATGGCTGTTTGAAAATGATGTGTTTTACTCTATCGAAAGCTTTGAAAATATTCTATTTTTTTTTTCTGTTTTAAAAAAAGCAATTTGCAACCGACAGAAGCAAACTAAAAAAAAAAGTCAAATTGTTTTAGAAACTAGAATAGTACGTGATAATATTTAAAAAAAAATTCATGATAGTATCGTTTAAAATAAGCTTTTTATGGCTGTTTGAAAATAATGTTCTTGTTTACTCTATCGAAAGCTTTGAAAACATTCCGTTTTCTGCATTTGCTGAAAAGCAATTTGCAACCAACAGAACAAAATTGAGGAAAAAAAAGTCGAATTGTTTTAGAAACTAGAATAGTACGTGATGATGTTTTTTTAAAAATTTACGATAATATCTTTTAAAATAAACTTTTTATGGTTGTTTAAAAATGATTTGGCTTTGTTTAACTCTTTTTAGAAAACTTTGAAAGTATTCCATTTTGAACTATTTTTCAAAAGCCAACATCAAGAAAAAAATATTTACTGTGGTTTATAAACTAGAATAGCACGTCTAGGTGATATTTAAAAAAAATCACGACAATATATTTTAAAATAAACTGTTCATATCATTTCGAAAATGATGTGACCTTAGTTTAACTCAATTGAAAGCTTTGAAAATATTACATTTAAAAAAAATCAATTTGCAACCGACAAAAGAAACATAAACAAAAATGGTCGAATTAATTTAGAAACTAGAATAGTACGTGATGATATTTAAAAAAAAATTCACGACAATTATCTTTTAAAATAAACTTTTTATGGCTGTTTGAAAAGGAATGTGGCTTTGTTTTACTATATATCGAAAGGCTTTCAGAAAATCCCTTTCCCCTTGGGTGTTTGAAAACTAAATGTATTTTTTTTTAGAAACTAGAATAGTAGGGTAATTGATGCCAGGTAATTCATGACAAAATAGGTCTTCTTTTCCAACTGTCATATAAAAAAGTGTATTTTGAAAGATAACACCGTGAAAAAAAAATGTTTTAGTATCATCAGTCATCAGCTACTATTCTAGTCTATAAAGTCTATAGTCGGTATCACCCTAAAAGATAGAAGGACAAATTGTTGGATATATGCTCTCAGACTAAAGTCGTTGACATGGTAGAATACGCTAAAAGAATGAAATGGAGGTGAGCAGGCCACATTGCGGGATGTCGGGACACCAGATGGACACGGAAATCAATCGCATGGAGGCCCTAAGATGGACGTCGGAAAAGGGGGGGGGGGAGACAATGGACAAGGTGGAAAAATGAAAGAAGATAGGCAACTTTGGAAAATTCATTGAAGAGACCTTCATCTAACAGTGGATTGATATAGGTTGAGAACAAAAGAATTCTAGTCTATAAGACACTTCCATCTACATTGAAAAAGTGAATCTTTTCAAAACCTTCAATAGCTCATCATAGTTAAATGATGTCATAGGCCTATATTTTTAAAGAATGTCAATCAGTAAGGCAAAAAGAATTATGTTTTTTGCAATCAAGAGTGGCTGCTTAGAGGCTAGAGATAAACCTACAACTATAATTCAACTGTATTTTAATTCTAGAATAACTCTAGCCTCTAACCAATCTCTTTGATTGCAAAAAAGCATACTTATTTTCGCTTTTAGTCATCAGTTAAAAACCTTTTAAACATCATCATCATCATCACCTACTATTCTAGTTTCTAAAACAATTTCAAATCTAAAAATATTGTTTCTGTAGTCTAAACCATTTTGTGTGAGAAAAAAACTGTCAATTGATGACAAATTTTTAAAAAAAATGCTTGTTATAATCTGCAATGTAGTTGTAGTAGTGACTGTGCTTTACTAACTTAGTAGCGGATTTCAAACAGTAATTCAATTATTATGAATCATATATAACTAGATTATAAAAACCATGAAAAAGTGTGCATAACATTTGAATGTTAGAAATATTTGGGCTGCAATTTGCAACTACAACAACAACAAAAAAAAGCAAACCAGTTCAAGTCTATTGACTCTTATTATTTTTCCTAGGTATTTTATTCTTTGAAATCTTATTTTTTTGCTTCATTTCTTAAAGAGAGAGAGATAGAGAGAGAGAGATAGAGAGAGAGAGATAGAGAGAGAGAGAGAGAGAGAGAGAGAGAGAGAGAAAGAGAGATTGATAGAGAGAGAGAGAGAGAGAGAGAGAGAGAGAGAGACATAGAGAGAGAGAGAGAGAAAAAAAAGAGATTGATAGAGAGAGAGAGAGAGAGAGAGAAAGAAAAAGAAAAAGAGAGATTGATAGAGAGAGAGAGAGAGAGAATGTTTGGGAGTAGTCCATAAACTATTATTATTATCATTACTCATTATGGGAAAAAGTATATTACTCTCTCACTCACTAAGCATTTCTTAGGCCCAAATACAAGAATAAGACTTGTCTCTTGTAATTTGACCTTTAAAATCTCCACAAAGAGCGCTAGCATCGTTTTTCTATTGAGCCCATAGATCCAATGTTAAAAGAAAAAACGTTAATTTCTTAAAATACACAGCAGTCGCGGCGGCAATATATTTATTTTTCATATTTACAGTTGTCCAATTTTGATGGTTCAAAGTGCAATGTGCACCTTAAATATATGTTCATCTAGTGATAAAACGTCAAAGAATTAGAAAGTGTGCTTCTATTTGTTTTAAAAAAATATTTCAAATTCGAGAATTTGTAACTCTATGTTAAGAAAAACCACAATCATTAAAATGTTCATAAAAATACCTAAAAATATATTTTTTTAAAAAATAGAAACACACTTTCCAATTTTTTGTCATTCTATCACTAGATCAGCATATATTTAAGGTGCACATTGCACTTTGAACCAATAAAATTGAACAACTTTAAATATGAAAAATAAATATATTGCCGCCGCGACTGTGTATTTTTTTTTTAAATTAACGTTTCTTCTTTAACATCGGGCCTATGGACTCAATAGAAAAACGATGCTAGCGCTCTTTGCGGAGATTTTTCGAAGTAATTTTACTATGTAGGCGCTTAAAAAGGTCCACTTTGATAGCCACCTTTCGGGGGGTTTTTTTTTAGAAACAACTTTCAGCTTTAAGAAAAATTGGGTGTATTCCTTAATAGGTTCTACAGAATTGCGAAATTTTTCGAATTGCCTTGTTTCCATTGGGATGAAAATTTCAACTTTTTGAAAATATCAACTGGTGAAAAATTGAAAATGCGCACGTGGCCCCTTCTGCCTATGATAGTGAATGGGTGTGGCCCCTTATGTTTTTTTTTATTTTTCACAAGTTGAAAATTTTCAAAAAGTTGAAATTTTCACCCCAATGGAAACAAGGCCTTAGAAATAAAAAGACAAAGAGATGAGTTCATAACTTTGAAAGACAATAATGAGAATAGAATGATGGAAGTTCTCTTAAATTTTAAACGTCTGAAGAAACATAAACACACATCCCTATAATAATAGTAATAATAATAACATATTGTATTTGTTAACAAACAGAATTTAATTGAAAAGGAAACAACTTAACACATATTTAGTTTTGAATGTTTTAAGACAAGTGAAAGTTTATGGAAGGTGGTTCGGTTTCATTGAATGGTGGCTTCTTTTTTTTTTTCTTGAGGAGGAGGTGGAAGGTTACGTAAAGGCTGAAACTCAACTCAAGAACTCCTTGAACTTCAACTTGAATCCTCAGAACTGACAAGTTTCATCATAGAAAATATCTGTTTTTATTGCAATAGGTCTTAAAACAGAACTTTTTTTAATGATGGAACTATGACTTTGAGAGTTCAAGTGTTAAGTTTTCATCTTGAACTTGGGCCTGTCATTGAAAAGAGTGTGGAAGAGGGTCTATATTTGAACTTGAACCCTCAAAACAGGGTTTCAACATAGAAAATATCTGTTTTTATTGCAATAGGTCTTAAAACAGAACTTTTTTTTTAATGATGGAAGTGTGGCTTAGAGAGTTCAAGTGTTAAGTTTTCATCTTGAATTTTGGCCTGTCAAGAGGAAAAGAGGGTCTATACTTGAACCCTCAGAACAGGGCTTCAACATAGAAAATTTCTGTTTTTATTGCCATACTCTTAGAACAAAATTATATGGTGGAACCAACCATGGCTTAGAGGTTTCAAGTGTTAGATGTTTCTTCTTGAATTTGTTCCTATCAATGGAGATAGTTAATTAGCAAGATGCCAGTACTTGAACTTCAACCTGAATCCTCAAAGAACAGGGTTCCAACATAGAAAAACCCTATGGTATTTCATACTCTTAGAACAGAACTTATTGTATGGTGGAACCATGGCTTAGAAGGTTCAAGTGTTAGATGTTTCTTGTGGAACTTGGGCCTGTCCTTGAAGAGCGTGAGTTAGACTTGTACTTGAATCCTCAAAACAGGGTTTCAACATAGAAAATCTTTGTTTTATTGCCATCCTCTTAGAACTACATTTTATGGTGGAACCATTTCTTAGAGGGTTCAAGTGTTAGGTGTGTTTTTTTTTTTTCTTCTTCTTGAATTTGGACCTGTCATTGGATAGTAAGGGTCATTATCCTATTTTTACAAAGGTATGGCCAAAAAAAAAGATAAATGATACAAAACGACCATAAGTTTTAATCGTCTCTCAACCAGTCTTATTGGAAGAATAATTTTAAAAGAGAAGATAGGATTGTGAGTGGAGACTTTTCATTTTGGAAAAGCAACAGTTCAACTTTTTGAAAAGATTTTTCAAAATAAAAAAAAAGTTTGTGTCGTTGAAAACACGAAAAGCCCTAAGGGAGAGAGGTAACCCCCTTATTCAAGGGGTCGTCGCTCTTCTGCTGCTGCTTCTGTTGCTGTTTGCTCCTGGCGCGGCCCTCAACTTTCAAGTTCATTCATTGGTTGGAGAAAAATCTCTGACAAATATTTATGAATATGCTGGACAAGAATAATTAATGGAATTTACTATTTTTAAAACTTGAAACTTGAACTTTTAAAACATCTTGTGGCAGATATTTTTGCCCTGATGGTCACTTTAGTGGTCAGTGGTCAGTGGTCTGTTCGGAAGTTTTTTACTTTCTAGGATTTTTTTTGGAAGAATAATAGAAAGTAGAAGAGTAAAAGAAGAAACAAAAGATTTTTGAAGGTTGATATCTTTAAAAATCAACTTTTTATGAACTTTTGAAAATTTTATTTTATAAAAGTAATAACTAATAAAATTTTTTTTATAAAAAAATCGAAAGTTTTTGTAGAAACTAGAAGGGTCAAGGAATAAGATAAAGGTTTCTTCTTGTTCTGATATTTTTAAAAATAAACTTTTTATGGACTTTTGAAAATTTCAATAAAAAAGTTTATTTTATAAAAGTAATAAAAATTTTATAAAAAAAAAAATCGAAAGTTTTTTATAGAAACTAGAAGGGTCAAGGAACAAGAAGATAAAGTTTATGGATTTTAAAAAATTTAACGTCATATTGTCAAGTTGAGAAAAAAAGCCAACTATTGCATCATTTTTTTATTTCAAAAATCCATAAAAAGTTTATTTTGAAAGATATATCAGCATGAAAATACTCTTAAATGATTGAGTTACCCTTCTAGTTTCTAAAAACACTTTCTAATTTCTGTTAGTTTTGCTTTTATTTCTGAAAGACAGAATAATCAAGAGTTTGGAAAATCAGCTGTTCATAAACCCATTTTAAAACTAAAAAAATCAAGAGGAAGAAACTTAGCACTTGAACTCTCTAATCAGGGTTTCAACACAGAAAATCTTTGTTTTTTTAAGTAAATTTTAACAGGGATCTTTGAGAGTTCAAGTGCCAGTTCAAGGCTTTTGTTTAAATTTGATCCTTAAGACTCCTATAATACTAAATAGGGCTCGGATTTTTATGCAATATCAAAGCAAATGTTTCTCAATCTGTGGCCCAAGTGCCAATTAATTTTGAAGTAAACAATTCCATTTAGATCAACTAACAATTGTTTCTTTCCAATCAAAAAGACTGGTTAGAGGCTAGAACGTCCTAGTTAACAACTGATAGTACTTAACCAGACATCTAGCCTCTAACCAGTCTTTGATTAGAATAAATGATTAATAAATGATTACTTCAAAATTGGCACTTTGGCCATGTAGATTGAGAAACATTTGCTTTTTTGATATTGCATAAAAATCCGAGCCCTATTTAATAAAGTTGTTTCATTTAAAAAGGGGTGTGGTTTTGTTTTCATTCAGCTTGAACAAGTTTTAAAAGTTACTCTGTAAAGTTTAAACTTAAAATATATTGACCCTAGAGAAGTAAGTAAACTCTTGCTTGAATGCATACAAGTTACAATTAATAGCTTTGTTTTCTTTCTAAGCTTAACTTCAAAGCATAAAAAGCTTAAATTATATTATTATATAAGAGAGAAGAAGAAGATTGCAAATTGTAAAATCAAATACACCCACCCACACCCAATGCCTATTCATTTAACATTGCATTCCATGGAATTTCTATTAAGAACAATAATTTCAGCCAATTCAATTAACATTCCTGAACATCAAAAGACAGCTTAAAGCTCGAATAGAAACTTTGAACTTCAACTTTGATCCCTCAGAAATAGACAGGCATTTAGAAATCGGGACGAACTTCAGTTGGCTCCGCCCTTTTTTATGACGACTGGCAACTTCTAATTGGTTGGTTATGTAGTCTGACGTCACATGCTCCGCCCTTTTCAACGTCGAACCATACAACAAACCAATTAGAAGTTGCCCGGTCGTCATAAAAAGGGCGGAGCCAACTGAAGTTCGTCCCGATTTCTAATTGCCTGTCAGAAATAGGGCTCAAACACACAAGAAGTTTTATGTGTAAAATGTATGTGCCTTTGCAAAAGATAGTCTTTTTTTTTGCAATTTCTGTTGTTCAGAGGGTTGAAGTTCAAGTGCCAAGTGCTAGTTTCCTTTTTTGAAATTTAGCCCTTTAAATAGATGCGGATGAACTTTAACTTGAATCCTCAGAACAGGGTTCTAACACAATAAAACTCTGTTGTAGGTCTATTTGTGCTTTTGAATAGTCATTTTTCTATGCTAGATTCCTGTTCAGAGGGTTAAAGTTCAAGTGCCAAGTGCTAGTTTCCTTTTTTTGAAATTGAGCCCTAAATTCTTGCATTTGAACTTCAGTTTAAACCCTCACAACCAGGTTTCCATCACAAGAAAACTTTGTTGTACTTGTGCCTTTGAATAGTTTTTGTTCTGGATTCCTTGTTCTGAGGGTTGAAGTTCAAGTGCTAAGTGCTAGTTTCCTTTTTTGAAATTGAGCCCTAAATTCTTGCATTTGAACTTCAGTTTGAATCCTCACAACCAAAGTTCCATCGCAAGAAAACTCTGTTGTACTTGTGCTTTTGAATAGTTTTTGTTTTGGATTCCTTTTTCAGAGGGTTGAAGTTCAAGTGCCAAAATGCCAAGTTCTTTCTTGAATTTGAGCCTAAATCGATTCAAATGAAATTGAAATTACATTATGCACGATTTGAACCAGTTAAAAAAAAAGTGTGACAAGCGTTTCTAAGTGATTTTCTCTTTTTATTTTGAGTTAAATTTCTAACGGGAAAAACTTTTTTTCTGAAACTTTTTAAGAAATTTCAAACAAAATAAATCCATAATTCATTCATTTACAGAATTACATTCATTCAATGCAGAAAAGTCCCAGTTTTTTTCTTCTAAACATTCTTTTTTTTAGTATTAATTGAATTTAAAAATGACAATAAGTAATCAATTTATGTTATTTATGCCATTTATTGCAATTTTATGCAAATTTACGCAAATTTATGCAGGAGAAACTTTAGTTTTATTTTTGTGAATTTTGGTTCGACATAATTGCAAGAATGAAAGTAATTAATAAGACAAAAAATATGCTTTTTGCATTCAAAGAGACAGGTTAGAGGCTAGAGTTCTTTTAGAATTAAAATAATGCTGAATTAGAGTTGTATGTTAATTCTAGCCTCTAACAAGCCTTTTTTTGATTTCAAAAAGCATAATTAATTTTTTGTTAGTGATTAATTTAATTTAAAACATTTTTTTAAAAAGAATTATCAAATTTGAATTTATTCTAAACTAGAAGAGTAAAAGAATTGAGTGGTAGCATTTTTTATGATGATATCTTTCAAAATAAACTTTTTATTCCAAATTTTAAAAGAATGATTTAATTTAAAAAAAAATGTTTTATTTCATTAAATTCATCTTTTTTTTATGTCCCAAAAAAAGTTTATTTTGAAAAATATCAGACTTCCTTTGTATCTTACATTGTGATGCAATATCAAGCAAAATGTTTCTTAATCTGTGGCCCAAGAGCCAATTGTGAAGTAACAATTCCAGTTTAGATCAACCAACAATTATGACTTTTTTTTTTAAACAAAAACACCTGGTTAGAGGCTAAAATTATCTAGTCGACAAATGATAGTAACCAGACAGCTAGCCTCTAACTAGTTTTTTTGATTGCAAAAAGCATAATTGTGAGGTTGGCTCTAATGATGATGAATCGATGATAATTTCTTCACAATGGGCACTTGAACCACAGATTGAGAAACACTTTGCATGATTTTGCATGAAAATCCGAACCCTAGTGTTAAGTGGTTACAAAAACTTCATTAAATTTAAATATGGTAAAGTTTTCGACAGAATTTTAAATATTGGTCCTTGACAAGGACGGTTATTGTTCTTCTTTTGCTTCTTCTTCTTCTTCTTCCTCCATTGAAAATTCAAATTGTTGCAACAAAAACCTTAGGCGATTTTCAAATGCAGTCTGTGTTAAAGGCAATTAGAAATCGGGACAAGCAGAAGTTGACTCCGCCCTTTTTATGACAAACGGCAACTTCTAATTGGATTGTTGTGTGGTTCGACGTTGAAAAGGGCGGAGCATGTGACGTCAGACTACATAACCAACCAATTAGAAGTTGCCGGTCGTCATAAAAAGGGCGGAGCCAACTTTTGCTTGTCCCGATTTCTAATTGCCTGTGTCTGTGTTGTGTTGCATTTACAAAAAATCTTTTCATTTTAGGCCAGGAGCAAATTAGGCAACACAATGCAAGCTTGCAACCAGCAACTGTTGCTCGTGTTCGGGAACATATGTTCGCGTTTTTTTTAGAAGAGTGAAGATCTTTCCAAAATAAAACACTTTTATGACAGTTTTAAAACGGCCATTTTTGTTTTAAAAATATTTTCTGTTGTCAAATTTGACATCCTGTCATTTAAAACACAGCACTAAAATTTCGTTTGCCCCGCCCTTTTATGACCTCTATCAATTTCTAATTGGTTTGTTACTTGGTCTGATGTCATAAAAGGGCGGGGCAAACGAAATTTTAGTATTGGGCACACTTGCCTGTTTTCAAACTGGTAAAACAAAGTTTATTTTGAAAGATATCTTCATAAGAAAAAAAATGGTTGCACTCAATTCTTTTACTCTTCTAGTTTTTTAAAAGCAAAATAGGCCTACAATTTTAAAATTTTACTAAAAATATGTTTCTAACGAGATAAATAGGCCTACTTGATATTTTTCGCCTTAAAATGCTGTTAAAAGTATTTGGCGCCATTTTAATGACGACATCTTTCAACATAAACTTGAAAACTTTAACATAAAAAAAATGGCGACAAATGTTTTAAAATGTACTATTGACATTTTATATAAAAAAAAAATTATTCTCATTTGAGTTAGAAACGTGTTTTAAAAGAATTTGAAAGTGTATTTTAAACTATACTTAGTTGAAGTTTAAAAAACGGCCATTTTTGTTTTTAAAATATTTTGTTGTAAAATAAATGTCATTAAAAAGTTTATTTTGAAAGATTTCGTCTTAAAAATGATATCACAGAATTTTTTTTCTTACTATTCTACTTTCCAAATACAGTTTGATAATAAAAAAAAAACAGTGAAAGGAAAGAATGTGGAAAGGAAGGAAATGAATGGGGGGGGGGGGGGGGAAGAGAAAAAAAAGTGAAGATACTAGGAGGGTCATCATCCATTTCCTTCCAATCTTATTTAATGTGTAACTACTACTCTTCTATTATAATATCATTTGACAAGATGGAAACACCCATTTAATAATACACAATATCTCAATTTGTAATGACAGTGTTGAAATATTTACTACAATATAAAAAATAGTTATAACTTGATAATGTGTTTATTTCTCTCTCTCTCTCTCTCTCTCTCTCTCTCTCTCTCTCTTTCTGAATGAGTTTCCTGGAAAAGAAGATTTCTTGTGAAAAAATCTGTCAAAATGGCGTTACTTATGTATTTCAATACAAAATAAAAAGTTTTCCTCAATAAAAATTTCTCCCCTCCTCCCCCCCCCCCAAAAAAATGATATGTTTTAATCAGATATTTCAGATTAAAAACACCCTTAAAGAAACTATAGTTGAATTTTGCACATAATTTAGTGTTTTATCAATTCATATCTTTTGTTATGAGAAATTATGTTTAGGTAGAAAATGTGTGCTTCAAAAATGTAATTTATATGCAAATTTATTTAAATTCATATATTTATGATAGGATGGATAAAACGGTAATCCAATCAAGTGATGTATTATTCTTCCTACACCATAATCACACTTTCAAGTTATAAACTTTACTGGAAATTAAGATATAAACTTTACTGGAACTCAAGATATAAACTTTACTGGAACTCAAGATATAAACTTTACTGGAACTCAAGTTATAAACTTTACTGGAACTCAAGTTATAAACTTTACTGGAACTCAAGTTATAAACTTTACTGGAACTCAAGTTATAAACTTTACTGGAACTCAAGTTATAAACTTTACTGGAACTCAAGTTATAAACTTTACTGGAACTCAAGTTATAAACTTTACTGGAACTCAAGTTATAAACTTTACTGGAACTCAAGTTATAAACTTTACTGGAACTCAAGTTATAAACTTTACTGGAACTCAAGTTATAAACTTTACTGGAACTCAAGTTATAAACTTTACTGGAAATCAAGTTCTAAACTTTACTGGAAATCAAGTTCTAAACTTTACTGGAAATCAAGTTCTAAACTTTACTGGAAATCAAGTTCTAAACTTTACTGGAAATCAAGTTCTAAACTTTACTGGAAATCAAGTTCTAAACTTTACTGGAAATCAAGTTCTAAACTTTACTGGAAATCAAGTTCTAAACTTTACTGGAAATCAAGTTCTAAACTTTACTGGAAATCAAGTTCTAAACTTTACTGGAAATCAAGTTCTAAACTTTACTGGAAATCAAGTTCTAAACTTTACTGGAAATCAAGTTCTAAACTTTACTGGAAATCAAGTTCTAAACTTTACTGGAAATCAAGTTCTAAACTTTACTGGAAATCAAGTTCTAAACTTTACTGGAAATCAAGATAATAAACTTTACTGGAAATCAAGATAATAAACTTTACTGGAAATCAAGATAATAAACTTTACTGGAAATCAAGATAATAAACTTTACTGGAAATCAAGATAATAAACTTTACTGGAAATCAAGATAATAAACTTTACTGGAAATCAAGATAATAAACTTTACTGGAAATCAAGATAATAAACTTTACTGGAAATCAAGATCTACACTTTACTGGAAATCAAGTTCTAAACTTTACTGGAAATCAAGATAATAAACTTTACTGGAAATCAAGTTCAGAAACATTTACTTAATTTTCCATAAAAATCCAAGCTCTAGTAATCAGTAAACCATGTAATTATAATTTTTAGTTTGTGCAGAATGCACGACGGGTTTCAATACTATTAATAACAAGATTTCAAATTAGGACAAACAGAAATGTTGCAATTTCTACAATTGCATCTGTTTCAAGATTATATATTCAGATATAAATTTACCTCTACGAAAATCTTAAGTTAAAAAGGGTTAAATGAACAGACAGAAGGCCTCATTAATAATTAATTAATTTTCCTTCCAGCAGCAGCATTATCTTAACCCGGTTATCAAAACAAAACAAAACAAAAACTAAACACCAAAATGAAAGAAATTTGTTGTGAAATTCTCACAAAACCAAATTACAAAAGGGTCCAAATTCAGAAAAGAGAATTTTGAAATTTTTGAACCCTCAGAACAGGGTTCCAACATAATAAAGCACTGTTTACTATTGAGTACCCTTAAAGAAGGTTTTACAGGGTAAACAACACCACTCTTAATTCAGGAGAAAAATTTAAAGAAAAAAAACTTGGAAAGTGTTTTAGAAACTAGAACAACCCTAGTTAAATTTCATGTTAATTAATTAATTTTCAAATTAAACTTTTCATATTAATTTGAAGAAAAAAAAATTTATTAAATTTAATTAAAATTGCATAAAGGAGATGATATTTTTTTTAATTTTTGTACTTTATAAAAAAAAGTTTATCTTGAAAGATATCAACATTTAAAAATACTATTATGTGATTTTTAGTAACCTTTCTAGTTTCTAACCTATACTTTGATTTTCTACCTTGGTGTTGCTATTCTAAAATGCAAAGGGAGTTCAAGTTGTAGTTCAAGTTTTTTCTTCTTGAATTTGAGGTTTTAATTACTTTATAAACTTTCAACAAAAAAAATGTGGCAAATTTTGATGAGAAATAATTATCAATAATTATACTTAGTTAATTATCAAATAATTTCAACTAATATTGATGTAATTATTTTTTTGATAATGATGCTTGAACATAATGCAATTTACAGTTGCGTTATTTTGTCATTAATACCCAGTTTTACCGTTTGTATTTAACAAATATTTCATTTTGTAAGAACTTTTTTTTTTCAATATTGACTTAATTAACGATGTTTCCATTAAACATTTTATTAGAAATAGAAATCGTTTATTCGAAATTTTTATTTGGCAAAAAGTGCATACAATTTTATGTTAGAAAAATCAACATTTTTGTGAAAATTCGTAAGAAATTTTCAACAATTACTATTGAGAGATTTCTAAGATAAATGAATACGTTTAATGCTATTTATTGGAAAAATCAACAATTCTTTCTCAATGGGAAAAGTGCTACAGTAGAAAAATCAAATATAGTAATTTTCTTAAAAATTTATAAGGAAAACCAACTTATCTTTATGGAAAAATATAATAGTCCGATCTATAATATTTATAAATAATAAATTTTCGTTGAAAATCTACAAGAAATATAAATAATTTAAATGGAAATTTGTAATAGAAATTTAATAGTTTTTATATGAAAATCAATAATTGTTTTTTGAAATTTTTTCGAAAATTTAGGAGAAATTAATGAAATTATAAATGGAAAATTTAGGAGAAATTAAGACAAATTTATGAAAAATGAACAATTTTTTTTAGAAAGATATAAGAAAAATCAATAAATTCATTAAAAATGTATAAGAAAAAGAAAATTGATAATTCTTATACAAAACATCATTAATTGTTTTTGAAATTTATTAAAAAAAAAAATAAGTAACTTTTTATGCAAAATTTATAAAAAACAAAAATGTACAAAATTAATGTTTTGAAAACTTAAGAGAAAAATCAACAAGTTTTTTAAATTTTATCAGAAAAATCTATAATTTTTTTTTGAAAATTTATGAGAAACATCAACATTTTTTTTATGAAATTATTATAAGAAAAAAAGGACTAATTTATAACAGGACTTTATACAAACAAAAATAAGGTTAAATATAATACAAATTTATGAATTAATGAGCATTTTATGAAAATAGTTAAAAATTAACATATATTTAAATTCGCAAATTCATTGTTTCTAAATATTAATTATTTTTATTTTTATTCTCAAAAAAAAATAGGCTTACGAAATGTGTCTATTGGACTACAACTTCAGTATTTTGGACAATGCATTTCTGGTCCATGCCCCTGGAATTAAACGTTACAGCAAAAATTCAACGCAATGGAGGAAAACCTACGTTAGTAAAAATTCGCAGCTTCGAAGACAAATCAAGAAAGAACTTAACAGCAAACATACAACGAATGTCAAATGTGCTCTGTGAACAACAAAATCAAACAATAGACCGATAAAATTTTAAATTTAAACATTTTTTAAAAAAAAAAAAAACTAGAAGAAAAAAAATAACCCAGGGTATTTAAAACCGACGAGACAATAGATTTTTGTAAAGTTGCGCAAAGTGCGGGGAAAAAAAGCGTGACAAAACGATATTCACACTAGTGACATCTTAAACTAAAAAAATTTACAAAAAGAAATAAAAAAATATGCAAAGAAAGTGAATTTTGCCAAAAACCCGTGTCCGTCATCGTGTTGTGAACCTCAACAAAGCGTAACGGTTGTTTTTTTTGTTGGTTGCACTACTTGTACATAAATATTTTTTTTAAAAATTCCCAGACATTTTAATTTTATGGTAGAAAAATTTTTTTTTTCTAATGTAAGAGGTTGACAATGTTTGAAAATACCTATTTTTTGGATTGGTAGGGACATTTTAGTGGAATGGTAGGAGCATTTTGGTTTTGGAGAGTGTCAATTTGCAACAACAACAACAACAACAGCAGCAGTTAAAGAATGCGTGCAGCCATTTAGGATTCATTTAGGATGTATTACCCATCATGCATCCTACAATCACTTATTGCAATCTTCTGCTGGTCTTTTGAAATTATGAGACATTTTAATTTTATGGCAGAAAAAAACTATTTTTCTAATACAAAAGGGTAACTGTTTGAAAATGCCCAATTTTTGCAGTGGTAGGAGCATTTTTTTTTTTTTTTTTTGGAGTGATAGGAACATTTTAGTGGAATGGTAGGAGCATTTTGGTTTTGGAGAGTGTCAACTTGTAACAACAACAACAGCAGTTAAAGAATGCGTGCAACCATTTAGGATGTATTACCCATGATGCATTCTACAATCACTTGTTGCAATTTTCTGTTTGTTCATAAAATTTAATATTCTTTTGAAATTATGAGACATTTTAATTTCATGGCAGAAAAAAAAACTATGTTCTAATACTAGAGGTTAACTGTGTTTGTAAATGTTCATTTTTTTGCAGTGGTGTGGTGGGAGCAATTTGGTGGAGTTGTAGGAGCATTTTGGTGGAATTGTGGGAGCATTTTGGTGGAGTGGTATTAGCATTTTGGTTGATGTGTAAAACATTTTGATTTTGGAAAGAGTCAACTTGCAACAACAGCAGTAGTTAAAGAATGCATGCAGCCATTTAGAATTCAATTATGATGCATTCATTACCCATGATGCCTCTCTAAATCACTTCTTGCAAATTGTCTGCTAGTTCATAAATATGTTTTTTAATTATATTGCTTTTTTTAATTTTATGGTAGAAAAACGTTTTTTTTTTACTGTAAGAGGTTGACTATGTTTGAAAATGCCTGTTTTTTTGCATTTTCTTATTACAAATGTTGTACCTTTGTGCTGTGTCTCTTCAATATCATGTTTTATGTTATTTCTAAATGGGATCCAAATTGGAGAACAATATTCTAATATACACTGTAGGTCTAACTATAGGCTGAGGTAACAGACCCCTGTTACATTTTCTTGACAATTTTTAAGGGTGCATTGAACAAACCGCACGCAGCCTTTGTTTGATTAGCTTTGCAGACTACTTTGGTTGTATGTTATTTCCATTGCATGTCTTTCGACAAGGGGTGTTAAGCCTAGATATTTGATTGTAGCAACACGGGTTAGCTGAACACCTCCCATTGTGTAAGGTACCCTGCTGGGTTCACGCTTTCGACAAATGTGCATAATGTTGCATTTATTCCTATTTAGTTGGAAATCCCACTTCATTGCACCCTTCCTCAACACTGTTGAGATCTGTTTGGAAGGCTTCAATGGCCTCATTACTCGTTATCTCTTAGTACACAACAGCATCATCGGCAAATAAACACATCGTACTGCTGCACCTATCTGTCAGATCGTTTATGAACAGAAGGAAAAGCTGTGGTCTAAGAATGCTACCCTGAGATACACCATTTGTTACTTCTGTCCAGTCTGACACAGCACCCTCGATTTGGACACGCTGTTGTCTATTGGATAAGAAAGATGACATACATGAAATTACTTGGTTATTTATATTAAAAGTTCTCATTTTTTAAAAATTAGTAGCGAGTGTTTTACTGTGTCGAATGCTTTTGCAAAATCCAGAAAATATACTAAATCACAAACTAGGCCTTACTATTCAAACCTGACTGTATGTCTTGTATGAATAGTGGCAACTGGGTATCACATGATCTGCCTTTTCGAAAACCATTCTGATTTTTATGAATTGTTATGAATTGAAATGTTTTAGTGCTAACTACTAAAGTTGTTCTAATTACTTATACTGCAAGTTTTGTTTGAAGTAATTTTAAAAGAAGTGCATTTTAAAATTGTTTTCAAACAGCATCTAACCTATCACCTAACAAACAAGTACTACCTACAGTAGTTTCCAAACACAGCAGTCTGGTAAAATGATTCTACTGCAGACATAATTGAGATCATTTCCAAGCACATTTGAAAAGTACTTTTAAAGCAACTTCCAAATAATTTCGTAGAAGTCTCAGCAGTTTTCAAATGAAGCCTTTAATATTTATCAGAACACACTACAAGTTTTGATAAAAAAAAAGCATTTGCAGTAGTTTTCACAAAAAAAAAAACATTTGAAACAGTTTTCAAACAACATCTACAGTAAATGTTGTTTAACAGACATGTACTGCCTTCAGTAGTTTCCAAACGCAGCTATCGCATAAAGTGATTCTACTGCAGAATGAGATCATTTGACTGCAGATTGAGATCATTTTCAAACACATTTGAAAAGTACTGTACTTTTAAAGTAGACTTCTACATAACTTTGTAGAAGTACTAGCAGTTTTCCAATGAAGAAATTTATATTTTAAATTTGATAAACAATTTAAATGAGTCATTTTTGCAAAATAAAATAAGGTCTTGGAGCTGCAGGAAACTACTTTTGCTAACAACAACAAAAAAAACCTTGCTTTTTTCTGTTTGATAAATTCTACTAAAGCAAAACCACCTGCTGTTAAACATCTTATTTTGAACTTTTTTAAGTAGCAATTTTTTTTACTTAAAAAAAAAGAAAGATGTCCTTCATTTTATCCATGTGTTGATTACACTTAAAAATGATTATTTATTTATGAAAATCATCATCATCATCACCATCATCATTTTTAGCAACAACAAAAAAGTTCCTCAATGCTGTTTTTTTTTTCTTCTTGACAATAAATAATTCAGGAAATAAAACTTTGCGCAATGATGTCATGCCATATTTTGATTGTTGAAGTATTTCAAAGTTGTAAAAGTTTTAAATTTCTCAAAAGTGTAAGGCCGGGTCCACATCAAGCTGACAAAAGTGCAACATTTTATTTCAAAGACAGAAGAAACACAACAAAAATGCCAAGAAAAAAAAAGCAGATCTTGAAAACAAAACAAAACTGAAACAACTGCCAGCAGTAGACTCTACTCAAGTTGTTTGTGAAAATGCAGACAAAATAAAACACAAAAGTCGCAGAAGTGTTTTAGAATTGTTGCCAATTTATCTCAAAATTCTGAGTTTCTGTTTTGTTTATGTTTTGATCAGCTTGATGTGGACCCGGCCTAAAGTCGGAAATAATTAAACGCATTGGTGATTTTGCTTTTTTAAAAAGTTAATTAAACAATTATTAAAATTTCCATTAAGTAGTTTTTTTTTTCTTCTTACTTTCTAATTTCCATCTACATTCTATTTTGTAGACAACAAACAAAAACAATTTATTAAAATTTTAATTTACAGCAATTTCTAGCAAGCATCATAGCATATGATTTTCTTTATTAAAAAAAATCGCTAGTCTTTGAAGTGAATTTTTTTTTGTATCAAATTGTAGAAAAAAAATCCTCGAAGTAAGGGTTACTGCAGGCCTGTTGTGTCTGATGCGGCATTTGGGTACAGACATGCCGCGGAGCAACTGCTTGACTCACGTACATGCTTGAGTCGATTCACTATCGATTAATTAGAATTATAATTAGTACTCTACTAGCAGCCAAATAGGCCTAAGGCAGAGGGACATAAAAGTTCATATGCAGCATTAAGCATTGTCAAGCACATATAAAAAACAAAATGAATATATAATTGTCAATCCCACAAAACACAATTATCCCCATTCACCACTGCCTCAGGAAGAGAGTTCCATTGTCTTATAACTCTAGGAAAAAAGCCCACAGGTAGTTAGAAATAGGTGAAAACTTCAGTTGGCTCTGCCCTTGTTATGACGACTGGCAACTTCTAATTGGCTGGTTATGAAGTCTGACGTCACATGCTCTGCCCTTTTCAATGTCAGACTACATAACCAGCCAATTAGAAGTTGCCAGTCGTCATAACAAGGGCGGAACCAACTGAAGTTTTCACCTATTTCTAACTGCCTGTGTCAGCCCTGCCCATGTATAGTGCTTTATGAATATCGCTGGACTGTGGTTTAGGACAATCACCACGTGTAATTTTTCCAAACAATTTCAAGCCCTTTCTCAAACCTGTGATGTGCCAAACTATGCCATTGTATAGCACTGACAGCATCTCAGTGACACTATCTGTAAATTTGTGCCTGCCACAAACAAACCTAGCTGCCTTACGCTGAACCATTTCAACTGAGTTGAGTGTGTGTGGCAGAGTGAGGATTCCATACACTGTAGCAATACTCAAGATGAGGCTGAACCAATGCTTGATAGGCAATAGTTTTAACTTGTGCTGAGCAGGTGCCCAATGTCCTTTGACTAAAACGAAGCATTTGTAGAGCTTTCCCAGTAACACCATCAATGTGTTTTTTCCAAGAAAGGTCATCAGGGGGCCATTCCCAGTGCCACTGCATGGGTATAAGGCGTCCACGACAAGAAAAAGGGGGACTTCTGGGGCCAGTTGAGCACTCCTGAGGCATTTTTTGAAAAAAGCCAAAAACTTTGGCTTTTGACCCATTTTTTCGAATTTTAAAAATTCTTGAATCCTTGTGCTTTTCCAACATTTTTGGGAAAACATTAAAAACGCCCGGGGGGGGGGGGGGTGCCGCCCCACCTTTCCCCTATGTGCTGGCGCCCATGTTAGGTGTATGTACTAAAAAGTGATAAAATATGTGCTAAAAACTGATATATTTATTAAAAATTATTCCTGAAAGTCGAGAAAGTAGGCCTTACATATCCACTGCTGTATCAAATATACCCTTGGAATTATATCCCTGTGCTATTATGTTATTACATACCACCAGTATAAGCTTTGTTGCGATACATTAATTGTTGCAAGTCTGCTCCGATACAGTGTTGCAGGGCAGAATCGCAACTGATGCGATTCAGCCCCGAAATATTTCAACATTGTTGCGGGTCTTGAATCGCAGCTGACGCGATACAGACCCGTTATTTATTATTTATTATTATTACCAAGGACCGGATTTTTATGCAAAATATTCAAGCAGTTAAATGTCTCAATTTCTGGCCCCAAGTGCCAATTGTGATGTTTTCTAACCAAAAAAGATGGTTAGAGGCTAGATCTCTGCTTACTATCAGTAGCCAACTAGACAGTTCTAGCCTCTAATCAGTGTTTTTTGATCGAAAAAAAAAACATTATTGTTTGATTGATCTGAATGTGATACTTACTTCACACTTGGTCCTTTGGGCCACAGATTGAGAAACATTTAATGGTCGATATTTGCATAAAAATCCGAACCTTAATTATTTTATTTAAAAATGGTATTGTTTCTAAGAGTAATTAAATGTCATCAATGGTATTTTTTATTTTTAAATCGTAATCAGGAAGAATATTCTGAGTATTGTGACAAATTATTTTTAAAAATAATTTATTACAATTATTACTAATTACTTCAATGAAAACTAATTAATTACAATTAAAACTAATTAATTATAATTAAAAAAAATTACTATTTTTTTTCCAGAAAGAAAATTACAATTAAAAAATTACTAATTTTTTCCGAAAGAAATTAATTACAATTAAAAAATTACGAATTTTTTTTCCGAAAGAAATTAATTACAATTAAAAAATTACAATTTTTTTCAGAAAATTTTTTTAATTACAATTAAAAAATTACGATTTTTTTCAGAAAGAAATTAATTACAATTAAAAAATTACAATTTTTTTTAATTACAATTAAAAAATTACTAATCCTTTTCAGAAAGAATTTAATTACAATTAAAAAATAACTATTTTTGTTTAAAAAAGAAATTAATTACAATTAGAAAATTAGTAAAAAAATTTCAGAAAGAAGTTAATTACAATTAAAAAATTACTGTTTTTCAAATATAATTATGTAAAAATCCTATGCAAAACATACGCAAAAAATGGTTCTTATAAAAATTGTTACTATAATAAGATAGTTATAAACTTGTAAGAACTTCGTTTAGTGATTACCAATAACATAAGTGCTCAATTCTCCCCTAGTGATTTTTAATTATGATTATTAATTAATGGTTTAACGGTTATTTTTTTTTTAATTTGAATAATTACTCTGCAAGCAGCTCTCGGGGCAGGCATCTGTAGACAGCTTCAGAATTTCTTTGGCTCCGCCCTTTTATGAGCGTCATCAATTTCTAATTGGTTTGTTACTGGGTCTGATGTCACATGCCCCGCCCTTTTTATTTTTAATTGGTTGATATTTGGTCTGACGTTCATAAAAGAGCGGAGCCAAAAAACAATCTGAAGCAGTGAAGCTGTCAACAGATGCCTGTGCTCTCGGGCTTGTGACAGAGGGACTTTTAGTCGAAAAGCAGCATTGTCAAATAAACCTTAAGTAATTTTCACTATTGGTGTTGTTGTTTTTTGTATATATAAAGTCGTATATATTGTAAATAATTAAAATATCGTGCATTTGTTTTAAAAAAAATGATATTAATAATCAGCTGGCAATTAGTTGCCAAAGTTGCCATGATTTTTTTTAAACTGAGATTGGGAAATGGGTTTTAGTTGTGTTTTTTTTGTGGTGGGAAAAGGAAATTTGGTGGGAAAATTTAGGGAAAATTGGTTTATATATTCATGATGTTTTTTTCTGTACATAAAAATATAAAGGATCTTGCATTTTGAAATATGTTTTTTTTTGTATAATTCTGAATGATATTGATAATTACCGACCTTTTTTCCCCTCTTTTTTATACTCAGTTCAAACAAATTACAAATAAAAATCACTCTACAGTATTTCATTTCCCCATATTTTACCAATTTTCTTTATATTATTTTCAGTGAAATTTTTCATTGTTAAAATCTTTTAGGGTTATTATTTTGTCAGTCAATTTTAATTATATTCTTTATTGTTGTTGTTTTGTTTTTTTTTTTGTGACAAAATAATTTTTGTTAAATTTTGTCTTTCACTCTTTTGATGTAAATAGATTATATTATGGTTTGTAAAATGAATAAAAGTGATTGTTTATGTAACAATTGTTATAATTAATTTTATATCCTGGTAACAAAAAAAAAAAGTGTATTATAAAAGATTTATTCAGATAATTTTATTTACATTTTACATTTTAATACATTATTTTTTTTTTAAACAAAATGAGTTTAGGCTAAAAGGTAGGCGGTCGTTGGCGATAGCTTTGGTCAATTTGATTTTGACCAATAGGAATGCAGTATTTTTTTCCCAGAAAAAAATGTATTGTTAATATCTTTAAAAAATAAACTTTTTATGGCAATTGTAATTTAGCAATATCTAATTAGATAATTTTATTAAACATTTTAGCCCAACCTTGATATGAAATTGCCATAAAAAATTCATTTTTAAAGATATAAACAAGAAAATGCTTTTAAACAATTCAATGGCTCTTCTAGTTTTTTTCTTAATATTGCATATGAATTGCTAATATAATTAATTTTATTACTCCTCTCCTTCATTTGCATATTTTATTGTTCAAATGACTTTAATTTATTAGACACTAGATAGCGCCACAATAAATTCTACAATTCGCGCTTATGCTTGCCTCGTCGTAAAAAAACCGAAGCTCATGACGTCAATTGGGTTGACCTAAAATTTAGAATTGCGTCATTGAATCTCATAGAAAAGCGATAATAACAACGTTATCAACTCGTTAAAAATAGGTTTCTTGAAATTATTTTATAATTTTGTTTTTAATTGAACATAAAATAACACAAGCTTAACATCTTTGTCAACCCGTCTGATGTCACAAGCTTCTTTTAACGATGCGGCGCGTATAAAACAATGATAGAGATAAATCTAGTGATGTTTAAGAAGTTTTCGTATGTGTTAGTTGGCATCATTGAATAATGTGAATACGTCACTTCCTGTTCATCCAAGATGGCGGCGCCCGTGATGAAGGTAGAATTGGGTTTTCTTGAAAAAACGGATCCTAGAAGACTAAAAAGCAAATATTTCCCGTCAAAATGTGGCGGAAAACCTTCTTGGCTTCACCTGAAAGAACTTCCACGCGAGACGGAAGTTCAGTGTTCGACGTGCGGCCGACCTTTGACCTTTTTGCTTCAGATTTACGCTCCGATCGCAGAAAGAGACGATTGTTTTCATCGAACCATTTTTCTCTTTTTCTGCGAAGAACCCGGATGTTGTAGGCCGAATGAAGCCGGTAACTTTGTCGCCTTTCGATGTCAGTTGCCGCGGAAGAACGAATTCTACGGCTACGAACCACCGGAAGAAGAAGAAGGGGACGATGATGTTGACGATAGAACGAATCCTTCGGCTTCGGACTTTGTCCGTCTCTGTGTCGTTTGTGGATCAAGAGGGAGTAAAAAGTGTGCTCTGTGTTGTACTAATTACTGCTCTAAGGAACATCAGATTAGAGATTGGAAAGAAGGACACAAGGAAACGTGCAAAAATTCCTCTTGTAATCACACTTGAAGATGCAATTATTCTCTTTTTTGTTCATTAGGAAACGACTGAGGCCGAAATTCGAGATGAAAATTTCACACTTGAACTCTCTAAATAGGGTTTCAATAATGGAGAACCCGGCTTTGTCCTTTTGAACCCTGTTTTTTGTACGTTGGAAGCCTGTTTGGAGAGTTCAAGTTAAAGATGTCTCTGTGAACAAGGTTCCAACATACATAAACGATGTTCAATGTTATTTTTTTTTCTTTATTGGAACCCTGTTTGGAGAGTTCCAGTTGAAATTCAAGTATCGAGTTTCATTTTTGAAACTTTGTCTGGTACGAAAAATTAGCCTCAAACAGACTCATTCATCTCCACGAACGTCATGTTATTTGATTTGACATAGAGGCTAATATGAGTGGTTTGTGACGCCTGTGTGGGTGTGTTTGAGGCTATTTTTATTTCGACAAAATGCAGTGGTTTTCTAATGGAACTTCGTTTTTTTGCAATTCTTTTAAAAAATACTACCAAAACTGACCTTAATGAAATTGTTTTCTAGCCTCTAGGTCAGGTGATGACAACAAAAGACACGAACGGATTCCTGAATATGATATTGTAACGGAACCGGAACCGCAAGTTGATCATTGCCGGTATGGATGACGATATTTTTGAGGGAGGAAAAGAAAAACTTAATTGGTCTGACGTGGTTTGATGAAAAATACATTTGAAATCGAATATCAAAGAGATTTTAGAGGAATGTAAAAAAGATTGAAAATAAAAAACCGAAAAATTTGAAAATATCCGGAAAAAAACTAAAAAAAATTGAAAATATCCGGAAAAGAACTAAAAAAAAAATTGAAAATATCCGGGAAAAAACTAAAAAAAATTGAAAATATCCGGAAAAGAACTAAAAAAAAAAAAAAATTATCCGGAAATATCCGGAAATATCCGGAAAATATCCGGAAAAAAATATATTTATAAAAAAATTGAAAATATCCGAGAAAAAAGCCTAAAAAATTAAAAATATTCAAAACAACCTTGTCATTATCTGCACCTTTTCTTGCAATATGTATTGCAGATATGCAATATTTGTGCCAAACTTCCAGTCTCCACATGCCCCCATATCCCGTTTACCAACGTTTCCCAGGTTTGTTTTATACCTTACTCTGGGTCTTCCCCTTGGGATCTTCCTCTGAAAACCCTAAATAATTGAAATCCGAAAATCCGAAAAAACCCTAAAAATTGAAAATGTCTGAAAAACCCTAACAAATGAAAACGTCTGAAAAAAGCCTAAAAAATTGAAAATATCCAAGAAAATCTAATTGAAAATATCTGGAGAAAAAAACCCTAAAAAGTTGAAAACACCTTAAAAAATGGAAAATATCTGTGGAAAAAACAACACATAAAAATTTAAAATATCTGAAAAAACTAAAATAATTGAAAATATCCGAGATCCGATTAAAAAATCTCAAAAATAAAAACTTTTATCTTATTGGAAAATAATGGAAAAGTTGAAAATGTTGACAAATTCTCAGAACAAAGTCAAAAAGTTTGTCGTATTTTTGATTTGGAAAATATCACAAATATTCTAAAAATAATAACATGAAAATATCGAACATATTTTCCAGTAATAACGACTGTAACGAAGAGGCAGAGAAACGTAACGAAAAAGAATGCGTGGAAGAGAGCCTCGAATCGAAAGATCTAAAAGACTTGGAAGAGATGTCGGCATCTCGTAACGACAAACAGTTTTCTAAATTCCGCAAACGGATCGCTTTAGAACCAGATCAGGCAAAAAAAAAAATAAAGAGAAACTCGACGTATTGACGGATTCCACGTAATTCCAGTTTTCTTGTCTTCCTCTCGTGTAGGTGATTCGATACGAAAGAAGTGGAATTCCGCTTTGGGTTTCTAGTAAATCGATTCCGAGTGATCCGAACGTTCCGAAGTGCGATTCTTGCGGAGCTACGAGACAATTTGAATTTCAGGTTCAAGTCGTAAACGAAATGAAAGAAGAGGAAAAAGAAGAAATTCCTTAGATCTTTTGTTGTCTTGTTTCGTAGGTTTTGCCTCAACTTTTGAACCATTTGAAGTTGGACGATGTGAATTGGAGCGTCGATTGGGGAACGATCGTCGTTTACACGTGCAGCCAAAACTGTAACTCGGAAACGAAACCTTACCTCAAGGAATTTGTTTACAAACAGGATTTTACGCAAGGAAACTAAATTTTTTTCAGTTTATTTTTTTTTTTCTAATCAAAATTGCACAGAGGAAGAAAAAAAAAAGACGGAAACGTGAAATAGAAAATAATATGAAATTTCGTCAACTTGACATCATTTTTGGACGATTTTTTCAAAATATTCGCAAGGAATTAATCCGAATTCGTTCCCGGGACTCAGAATGACACCATTGCTCGAACGAAAGAAGAGAAACCCATCTTAAGTAGAAAAGAAGGGGAAAGCATGTTAAACAAGTGGGGTCAAAGTTCATGAGGGTAACTTAAGACTTGAAGAAGAAAAACCTTAACACTTGAACTTTAACTTGACTAGCTAAGTGGAGTTCAAGTTAAAGTTCAAGGAAATATGTGAAGAAGGAAATTTCACACTTGATCTCTTCGAAATGGATTTCAAGTTGAAGTTCAAAGTGCGAAGGGTCTAATTGAAGGGAAAAAAAAGTCGACACTAAAACTTCAACTTGAACCCTCAGAACAGAGTTCCAATTTCGAAAGAAAAAAAACTGTTTTATTGAATATCATTTGGACACGGGTTTAGTTCTGTTTGAAACCGTGTTAGGAGGGTTCAAGAGCCAAGTTTTATTTCTTGAATTTTAATTTTAGTGCTTCAACTTCAACCTTTGAACCCTTTTTAGAGTTCAAGTTGGAATTCAAGTGACAAGGTTTCTTAAATTCTGACCTGATTACTTGGAAATTCAACCTGAACCGTCTTGACTGGGTTCCGAGTAGAAAAACCTTGTTTAATGGGTTTTTGGAACTCTGTTCTGAGTGTTGATGGGTGAAGTGCTGAATTTCCTTCTTGAAGGATAAAAAAAAATAGCCACAAACAACCCCAGTCCTGGTCACAGGGTCTCTGGGTGTGTTTGAGGCTATTTTTTTCTTATCTTTCAAGCTAAGCTCTCGAAACTCTTGCTAGTTAGCTTCTACCTTCGATCGCTTTCTTCAAGTCGATATAAATGAAAACATTGCAGTTTTGACGAGCGCCTTCGAACAAAAGACAAAAAAATACTTAACGATAATCGTTTGAATCGGATAAAACGAATCCGATAAAAAAAAAATTAACCACTGACAACTTGATTGGAGTTTGGATCCGCGTCGAAAAAGTGAATGTGGTTTCGTTTCATTCGACTCAAACCGTTTTGTTTGATCGACTCCAATCTGTTCTTGAACGTTCCATGGATGACGAACTGGACGCAGTTCGGATCCGTTATTGGAATCAGCTCTAAATCGGGAACCTAAAAAAACAATCGATTGCGAAACATTTCGAACATGTCGTGACAGAACTTGTTAAATAAGGTCTTGTCACGTCTATCGAATGCCCTTGATTCGCTCTGATTTGCAGCTCCGACTGACACGAACGCAATGTGTAACGTTGCTTCTTGTCGTTCGAAACGACATGCTTGATGTCGTCTATTGTGCAATTTCTGAAGTTTTCATGTTTCAGAATGTCACTTATGTTCAGGAATCCTCCTTGAAATGGAGAAGAAGAAGAAAAAAAAAACAGTATTGATGATGAAACTCATCTCTAAAGTCATGTTTCCACCATTCAATTTTTCTAGTCAGATCCTTAACTAGAGGGAGACAAATGAGGCACCTGCCTCGGGCGCAAAGCTTAGGGCCACAAAACAACTTGGATGATAATACAAAAAGGGGACACAAGTTTTATTCTTTCTTCGAACACAACATTAGTTAGTTATGTCTCTGTGACAAGTATAATGCATATGCTTAATTCAGGGGTGGTTGTATTCGTAGGAAACCAAGGCTTTTGCCTAATACCTTGTACACAGTCATGAGTTAAATGAATTCAAATTAAATGTGTTTAGGTGAATTATACGGAATCCAGTTAAGGACATGAACACCAAATAAAAATTGACTTTATTATTAATATTTTAAATTGGAAATATTAAATCAATATTTTATATATTTATATTTAAGTATTAACTCAATATTTTGAAATTATTAACTGAATAAATTGAATTCGACATATTGTCGATTTGCCCTTCACAGGGCTCTGTAGAACGTGTTTAAGAGCCTAGATATAGCGTTTATTTCAAAATTTCTCCGAATGTAGGCGCTGCGATCGTTGTTGATTGAAAAACGGTTTTTAAACGTTTTTTCTCCCGGGTTCGAAGTCACATAATAATTAATAGAAAAATAATTTCGCGTGCTAAGCTTATAAAAAGGAAACACCGTGAAGCCAATAGATTAATGCACGTGCTAATTTTTGTGTGATTGTTCAAAGTCGTTTTTAATGGGAGTTCTTCAAATGTTTGTGGGACGGTTTTTCGGCCCTATGGGAATTAACATGGAGTTAAAAAACGTAAGATTTTAATCATTATTAAAAAAATAGAAGGACCTTTTCAAAATTTATAAAAAGGAAACATCGTGAAGCCAATACATGAATGTATGTGCTAATTATTTTGTTATTGTTCTAAATCGTTTTTAACGAGAGTTTTTTAAATGTTTGTGGGACGGTTTTGGGGCCAATGGGATTTAACATGGGGTTAAAAAAACGAACGACTTTGAACCTTGTTTAAAAATTGAAGGACCTTTTCAAAAATTATATGAATCGAGCACATGAAGAACAATACTTTTTATTGCATTTTGCGCTTTACTGTAGTTTAATTGAGCGATTGTGAAGCGATTTCTTGCAGTTTTAGTAACACCATATAAGAACACTCATTTGTCTCGTTGTCGTCTGCTCAAAACAACAAGATGGACGTGGATCTAGGCTCTTAATATTTAAATGCATTTAACTGTGTATGTAACTGTACAAGGTATAAGGCCCTTGCACTTTCGGGAGCCTCGCTCCCGTAGTATTACACGTTATAAAAAAATATACGCTCGTACTTATATAGCCAAAGCCTTGGTAGCACAGTGGTGCTGGTGGTCCTGGGTTCAAATCCTGGTCAAGGTATATGCCTCAACAATCCACAATGGGAGTGGTGGAAACATGGCTTTACTTGTAGTACACAGTGCACATACCATCATGGAATTTAAAACCTTCTTTCTCGGCTCCATGCCGAAGAAGCCAACTTAAAGCCTTTGAAAGTTTTTCCTCCTTTTCTGCAGTTTTCTGTCTAGCCCGCTTGGTAAAATCTGCAGAAACTGGACGAAATTCGGCCATTAAGTAAGTTTGGCGCCAAAAAGGGTTTGCCAGCATGTGGCATAAATTGGCGCCAATAGCAGAAAGTGTTGCACAAAGTATAAGTTTTCTATTTTGTTAATGACAGCAGGAGCGCCACCTACTGTATTATTGGTGCACTTATGCAAGCATTTTGAGCGCCATCTATTATTGCGTTTGCAAACTTTTTTATTTTTGGCATTTTTAAGGAATTAACATTTAATGGTGGGTCCTGACTAGTACAGACCACCACCGAACAGAACATGTTTACGAACATTTTCAATGGACATGTTTGTTGTGGCCAGTGTCCAAACTTTGACAGAACATGTTTGCAACATGTTCCCAAAACCGTCAATGAGTGGATGGTTTGGGGGGAGGGGGCGTGTTCGCCGAGACGAACAAACTACTGGCCCGAACACGAACATCCATTTATGTGACTGGCAAAAAAAAACCCACAATTGGTGGATCGGAGCCGAACAGAACAGCGAAAAAAATTTGCTCCGAAAACCGTTCACACTATTCGCAAACATGTTCTTGAGAAAATGTTCACAAACATGTTCTTTTCTAGTCTGGAGGCACCCGTAAACTTGTAGCACACTACGTCCGAACGGAACGAATTCGAAATATTTTGATACCAAGCATTTCGATGGAGCCGGCCCGCCAGCTTTGATCTGATCGGAAACTCCACTTCGGCGGGACTCCATTGAAATGCTTGTTATCAAATCATGTAGTATGCTACATGCTTAAGAGGTGTGTCTAGACTAGAACAGAATATGTTCGCGAACATTTCCCAAGAACATGTTTGCGAATAATGCGACCGGTTTTCCGAACATTTCTTTGTAACAAATTTGGTTCGTTGTTCCTTCTTGAATTTGAGATTTAAGGTGCAATTCTTAACGACAATAATAAAAAGGAAGCCTTTTTTAAATAATTTTCTGATGAAATTTTATTTACTAGAATTTCTAAAAATGTTTTCACTTTTCATGATTTTATTTTATGTTAAATTAAAAAAATTCTAATATTATTATTTTTAAAAAAAATCTCAGAATTTCTAAAGTGATCATCATGATATCGATTGACGAGAACACATTTTCTTAAGAAGTTCGTAAGAGGCGTTGATGATGCCCCAAGATATAAGGGCCCTCGTGTAGTTGACGTGAACCCCATAAAACATTTTACGCCAACTACGGCCCCTTTCCTCGTAAACGTCTTTGAAAGCGGACCAGAAAGAGACGTAAGGGCCTCCGATACGACACTGCATTCGAGTCTTAACGACGTTGATCGGATAGAAAACGGTGCTTATGATGGCACCGGACATGGCGCCACTGAAGAAGTCGGACAGAAGCTGACCGAAAGCGAAATCGTCGGTCCGAGGAAACACCTCTTTCACTCGACCTCTGAGAGCGAAGAAGAGAACGTTACTCGGACCGTTACGAAAGAGGATCGGAGTGAGACCTCGGTAATACTCTCGTAATCCGTACTTTCGTAACTCTCGTGCCGCTTCGAAACTGTTTCCGAATCGGTTGTGGTAATGACGGTCTTGAAGGAGGGTTTGGATTCGTTCCAAAGGAGTCAGAATGGCTTCGGCCGTTCCTGCGACTACGGCCGAAATGCTCAGACTCAACAGGGGCGACACATTGATTACCGAATAGGAGGAGGTGGAGGAAGCGATGAGGCGCTGACATTGTTCGTACATTCCGAACATGAGAGCAGCCGATCCGGTTTTCTGAAACAGAGGAGGAAGGATTCCTCGGTATAAATAACGGATTCCTTCCGTCTTCAGATCGAGAAATGCTCGTTGCGAATCAATCCCTTGTAGCATCTGAATGTAACAACGAAAACGTCAGAACAGATATTACGAGTATAATTAATATAATCATAATGATGATGATTAGAGAGCGGATTTATATGAACTAAAAAATCTTCATAATATGCGTCATGAAACGGGGAAAATATAATTTAATATAATTTTTTCATGTGAAATAGTAACTAATTTTACAAACTGTACATTTTTCAAATGTTAATTTCTTTGATTTATCAAGTTTGGCTTTAATTTTTCTTTCATTTTTCAGATTTTTCTTTCATTTTTTGAAATTTTTCAGATTTTTTTTTTAAATTAAAAAAAATCTGAAAAAGTTTTTTTTAAATTTTTCAAATTTTTCTTTAATTGTTCTTCAATTTATCAAATTTATCTTTAATTTTTTGAAATTTTTCAGTTTTTTTTTAATTTTTTAGTTTTTTTCTTTAATTTTTCAGTATTTTCTTTAATTGTTCTTCAATTTTTCTAATTTTTCTTTCAATTTGTCTTTAATTTTTCTAATTTTTCTTTCATTTTTTCTTTAATTTTTCTTAATTTTTTTTTTTTTAATTTTTCTGTAATTTTTCCAAAAAAAAAAATTTAACTCATACATTTTTTTTTATATTTAAAAAATTGTTTTTGTTTTTCGACTTTTCTTGAATTTTTCAAAATTTCTAGTTTATGCAATTTTTGTTTTCTTTTAATTTCTTTTTATCGATTTTTCGTTCAATTTTCCTTAATTTTTTTTCATAATTCACGAAATTTTTGTTTTATTTTCTCAAAGAAAAATCTTTTGCAATTTTCAAATTTTCTGTATTTTTTTTTTTGGTTAAATAACCAAAAACATTACAGAAAATTTGAAAATTGTGAAAAAAAATTGCGAGATTTGCGAAATTTTTGTTAATTCTTTTCTTTTTTTAAAAAAATTACACGTTTTCTAATATTTCTCTATTTTTATAATTTTTCATTTTTTTTTCTTTCAATTTTTATTAAATTTTCCAATTTAGCTTTTAAAATAGCAAACATATATCAAAATTATATGTAAGAAAAGACCAAAAAAAACATGCTAAAATTATCTCAGTAATTTACATTCTACTGAACTAATTATTACGAGCTGCAAGCAGCAAACTCAAGGGGGGAGCCTTTGAACAGAAAAGAGACAAACAACATATGCAACACTGCATAGAAATCCGCTCTCTCAAACAATGAAGATGCTGGTGGTTAGTTACCTGTCTGAACATGATTTTGTTTATGGGAAAGGTTAGGGTGATGTTGATGAAAGCAGCTCCCCAGCCACATAAGTAATCCTCCAGTTCGTTCATAGTTGGCTTTAGACTAGACATTTTCCCCCGATTAACCTGTCAGTCAGTCCTCAGAGATTTTCATTTGTCGAGTAACCTTAGGAAAAAAAAAATTATCACGAAAAATAAATGAACCATAATCTTCTTCTTTCCCCGAGACCACGTCCTGCTCCGAGCGGAGTCGGTCAAATGTACAACACAAAAAACGACAAAAGTCATCCATGCTCCAAGAGTTTACGCCCCGCGAGTGTAAATCTTTTTACCCGTTCTCAACCTATTACGGCCGTGGTCAGTTTCCGGCAGCGTAGACCCAGAAATGACCACGGTTAGCCGTTTCAGGGCCCGAGTTGCCGACTTACCGACCTAACCGACCAGAGATGGTCTCAGCGCCTTTCGACCACAAAAAAGCCACCTTGCGATCTCTCTTAAAAATGTTAATTCCGAAATGTTTACGTTATTTTACGAACAACTTGTCCGACAACTATGCCGAATTGCACTCGTATTAATCAAGCTAATCGTACAAGTAAACCATTTCGACAGAACGAACGAACTCGGCAGGTTTAATTCAATTCAACTCAGTACAACTGCAAATCAGCTTAAAAAGCCATGTGGCAGGAAGGGAGGGATTGCTCCCGATCACAAATGATAGTCCGTTCGGGTAAAACAAGACATCATTTGTTAAATTGAAATCGTCATCCTAACAAAGAACTATCAACCTGGAAGACCGCATGATCTCGTGTCGCGCAACAGTAACCTATAAGGGTGCCTCGTACTAGTAGTTTGTACGTTCAACACGTTACCTCCTCGGAGAAAACCCGTTTAAAACCCAACGACAATATCTGGACATCCCGCAATAGACCTCGAAAAGTATCTTTCTAGTATGCAAATTCCTAGAAAGTTTAACAGGTTGATAAGAACTGGTTTTATTTTCCAACGAAATGTTTTCGTGTTCGAAGTTTCCATTTATCGTAACTATGCTCCTACGCGCAGCGCCTCCATACTGATTCATTTAATGTTTTCTCGACCAGAAACATTCAAAACTACGAGTTTATAGCTTGTATAATTGCCATGAATCAAAATCTTTTGCGAAAATAGGTTGTAACCAGCATGGGGTTTTTTTTTTTACGATAGCAAAAGCATCCACGTGAAACACTCTTTTTAGTTAATCATCTCCGAAATCTAAGTCCAAATCAAAAATGGAAAAATTGATACTTTAAAACTTCAACTTGAACTCTCTGAGCAGAGGTTCAAACATTGGGGGTTCAACAGTGTTGTTGGTGTCACCCTGTGCGGAGTAACTCGTGGTGTCACCACCTTCCTCCATGGAACCTCCTCGGAGTCCTCCTGTACCAAGGCCATCCAGAATCCTTAGTAATGTGGGTAAATGGGTACAAATAGGCCCTGAATTTACATGAATTACGAGCATTATTCGTTCAGAGAACGTGTTTTGTAATCCAAAGCACTCGTATATATCAAAGCGAACCATCGGCTCGGTTGTGATCACGTGACGCTCGGCAGACAACGCGTATACGTACTACTCGACTACTTGTATTTGCAAGACCACGCTCGTTTATCAAGTGAGAATTTATTAAAAAAAATGTTGCTCGTCTTGCAAAACACTCGCAGACAACGTTACTCGCAATCCAAGGTTTTTTACTGTAAATACAAAAATTATTAAACAACAGTCTTACGAGTACGCATGAGAACAATGTGTGTGTACACCTCTGTGATTGGTGTCACCCGGTGCGATCCGCATCCCGTTCGAACCACAGGCAATTAGAAATCGGAGAGAACTTCAGTTGGCTCCGCCCTTTTTATGAAGACCGGCAACTTCTAATTGGTTTGTTGTGTAGTTCGACGTTTGAAAAGGGCGGAACATGTGACGTCAGACTACATAACCAACCAATTAGAAGTTGCCGGTCGTCATAAAAAGGGCGGAGCCAACTTCTGTTTGTCCCGATTTCTAATTGTCTGTGTTCGAACCTCGTTCAAGAGGGTTCATGTTAAAAGTTAAAAGTATCAAGACTCCATTTTGAATTTAAAGCCTTTTGTCTAAAATTTTCTGAAGATCATCAACTAAAAGTATAAGCTGCGTTTCGCGTGAACGCAAACCGTAAAACCTCTCATGCGATGTTTACGACACGGAAGCGTTTTCTCTTCGTAAGAGCGGCGACCGGCAACTTCTAATTGGTTTGTTGTGTGGTTCGACGTTGAAAAAAGGGCGGAACATGTGACGTCAGACTACATAACCAACCAATTAGAAGTTGCCGGTCGTTATAAAAAGGGCGGGGAGCCAACTGAAGTTTTCCTCGATTTCTAACTGCCTGTATCTGGAGAACACGCTCAGACCTGTTGCCCTAATTTTTTTTAATATTGGGCAATTTGTTCACCCAATGAGGATCAACAGCCGAAATTGGCCTCTAAATGAACCAACCAATCACAGTTGTCTTTTGCAAACTTACTGATCGCATTATGTTAATAAGGATTTGTGCCTGTAATAATAATACTGCTGTTGTTGGTAAAGATATAGGAAAAATTCCCTATTCCAGTATCGTGTTTAAATTGCAACATGGTGGCGGCCATGATGATGACGTTTTTTAGCCTCTAACACAAAATAAGAAATCTCTTTTGTTGAGTCTCTACGGTATATGATGGCAAAAGATTCAAAGACTCTGACTGCGCTCAATACAATATGGAGCCAATTAGGAGAGAGTTTGAAGATAAATTCCTGTTTCTCTGATGTCCTTGATTTTATGACGTCACTGTGGCCATTATGCTTGCTGTCAGTGAACTATGTTATTTTTCAACATAATAGTTTATTTTAAACTAGTGTATTATTAAAGTTTTTAATTACTTTTATGGCTAAAAAAAAAAACTAGTTGAAACTAAATTTAAAAATTACTTTGTAGTAAATAAGTAGTTTTAATTAACTATTTATTAAATTATCTTTCAATTTAAAGAAACTAATACCTAATGTAATTAGTTTTTTTTTTAAATTAATTTAATTATAATTATATATATAATATCCCAGGTCTGTGTGTGTGTGTGTGGAGTAACAAAAACCATTGAAGCACGTCGGTATTTATATAAATTTGAATAAAGGAACCGTTTTTTGCTTTCTCAAGGTCAACTATATGTTGAACTCTTCCTTTGGAAAGTGTAGAAGGGGGGGGGGAGAGAGAGAGAGAAAAGTGGGAGGGGGTGAGGGGAAAAGTTTGGAAAGTGTAGAAGGGGGAGAGAGAGAAAAGTGGGAGGGGGTGAAAGAAATTGAAATGAAAGGAGTAAAAAAAGGTATAAAACGACGCGCATGCGCACAATTGCCTGTGAATTTTGCTCCCGTCATTTATGACCGGTTACCCCACTAGTTTTTATATACTTTTGCAGAAATTTGTTGGTTTTGTTAGTTGAATTTTAAATTAAATTAATTATATAGATTTTTCATTGTTTTACTAGTTAAAAAAATTACAATAATTTAACTACTTAACTACTTTTTACTAGTTTAAATAATTACAATAATTTAAAAAAATTCAAAAAATTAAACTCCATTATGGAAATTTTCGTTTGGAAGGAATTAGCAAATTTATGTTGGGAACAAATAATTTAAAAATGGCGCCATTTTGATTGTCAGTTAGTTTCAGCTTTTGAAGAAAATTAAAAATGGCGCTTGTATTTAAGGAGGTGTATGCAAAAGTTTGTCGAAGACTTAAAATGAAGATTATATATGCAAATGAGGCATATTCAGAAGCAAAATTAAGAAGAAATTGAAAGTTGTTTAGAAACTAGAAGAGTAAATGATATTTTATGAACAGTTGATTTTCGAACCTTAGTGTCGCTCTTCTGCAAATGCATCAAATAACTGATGCATTTGCAGAAGAGCGACACTAGGGTCAAATTAAAAGTGTGTTAGAAACTAGAAAAACTATTTTTTTATGTTGGAACCTTTCATAATAAACTTTTTAAATATAAAAATTGTGAAATAATGTCTGTTTAAAATTGGGTCATTTTCAATTTTGAAAGATAACAATATGAAAATACCCTTAAACTACCCTTCTAGTTAAAAAAAAATGTTATTAAAAAGTAGAATAACAAGTTTTTTAACTTTTTATTATAAAATAAAGTCAGCGACGGACAAAGGAATTTTTATGTAATTTTTTTGTCATCAGCGCCCTCTGTAAGTAAAATTAATTAATTGGTAACTAATTTCCTTCATTAGTTTTATTTAATTATGGTGCGCACTTCAGTAATTGGCAGTTTATTAATGTTACATAGAATAGAAAAGTTTAATTTTGTAATTTAAATTCGGTTAATTATCTCCTTAATTAGTATCATGGCTTCAAAACACTTAATGAGTAAAATATCATCTGCTCAACTTTTCCATTCTGTTGTAAGTGCTTCAGATTTAAAATTGTTCATATTCTAACATTTATTATGTATTTGCTAATATTGTATTTTGTAATATTCCATTTTGTAATATCGTTGTTTTTTTTTAGAAATTTAAGGCGTTTTTCATAAGCTTTGTTTTAACACAATCAACTTAAGGTGGTTTTAAAGTCTAAACGTCTTTCGAACTCTGATCATTCAGTTTTTCAAATGCAAAACTAATATAAACTTGAATGTGTTTTTAGAAACTAGAAGGGTAATAAAAGTATTTTGTGTAAGTTTGAAAAGATCAGAAAATGGAAGAAAAAAAATTTGCGTATTTCTTAAAATTTCATTTTTTTTTTCACTTTTACTTCAACTTTGAACTCTCTCAACAGGGTTCCAAATGTAGAAAACCCGTATTTGTTAGATACTTTTCTGCACGTTTATTTTTCGGCGTTGGAATTCATTTCAATGTTTGTGAACAGCTGATTTTCGAACTGTTGATTATATTGTTTTTCAGAAGCAAAAATGAAGGGGAACTAAAAGTGTTTTAGAGACTAGAAGGGTAGCTCAATCACATAAAAGGTCTTTTCAAGTTAATATCATTCAAAATAAACTTTTTACAGAGAAGTTGGGAATCATTTTCAAACTCACATAAAAAGTTTATTTTGAAATCTTTTAAACATGAAAGTGATTGAGTTTACACTTCTAGTTTCTAAAATTTGAAGTGACTGAAATGAAGTTTCTCTTCATTTTAAACCTGAAAGAGAAAATAATCAGGATTCGAAAGGTGTGATATGATTTAATAAACAGCTAATTTTTGAATTGTTATTAATCTCTTTCAGGAGAAAAATGAGGAGGAACTAAAAAAAGGTGTTTTAGAGACTAGAAGGGTAGCTCAATCACTTAAGGGTATTTTCGTTCGAGAGGCATTTACACCTTTAAACCCTATATTTTGTGTACTTTTTTTCAAAATATATGAGGCGTGCATTTCCATAATGTTGTAAATGCCAAATAAGGATGAAATACATTTTTAAGAGGCTATATGTGTGACGCCATTTTGAATATTAGCAGATGACAGTTATAGTTCCACTTTTCGCCGTTTAGTGACGCCCCACAGCTAAGCCATTGAAGCAAATGAGAAAGAGAAATTCCTATTTTAAACATTACATGGTTCAGGCAAATGTTTTGTTTTCTGCAACGAAAATTGTGATTTTCAAAATTCAAATTGCAATATGTACATAACAATATTACTCATCTAGTGATAAGTTGGTAAAAATTTATAATTAGTTTTTCTATTTTTAATTTCATTTTAAAATCTTGTATTTTTTAGCTCATGTTAAATCCCATAGGCCACAAAAGCTCCTCCATTTATACATTTTATAACAATAAGTTTTATAATAGCCTAAAATTTGACCACTAATTGTATACGACTCAAATTACTCACCATTGTAGTTCAAAACTCGCTCTTTCTTTTTTCAGTAGTGCATATTTATCCAAAAAAGAGTCGTTATTAAAATATACCCACTTCTATCCATCGATAAGAGGAAATAATGGCGGACAAGAGTTTATCAAAATTGATTTTTTGCCACATGTTGACGTCACAGCTACAGAAGTGCCTACATGTGAAGATTTTTATAAGTTTTTTTTTCACTGTAGGCTCTTAATCGAAAATGAGTTGTAAACGCCATGCTTTTTGCAGGCGAATTTGCTTGTCACGTGAAAGTGCTGTTTCTAGCTGTAAAAAAAAACTGAAGTAGAAATTGTTGTGCAAGTCATAACGTTATAACAGCCAATAGCAATTCAAATGGCAAAGTGGCCAGTCACTTAGTGACTATAGTCACGTTGTAAATGCCGACAATGTCACTATGGTGACAACTTGTCAGCATATGTTTGCATCTTGGCATTTACAACGTTTTTTTTTTTTGGAACTGAAGTGAAATTTAACATTTATTTTTAAATATTCTAATACTGATTAATAATTTTTAATTACAGTCTCTTCATTTGTTAGCTTCCTGTAAATTGGATTACAATATTTTTAGGTTTTTAACTATAATTGGTTTAGTAGAAAATTTTTTTTCTATCGGGTCGTAAATATTTAAATTTTGGCATATACAACGTTTTGGAAATTTACCACTTTAAGCGGACCAATAATTCTCCCCTTGTGCAAGTCATAAAGTTGTAACTCCCAATAGCAATTCGAGTTTCAACTTGGCCGGTCACTTAGTGGTTATAGTCACGTTGTAAACACCAACACTTGTCACTATAATGACAACTTGTCAGCACATGTTGCATGTTTGCATTTACAACGTTTTTTTGGAACTGAAGTGAAGTTAAGAATTCAAATTAAATATGTTTAGGTGAATTATACGGAATCCAGTTAAGGGCATGAACACCAAATAAAAATTGACTTTAATTATTAATATTTTAAAATTGAAATACTAAATCAATATTTTGTCAATAGTTTCTATATTTTATATTTAAGTATTAATCTCAATATTTTCAAGATTATTAACTGAATATAAATTGAATTCGACATATTGTTTGTTTGTCCTTCACAGGACTCTGTAGAACACGTTTATTATTTAAATGCATTTAAATTATTAGGTGTGTATTTCGTATTACACTGATTAATAATTTTTAATTACATTCTCTTAATTTCTTAGTTTCCTGTTAAGTGTATTACAATATTATTGTATGCCTTTAATCTAATTAGTTTATTAGAAAATTTGTTTTTTTCTATTTCCTGAGAAAAATTTAAATTTTGGCGTCTACAACGTTTTTGAAAATACACGCTTCATTATAATGTTGAATATTTAAGTAAATTTGAATACAAGTGTGTGGAATATTTCCACCCCCCCCCTATTTTAACCCTAATCCTGAATCTTCCCTTGAAAGGTTTTAATTTATGCATAAAATGAAATTAGAGGGAGTGAATGAATTGATCTTCAAAATTACTCAAGAGTCTTCTCCGCGCGCACACACACTCCTTTTATATTTTACAAGATTTGACGCAAGAGGGCGGAGTTTTTTTTTCTCCCTTCAAAATGAGAGTGGTGGTGTTAAATGGCCATCTAATTTCCATATGAATTTTAAATAAAATATGCAACAACAACAAGAAAAATGAGAGTTTACCCCCCCCCCCCCTTCTCCCTTCCCAAAAAAAATACCCTTTCATTTTGCAAGGAAAAGGGAGTTTGATTCAAAAATAATTAGAAACCATCAAAACATGGCGTAATTTTACAAAACACACAACACTTTCCATTGAAATTTTTCAATATTTAATGTATTTCGATGCAGAAGCAATACAAAACTAAACACGTGATATTTTTTTTTTATTTCGAATCGGAAACATTGTCAAAATTTTAATATCTTTTATTTTGCATATTGAACAATTTTCAATCTCTTCTTACTCCAATAAAAGGGTGTACCATTTCGTTCATGACCTTTATGAGCTTTATGGTGGCCCATATCCAGTAAAAATTTACATATTTTATTTTTCTAACTTGGGAATTCATTTTTATTTGTTTGCATTTTTTTTTGCAAAATAAAATAACTTAATTTTATTGAATTTTATTAATTGAAATTTGAGATTGAAAAACAATCAAGAAAGTTTAGATTTTATATAATTTACAACCAAAAAGAAATTTGCATTTTTAAATTAATGCAGCTAGTTAGAGGCTAGAATTTAAGGTTACCGTTGCAAGGTTGTACAAACCCTCTCATAATAATAACTTTGTTTGAATTATAGTCTCTAGTACCTCTATATACAGTAGTGTCGTTGATATAAAAAGCGCAAAATGCGTTTTTTCTTAAGGCCAGATTCACATGGACCACTTTGTGGTGCCACAAACTGGTTGATGCGACTTGCTTCACACGGACCACCATTGAAAACAATGGCCTGTTTTCCAGTGCCTATATAAAGGCTCATTATTAATGCAACTTTGAGAGCGGAAAGCCAGAAATGTCAGGTGCAAATACATTCACAGTTATGTCTGCAAGACAAGAATGTCTTCATTTCCTGTGTACAACGCGCTTCTCAAAAGTTATGCCACTTTCCGAGTAGGCGTGGTTGAGGTGTTTCTATTAATAATCGACGTGACACTGCAACTTCAGAAATTCATTGAAAGTGAACCGAAATAGCGGGAATGAAAATGTTGGATGCAATACAGTCACAGTGAAGTCTGCAAGACAAGAATGTCTTCATTTCCTGTGTGCATTGTGTGCTTTTGTAGATGTTTATGACTGAGAATGTAATTTTGAAAATTTATTGTTTGTGAACCAGAAAAGCAACAATTGAATTTTTTTGGAGGCCTACTTTTCCAGTGAAATCTGCAAGACAACATTGTCTTCATTTCTTGTGTACAAGCTTGGGTGACGTCTGAGGGATTAATAAAAAAAACCCTCTGACGTCACAAACTTTAAGTTCCAGTGCCAAGACTGTAATTGTGCAAATTTACTCAAATTTTGGGTTCTTTTGCACACTAACTTTTTTTTACTTTGTAACATATCTTAAAAAATACATTATTGTTATAGTTTAAGATCAATGACAATTGTTATTTGAGATCAACAAATAATAATTTTAATAATCGCATTATAGGTGGATAATAGGTTCCTATGGCTTTATTAAAGTATAGCTTAAAAGTGTGTGTGTGGGGAGAAATGTAAAAGGGGGGGGGGGGGGGGGGTAATACGACGTCACTCACAAAGTGACACTTTGGCTTTTTAAATGTGACATGTTTCTTTATTTGAAAGTGTGACTTTATTGATTGTCATTTATATGAGGATTTTATATTCATAGGGGAGGGGGGGACCTTATGAAAGAAAGTGCCAAATAAAACTTTTTCTTTAGAGAGAAGGGGGGGGGAGGCCCTTTTGATGACAAGAAGAGAAATGTCACTTAGGATAATTTTAATCGGCTTAATAGAGATCGGGTTGGTGGCGCTGTTGCTTGTAAATATATATATTACATGTTAAATTTTCAAAAAGCTTTATTGACACTAAGCCTTTTTAGGTGACTTTATTATTTGAAATTTTTTTTTGGATGGTATATTTTTCAATATAATTTTTCATCTTTTTTTATATTGTTTGTTTGTGTTTCAGTTACTTTAGTTGTTATTTTTTTAACTTCCTAAGTCAGGTAGATCTTCCTTACTAAAGTTCCAGATTCAACAAAGAAACAACTTCAGAAGCAACATTTAAAAGGAATTTGAAAAGTGTTTTCTTAAAAAACTAGAAAAAGTAAATTAATTGCTTAAGAAGCTATCTATATGCATAGATAAGTTGAAGAAAATAGCCATAGGAGTCTGCATAAAAAACTGAGATTAGGTATGATGCAATATCTGGTATAGCCATTTAACATGGTGTGTTCGGTTTTCATTTAGGCTTTCTATTTGCGTACAGTTATTTTTTTAACGTAATTTAAAGTGCAATAAGCATTTAAATGTACTGCGAATCCACTGATAATAATGCAAAACCAAGTTATGGTTCTTTCTATTTTTAAAATAATTCTCAAAATGGCCTACATGCTAATTTCCATAGGCGATTAGAAGCGAACTGTTTGTTGATGGAAATTAGCATGTAGGCTATTTTCAATCTTTCTTTAAAAATAGAAGGAATCTTAACTGAGTTTTGCAAAAGGTGTCGGTGGATTCACAGTAGATTTGAGTGCTTATTGAACTTGAAATTACGTTTCAAGCATAACTGTATGCGATAAGAAATGACTAAACGACAACGGAACACATACCATGTTAAACGGCTATACCAGATATTGCATCATACTCATTTTCTTCTCTCAAAGATTTTCATTTTCATCTCTTAAAAGAGATTTTTATGTTGATAACTTTTTAAAATAAACGTTTTATGGGCAGTTTGAAAATGATCATGTTCAAAGTTTTGTATGTTTTTTAGTCTAACTTGAAAAATTGCCATAAAAAGTTAAAATTTTTAAGTATATTGAACATTTGAATCTTAAATGATTCATTTACTTTTCTAGTCTTTATTTCACTTTTCATTTTTCATTTTTTTTTGGAATTGCAAAACAATAGAACAATGGTTCGTGTGTTTCAAAGACAAATTTTTAAAAATAAATTGAAAATATTTTAGAAAACTAGAAGAGCAAAATTGAATTACTTAAAATGATTTTCATGTTGATATATCTTTTAAAATAAACTATTTATAGCAGTTAGAAAATAATTATTTTTTTAAATTTAGCAGGAAAAGTGAAAATGGAAATTTGGAATTATACATTTTTTTTTAATAATTTTATAATTATTAATTATCATATTTTTTTAAAAACTTATTTCTGGTAAAGAATCAAGCTGAGAACTGACAGTTTCGTGATATTAACAATGATAAATATTGCAATTTTCTACTTCAGTAATAATGGTGTCGCAAAAATATATTGAAAAAAAAGTGGGTTTGTCTGTAACTCTGGAACGCTGACTCTTAATTCATTATCTATTCATATCTGACACATAACTTCAACAAGTGCCCCTTTACACTTATATATATACATGTATAATATGACTAAAGAGTAAATGGGGCCCCCATTTTTATTTTTCCATTCTTGTGTCTAAAGGACACAACAAAAGATCTATACTCATCTTAAAAGTCCCTATTTGTCCCTATACATCAGTATATTGACCCTGTGAACTCATTTCTAGGTTCATTAATCATCAATTTTAAACGTGAATAATAATAAAAAGATTTTTACAAGATGAGAGAGAGAACCTAGATGGAACCTAAATTACATGGGTCCCATCTTCTTCAGATGTATTCTTTTGTGTTATTGGGTCATCTTCAGTGAGATTGTGGGGCCTTTGCATATATTACAAATTGAAATGATGTGAAAGAGAGGATATAGGGGGAGAGAAATTGTTTGGTCACGTGTCCATTCTGTCTCACTTGGTCCTTATAATTGAAATACATTTGGGTTTTGAGATGTTGTAACAGTAACCACCCGCAACACCCACACCGCCCCACTTCACCACCCTATAAAATGACAATGGTGTGTTATGGGAATTATTCTCCATAATGTGTACCTATATATAGGGAATTTTTTTGGGTTCTTTTTTTTGGGGGGGGGGGGGTGGGGGTGGGGGAATATTTCTGATTTTAATCTTTGTAAATCCTTTTGAGATATATCTCTTGTTTGTATTATATTGAATTGTGGATTTTCGATTTTTGGTGGTCACTTAAGTGGGTTCTTTTTTTTTTATTGTATTTAGTAATATCTGAAGATATTAGAACAAGATTGGATTTGCGATTTTCAAGTTTTATCTATTTAAAAGGAAGCGATTATAGTGTATTTTGAAGTGGTGGGGTTGGTGTACTGTTTGGTGGTGGAGGAGCTTGTTATATTTTGTGGCTGTTTTTTGTTGTTGTTGTGAGAACCGGAAATTAATTATTTGATTCAAATCGATTATAAAACGGATATTTTAAATTTGACTACTTGTATATATACTATATTCTAATATACTTCAGTAATTGTTTCAGTATTAGAAACTAGAAGGATGACAGTCATAAGACGAGATTTTAGAATAGGGGGGGGGGGGAACCTATACAAATAGGGCATGTTGCCCATATTAGGACAGGCAACCTTTCAAAATACTGTAAATATGTGTAGGTATTATATACCACCACCTAGTGGTGAAATGTTATATTAGTTGCTTAACAGATGTATACCACCATCTAGTGGTGAAAGGTTATTTGTAGTTACCGCTGACACAACGTCAACGTGTTAGTGCCATTGCAAACACCATCTAGCGATGTAAAGGTATTATGGTTACCACTGACATGTCTGTGGGATGGGTTCGACATTAGTGTTATTGCCATTACAAACGCCATCTAATGGTGTAAAGGTATAAATCAAATTTAAGTTTTAAATGTGTGGCATTTTGCACTTTTTGCAATATTTAATTTTAAACGATTTAGGGCAAATGGTTTTAGAGCAAGTAGACTTAGAGCAAATGTCCCTTTCGGGCAAATGTCTCTTTTAGAGCAAATGTCTCTTTTAGAGCAAATGTCTCTTTTAGAGCAAATGTCTCTTTTAGAGCAAATGTCTCTTTTAGGGCAAATGTCTCGTTTAGGGCAAGTGTCTCTTTTAGGGCAAGTGTCTCTTTTAGGGCAAGTGTCTCTTTTAGGGCAAGTGTCTCTTTTAGGGCAAGTGTCTCTTTTAGGGCAAGTGTCTCTTTTAGGGCAAGTGTCTCTTTTAGGGCAAGTGTCTCTTTTAGGGCAAGTGTCTCTTTTAGGGCAAGTGTCTCTTTTAGGGCAAGTGTCTCTTTTAGGGCAAGTGTCTCTTTTAGGGCAAGTGTCTCTTTTAGGGCAAGTGTCTCTTTTAGGGCAAGTGTCTCTTTTAGGGCAAGTGTCTCTTTTAGGGCAAGTGTCTCTTTTAGGGCAAGTGTCTCTTTTAGGGCAAGTGTCTCTTTTAGGGCAAGTGTCTCTTTTAGGGCAAGTGTCTCTTTTAGGGCAAGTGTCTCTTTTAGGGCAAGTGTCTCTTTTAGGGCAAGTGTCTCTTTAGGGCAAGTGTCTCTTTAGGGCAAGTGTCTCTTTAGGGCAAGTGTCTCTTTAGGGCAAGTGTCTCTTTAGGGCAAGTGTCTCTTTAGGGCAAGTGTCTCTTTAGGGCAAGTGTCTCTTTAGGGCAAGTGTCTCTTTAGGGCAAGTGTCTCTTTAGGGCAAGTGTCTCTTTAGGGCAAGTGTCTCTTTAGGGCAAGTGTCTCTTTAGGGCAAGTGTCTCTTTTAGGGCAAGTGTCTCTTTTAGGGCAAGTGTCTCTTTTAGGGCAAGTGTCTCTTTTAGGGCAAGTGTCTCTTTTAGGGCAAGTGTCTCTTTTAGGGCAAGTGTCTCTTTTAGGGCAAGTGTCTCTTTTAGGGCAAGTGTCTCTTTAGGGCAAGTGTCTCTTTAGGGCAAGTGTCTCTTTAGGGCAAGTGTCTCTTTAGGGCAAATGTCTCTTTAGGGCAAATGTCTCTTTAGGGCAAATGTCTCTTTAGGGCAAATGTCTCTTTAGGGCAAATGTCTCTTTAGGGCAAATGTCTCTTTAGGGCAAATGTCTCTTTAGGGCAAATGTCTCTTTAGGGCAAATGTCTCTTTAGGGCAAATGCCCCTTTTAGGGCAAATTGCTTTAGGGCAAATGTCTATATCCCGTTCATTACATATAACAACAACAAAGTTGAAATTTTAAATGTGCGGACATTTTACAGTTTCTGCTATATTTAATTTTAAACGATTTAACTGCGCCATTTTTAATTTTTTTGAAACTGTGGTTCTGATTATAAAGAAAAAAAAATACTAGAATGCATTATTTTAAAAATTATAAAATATAAATGTAATTATCTCCTAAGGGGGAGTATCTTATGTTATAAGAGTACATTGTGTATAATAAAAGATCTGCAAAAGGAGATAAGAAAACGCGTGTCAAGAATTACGCTTGAACAAAAATTATATGGCGGCCATTTTTACTCATTAATGACGTCATAATCTCTTTTAACAATCTTATGACACGCGACCTTCAATAAAATTAACATTCTCTAAGTTACTCTTATATTATAAAATATATAAGGTTACATTGTATAGGTATTATTGCGGCTATTTAGGCAATTTTGAAAAGTCTGACATTTGATTTTGCAATTTGATAATTTTTGCCGGCTGCTGCTTCTGCTGCTTCCTTTTATTTTTTTGTTACCTTTCCAGTCTCTAAAATAATACCTGGACATGTTTATTACAGTGTGATCTGATTTTTGAATTTTTTTTTCCCCAGCTGGTTTTGTTCAACCAATGATTGCAGATAATAATAAAAATAATAATAATAATAATAATAACTGAATATTAAGGGAGGGGGGAGGGGACCCTCTCTTTAACAATCATCAAACAATGATATTCAGAGCTTATTATAGTCATTAATAAACATTGGTTGCACATTGGGAAGAAGAAGTAACAAAAAAAAAATTGACTTATTTTTTCAAAATTGTCAGCTGCTCAAATTGCATAACAAAAAAAAACATTTATAAAAACACCTGTATAAATATAGGCCTATTATTTCATGATGGAAAGGAGAGAGAGAGAGAGAGAGAGAGAGAGAGAGAGAGAAAAATAGTCTATTTTTTTAAAAAAAATTCTGTTATATTTATATGCAGGTGTAATTTGGTTTATATTTGAATATAGTAAGTAGATAGAGAGATGGAGAGAGAGACTGATTAAGAGAGTGAGAGAGAATGATAGAAAGAAAGAATGATATAGAGAGAATGATGATAGTCTCAGTGAGAAAGATAGAAAGAGAATGAGAGATGTGGAGATAATGATAGAATGATATATATTGAGAGAGAATGATAGGGAGAGAAAGAGAGAATGATAGAGAGAATTATAGAGAAAGATTGATAGTCTCAGTAATAGGGATAGAATGAGAGAGAGAGAGAGAGAGAGAGAAAGAAAATAGTTCAATTTTAAAAATTCAGTTATATTTGCAGGTGTAATTTGGTTTTTATTTGATTATAGCAAAGAGAGAGATGGAGAGAGAGTCTGATTAAGAGAGTGAGAGAGAATGATAGAAAGAAAGAATGATAGAGCGAGAGAATGATGATAGTCTCAGTGAGAGAGATAGAAAGAGACTGAGAGATGTGGAGATAAGGATAGAATGAGAGAATGATAGGGAGAGAAAGAGGGAATGATAGAGAGAAAGAATGATAGTCTCAGTAAGAGGGATAGAATGAGAGAGAGAAATTATGCTTAATTGATTTCCCAATTAGTCTTAACTATATATTCAAATAAAAACCAAATTACACCTGCAAATATAACTGAATTTTTAAAATTGAACTATTTTCTCTCTCTCTCTCTCTCTCTCTCTCTCTCTCTCTCTCTCTCTCTTTCTCTATTCTGATTAATTTCCTGGTTATTTTTTTTTAATTTAATTGTGGTTTTAAAACTAGTTTTATATTATTTGTTTTTCGATTTTCTTTTAATTACATCATTATTTTTAATACATTTTTTTGTTTTGAGATTTTTTTTATATTATGTTATTTTTTAATCTTTTGTTCAGATCGAAATTTAATAACAATAGAAAATGAATCCAGTTTCAATTTGGTAAACGACATCTGGTTTAATTGTTATCAATTAAAACAAAATAGTCCAAAAACGTGGCTTTTTAATGTATTTTTTGATAGAAAATACATTTAAAATGAATAGGTATGAAAATTAATTAATTTTGTTGATAACAATGGTAATTTGTAATTGTGAGAAATGCAATAATTTATAAATCAACTATAATTAGATTTGTAAAAATAAAATAGCTGCAAATCAAAGTGATGAACAAATCGCACATTCCGTTATTCATCGATTTATCCACCGATGTGATGTCAAGTTCTTAGATTTCTATGGACGTGACGTCACACTGCTGAATAAATGGATGGATAACGTTTAGCAAATTTTAAAAAAAGGTATAAAATAGTAGAAAAAAATGCAGAACAAATTGGATTTGTTTTTCAGATTTTTTAAAATACTTTTCAATAATTGTTAAAATCGATCGTATTGAAATAAAATGTGAATTTACTTTATAATTTGTAAGCAAAAATAGTGAAAAATTCAAATTTTGTTCAGAAATTTTAAAATACTAGTGGGGTAACCCGTCATTAATGACGGGAGCAAAATTCACACGCAATTGTGCGCATGCGCGTAGTTTGTTCTTTTTTTACTCTTTTCATTTCAATTTCAGTCACCCCTCCCCCTTTTTTCCTCCCTCCACTTTTCTCTCTCTCTCCCCCCCCCCTTCTACACTTTCCAATCTTTTCCCCTTAAACGTTTCTCTCTCTCTCCCCCCTTCTACACTTTCCAACCTTCCCCCCTCTCCAATTTAATATCAATGGAGTTCTTGGATGGGGAGTGTGCAACATATAGTTGACCTTGAGAAAAAAAAAGCCGTTCATTTCTTCATTTATTTAGATTTATATAAATTCCGATGTGCTTCAATGGTTGTACAGCGTTACTTCAGAGACAGAGAGACAGATAGATAGCTAGATAGCCACACAGACCTGGCATAATATATATATAATTTTTTTAATAATTGGAATTTTTTTTCTTGAAATTTAAAATGTTTTTAATTGAAATTTTCTTTCTCAACATTTTATAATATTTTTTAATAATTGAAATTTTCTTTCTTGAAATTTACAATATTTTTAATATGAATTTTTTTTTCTAGAAATTAAAAAAAAAGTTTAAAAATATTTAAAATCGATATTTTGCTATTTGAAATAAATAATTAATGAAAAAGTAGGACAGTTTTATCCTAATTTATTCAGTAATTCAGAAAAATTAAAAAAATTGAATTTGTTTCATTTTTTTTTTTTGAGAAATTTATAGAAAAAATAGGAAAGTTTTAATTTTTTAGTTGAGAAATTTATGGAGAAATTTTAAATAATTTTAAAATATTATTTCAATGCAGCTGAATCTGGTTAAATTGGGCCACTTTTTTTAAAAAAAAAATTGGGACAGTCGCTTATTTGAGACAAATCTTGAAGAACAATATATATGTTTGCCTTTTTAGCAACTTCGCATTATTGGACCAGCCGCTTAAATGGGCCACAATATCCAAATAACCAAAATCCACTTTAATTGGAATTTTTCTTTAAAAAAATTGTTTAAAATTGTTTAAGATTATTTAAAATATATTTTTGTAAAAAACTTGAAAACCTTGGATTTTTTTTTTCAAATTTTGACAATTTTATTCAAGAATTAATTAATCGGATAAATAAATTTAAAAATAGAATTTTAAAATATTGATCACAAGTTTGGATTTTGTTTCTAGAAAAAAATGTGCAACAAAATTTGTTTTGAAAAAAATGTTCAGTGAGTTTTCGACTGAAAATACCATGTAATGGTCCATCACACAATTCTGAGATGCCCTTTTTTTTCTTCCCCCCTCCCCCCTCCCCCCTCCCCGTTTTACTCGGGACGTTTTCATAAAAGAGTCCTAAAATGGGGACTGAATCCAAAAAAAAAGGCTTTAGGATCATTAATCATAAGTTTCTCATTAATTTTCATGGATGATACCATGGACAAAGAATGTCATAGCCAATGTTTGCATACAAGTTTCAATAGGAAGTACAAGGGGGCCCATAAGGGGTTTTTAACATTATGCATATTGCACACAACACATTGAAAGATATGCATTGTGGTTACCATAGAAGAAAATGGAGGAAAAGAGAGGGGGGGGGTGGAGCAATATTGGCACACTGTATATATGCCTAATATAAATGAGGGGGCCCTTTGGTTCCACTATCCTATTTGGGCAATTTCAATGCATTTGTTAGCCACAACTATCCCAATCCTATCTTTCTAGCCTCCTCCTCCTCCTCCTCCTACTCTTTAATGCCTCTCGTCATCCCCTCCCCCTTTTTAGTACAGAGTGATCATAAATATTTTAAATGTAGCCATTTGCAAAATATGCAAATTAATTTAAACAATAAAATTCATTCTATTGTTCTAATTAATTTGCTTATTTTGCAAATGGCTGCTTTTAGGCATAACTTATTTTTTTTTGCAATTTCAAAAGCAACATTATTGAAAGCGAGAAAGAAACTAGAAGAGTAATTGAATCACTTAGGAGGATTTTCGTGTTGATATATTTTAAAATAAACTTTTGATGGTTTCAAAATTCAAAATTTTTGTTTTTCACTAAAAGCTAGCCTTTTGTAAAATATGCAAATGAATGAGAACAATGGATTAAATTATTTGATTTCGCATGTTTAGAAGCAACATTAAAAATATCGAAAATAAGAAAAAAACTAGAAGAGTAATTGAATCATTTAAGAGGATTTATATGAAAGATATCTTTTAAAATAAACTTTTGATGGCAGTTTCAAATTGTTAATTTCCGTTTTTCACTTTAAGTTGGACGAGCATTTTAAAATTATTGGCGGAAAAAATTTGAAAGTTTGTTTGAACATAATTAATTATGTTTAGTCGCCATTTTGTTTTTTAATGATAAAAAGAGACCTACTAAATACTAGAGGAAGTAAAACTTTGAAATAGTCATAAAATGTTTATTTTAAAATTCTAGTTTTTAAAAACTTTTCATTTTAATTTTTAGTGTTGGTTCTAAAATGCAAAATAATTAAAGTTTACTCCATTGTTCTTTTAAACAACTGAAATAATGTTTATAAATAAGCTTTTTTTAATTGTTTTTAATTTTATCAAAAATTATTTGAATATTTTGGTCCAACTTGAAGTGAAAAACGAAAATTAACAATTTGAAAATGCCTTAAAAAGTTTATTTAAAAAGACATCGCCATAAAAATTCTCTTAGATGATTCAGTTCCTCTTCTAGTTTCTTCCTTATTTTTAATGTTCATTTTTTATAAAATTTGCAAAATGGCTGAGTATATGTCAGTCTTATTTTTATGGCCGTAAAACTATGTATTATGCTTTTATTTTAAAATATTATATTTAAATTTTTGTAAAATTTGAAATAAAAACTAAAATACTAAAAATATGAAATAAAAACTAGAATATTAAAAATTTGAAATTTGTCAAATAAAACGTTTTACTTTAAGACATCCATCACAGAAAATCCTCTTGAGTTATTCATTTACTCTTCTAGTTTCTTAACACCATTTTAAGTTCTAAAAATACAAACTTAAGGAACCGTTCTCCGCCATTGTTTTTTTTTTAAATAAATGTATATTTTACAAAATGGCTGACTTATAAAATGATTTTATTATTTACTTAATATTAAAGGTAAAACGTTATATATTTCTGCTTTATTTGAAATTAAATTTGAAAATAATGATATTATAAATTTTCTAACAGTGGTACTGTTACTGTCACAATCTGCGGAATCAGCCAATCTGCAGATTGCCTCGGCAATCTGCAAAACCGCCAACCTGCTAATGAATCTGCAAAGTTCGGAACATTTTAGGTGTTGGTTGGTTGGCAGGTTGGTTGTTTTGAAAATTGCCTAGGCAATCTACAAATTGACTGATTCCCCAGATTGTGACAGTAACAGTACGACTATTAAACCAAAAAAAAAAAACGACCACCCTGTATAGGCCCTAGAGCTTGATTTTTTTTTTTTATCATAATGGGCACTCTTTTAACCCCAAAAGGGGGGCGGGGGCGCCGCCGCCATATTTAATGCTACATTAAGCCCCCTATTTCTGTTTTCTTCTTAAAGGGGGATTTTTTTGAATTTAATAACAATAAAAATGGCGATGATGGGAAACACGGGTTTCAATTCGATTCACTGCATGGTGCTCCATGAAGAAATCGTTTTTCGAAATTATATCTTGTCTCTCCCCCCCCCCCCTCTTTATACTTCAAAATACACAATTATCGATTTTATTAGGCTTATTATGTGTGTCTGGAATAAGCTTCTGAAAAAATTTATAAAAGCGCCCTTTCTTGCGGTTTGATAAAATTGCAAATAATACAAAAATACATTGGGCACACGTGCGCACATCTTTTTTTTTTTATTTTGCAAAATAACCGATTAGTCCGGTTATCATTGGATTCGGAAGTCTCATCATTGAATCATTTTCATTCATTTGTTCATTTTTCGAATGAACAAATGAATGATGATCATAATGATGACTAAAGTGTTTGCACAAATGCAGTATACTTAGTAATATTCGCTTTTATATTTTATAATATATTTTATAATACAATATATGGGGCACCTATGTGAGAGACTATTAATAATATCTATTTCAATATAAAAACGACATAAAAGAAGACTAATAGGAAGTTGTTGTATTTTTTTCTCATAAAAAGTACAATAGAAATTCGTGTGAATTAATTTTTAAAATTGATGAAGCGTATAAATGATATTTATTAAATGGATTTTTATGTGTAAAGCTTGTTTTTATATTGGACTCAATAGAATATAATTTTTAATATGATTGAGCATTTTATTCAAAATTTTCTGAAAGTTATGAATTTTATTCGGAATTTGCTGAAAGTTTGGAAATTTTATTCGGAATTTCCTGAAAGTTGTGAATTTTATTCTGAAATTGTCTATAAGTTTTGAATTTTTTTCAAAATTTCCTGAAAAGTTTGGAATTTTATTCAAAATTATCTGTAAATTGTGAATTTTATTCAAAATTTTCTGTGAATTGTGAATTTCAATCAGAATTTTCGGAAATTTGCGGATTTTAATTCAGAATTTTCGGAAAGTTGTGAATTTTATTCAAAATTTTCTGTAAATTGTGAATTTTATTCAAAATTTTCTGTAAATTGTGAATTTTATTCAGAATTTTCGGAAAGTTGCGGATTTTAATTCAGAATTTTCGGAAAGTTGCGGATTTTAATTCAAAATTTTCGGAAAGTTTAGAATTTTATTCAAAATTTTCTGTAAATTGTGAATTTTATTCAGAATTTTCGGAAAGTTGTGAATTTTATTCAGAATTTTCGGAAAGTTGTGAATTTTATTCAGAATTTCCGGAAAGTTGTGGATTTTAATTCAGAATTTTCGGAAAGTTATGAATTTTATTCAAAATTTTCGGAAAGTTGGGAATTTTATTCAAAATTTTCTGTAAATTGTGAATTTTATTCAGAATTTTTGGAAGTTGTGAAATTTATTTAAAATTTTCCGAAAATTTTGAATTTTATTCAACATTTTCTGTAAGTTATTAGTTTTATTCAAAATTTTTTTAAATTTGTGAATTTTATTCAGAATTTTCTGAAAGTTTAGAATTTTATTCAAAATTTATAAGAAAAATATACAAATTTGTTTTCACACAGTTTTTAAACCATTTTCATAGAAAAATGTTTGTGTACAAAAGTATTTAATATATAATTAATTCTTTAGAAATTTTGAATAAAATGCACAATTTTCAGAAGTTTTGACAAAAATATTAAGTTTTTCAAAATCACAATTCTTACAATTTGCCCTTTTGTCACAAATTTTTATAAAAAAAAGTCTGAACAAAAGAAGTTCCAAATTATAACAATTCTTAAAAATTTGAAAATGCAAATAACCCGATAATCAACCCAATTTATTTATTGCAATATATTTTTTTTTAAAATAAAATTCATAATTTTTTTTCACAATTTTTCTTTTTTTTTTCTGACAATTTTCAGATTTTTTTTACAGAAATTTCTAGAAAAATTTGGAGACGAATTTAAAATGATTAAATTGCGAAATTCCTAATTTTTTAGACATCCCAATTTAGTAATTTTTTTAAAATTGAGTGAAATTTCAATTTAAAATGTTAAGTGAAGCTTTTTTGCACCCCCCCCCCCCCCACCCCCTCTTCCTCAAAATAAATATAGTTTAACTAAATTTATTAAATTTCTTTTTAAATATTGTAATTTCTGATTTTCTCCTCCCGCATTATACATTATTAGAGCTCGGATTTTTACGCAATATCAAGCAAGTGTTTCTCAATTTGTGGCTCAATAGCTAAATTGTGAAGTAAAAATTCCAGTTTAGATCAACCAACAATTATGGTTTTTTTTTCTTCTAATTAAAAATACTGGTTAAAGGCTAGAACTCTCCAGGAGACAACTGATAGTAACCAGACATTAGCCTCTAACCAGCCTTTTGTTATTAGAAAAACGCATAATTGCAGTTGCTCTAATGATGATGAAGATTACTTCACAATTGGCACTTGGGCCACAAATTGAGATACACTTTGTTTGATATTGCATACAAATCCGATCCGTATACATTATGTTTGATCCTCATCCATTCAAATCATTTGGATTATATACATTTAATGAAAGTATTTAAATGGCTAATAAAAAAGATGATAAATAATCCAGATTTGTTGAGTTTTTTCAATTAGTCAGTGAGTGACTTGTATCAATATCCTCTCCATACATTAAGAAAAAAAGGGTCCCAAATTCTCCTCCCTGTTTGCCATTTAACTTTTATTATATGGACATTCCTTCATTTTGATAGAGAAGGACCTTTTGATGTTAAAAGATGGTGGAAAAGGGGGAGGGGAAATATGGGCCAGAAATTTTTTTTAAGCCCCTGTGATTGAAAGCCATTTATCAGCATTAACGTGTAAAAGGGCGTTTATTATGTTAGAAATTGTCTCATCAATTTCAACCATAATGGGATCTTATATAATTTACAGGGTGTGTAGAAATTGGTATTTCTTCAAAATCAACTATTTTATGAAATTATTTAAAAAAAAAATTAACGATTTTATGGGATTTTTTTTAAATTAACGATTTTATGAAATTATTTTTTTTAAAATGAACGATTTTATGAAATTATTTTTTTAAAAATGAACGATTTTTTTAAATTTTATAAAAACAAAATACCCAATAAAATGAACAATTTTTTTATGAAGATTAATAAGAAAATGAACATTTTTTTTTGAAAATTCATACGAAAAATCAACAAAATCAGCAACTTACTTTGGAAATATGATTGTACTATAAATTGAAAAGTGTTCAAAATCTACGATTTTAATAACAAAATATAAGATAAATTAAGTTTTTTTTAAATTAAAAAAACAAAAAAAAAAACAACAATTTTTATGGAAACTTACAAGAAAGTGAGTATTAAGTAGAAAATTTTTATCTGAAAATGTATATTTTTTTGAAAAATTTCGTATAAAAATGAACCTTTTTGTTTTGGAAAATTTCTTCTAAAAATAACCATTTGGTGGGGAGAGGGTGGAATTTCGTATGAAAATGTTCATTTTCTAGAAAATTTCATACTAAAAAGGAACAATTTTGTTATAGGATATATAAAAAACAACAAAATCAACAATTTACCTTGTAAATGAATAATGAGTGTTTTATTAATTAATTGATGTGTTAAAATTTTTTATGAAATTATTGAAGAAAAAATCAACAATTTTTTTTAAAATTGCTGATTTTTTTATAAGAAACATCTTCAAAATAAACATTTTCTTTTGAAAATCTACAACAAAAATGAACATTTTGTAAACAAATTATGTAAATTCAACAAAATCCCAATTTTGATTTTGAACTTGAAAGAAAAAACATCTAAAATATGCACTAAAATGAAACAAAATATTTTATTTATGCATTTTATAAGCCAACACCTAAAATATGCATAATACGAATGTCATATTCGAATTTTGTCAAGTACTTGGCACCCCTCTAGATGGCGCTATCTATGATAGTCATGTTCATATCGTGCAGTGTGCACAACGGTTTTCAATTAACATCCATTTCATTCATTGTTCCAACACTTTTTATTATCTCTGTATATATGTTATGATTGAAGTGGGTTATTTTGCATTTTGTAACATTGTCAACAAATGTTTTTTTTTGACAGACAGACAGACAGACAGACTTACTGACAGACCGATTGCACTTTTGCACCTGCCTTTGAAATGCAAACCCCCTAAAAGAGGCTCAGAGAACACTAATGTAATGTGTGTAGGGTCAAAAGTTTTATGCTTACACATGTCCTGTAGGCAAGTGCACCTATTAAAGTATAAAGCCTGACTGCCCTGCATGCCTGAGGTCACATTGTGACTAAATGGCATCAACTAACGTGCAACAAAAAAAAACTTCAAGCTACTTTAGCAAAAACAAAAAAAAGTTAATTAGTTATGCAATATAGGGGAAAGCACTTGCAACAAAAAAGTTCCAAAAAGTTGTGCAGTAGAGTTGAGTTGTGTGGTCACTCAAGTCAACTGTGATAGACAAATTTGTAAATTGATGTCAAAGTTGTGCCTAACTTGATGATATAATTTGCATAAATAGTCCACTGCAATTACTGCATAAAAGTTGATACATTTTAATCACAGTTGAAAGGAGTGAAGTCCACTCTTGATTAACATGTATCAACTGTTAGACAGCATTTGCAACAATGTTGATTTGACTGTAGACACCTTGGCATGCAAGTTGTGCTGCACAACCTTTTGTAAAATGTGCTAAAAAAAAGTTATGCATTTTAGGCAGTTTTTCAGTTGGTTGACTAAAAGAACAAGACAGCTCAATCCTAATGCAAAGCTAACAAACATTTCTAAAATTCTTGGAGCTGTGCAGTACTTGCAGGAAAGTTCATTTCATTAATGACTTTTTATGCAAGTTATCACTTGATAGTTGTATGGGCAACCACTACATCTCAACTATTAGGCACAACATATAAACCTTTTGTACTAAGAGAGTTGTGAATTTTTGGACAGTTTTTAAATTGGTTGACTTAAGTGGCTAGCCAACTCAATCCTAATGCAACATTAACAAACATTTCTGAAAATTCTTGAAGTTGTGCAGTATTTGTAGCAAAGTTGATTTGATTGTTCACCTGGCATTCAAGTTATCAGTTGTTAATTGGTTCACAGTGTGACCACCACCACCACATCTCAACTATTATGCACAACCTATAAACAGTATGTATTTTAGGCAGTTTTTCAGTTGGTTAACTAAAAACAGACAACTCAATGCTAATGCAAAACAAATACACTATTTGGAAGTGCCTGGATTTGTGCTGTACTTGTGGCAAAGTTGATTTGATTGTTGTGTCTTTTCTTGCAAGTTATCAGTTGTTAGTTGTATGGGCAACCACCACCACGAAGAGTTGTGTATTTTGGGCAGCCTTTCAATTGGTGGGTTTCAATTGCTAGCCAACTCAATCCTAATACAAAACTAATAAACAAGTTTGCAAGTGCTTGGAGTTGCGCTGTACTTGCAGCAAAGTTGATTTGATTGTTGACCTGGCATGCAAGTTATCAGCTGTTAGTTGTATGTTGCGCGTGTGTTTACTAGAAAGTTGTGCATTTTAGTTGTTGCATTTTAGTGGATATTATTACTTTGGCTCAAGGGTGTTAAGAGATTGAACAACTAACTCTTTGAAAACTTGATAGATTAAAATTGAAAATTAATGCTAGTGTTGAAAAAGAGGTGGAGTTGAAAGTTAGCCCTCGGTTATTTAATGAACTGTTTATTAAAGTGTTAGTTAGCTCTCTCCATGAGTAGCAGCTGATTTCGAATTTTGTCGCCTGTTTTTTGTTTTGTTGTTTCCATTTGAAATTCAGTTGATTCGATTTATGAGTTTCTCCCTTTTGAAACATAGATAGGACCTTTATTACAGGTTGATCTCCGCCCAATTTACAAATGAGCGATTTTTTCTTTTCTAGTGGGGTTTTTTTTTTTCAGAAGGGGCTTTAGGGGGTGGAAAGAGGGGAGAGAATTGTGTAAATTGTGCGATTTTATTTCTCATCTTTTTTTTTTCTTTCTAGTCTTTTATCTCTTTTGATCTTCACCTGCTATTTTAGTTTAAGCGGCCATTTTTTTTGAATACTTGACCAGACCAAATGTCCCCTCCCCCCTCTTAACCTCTCCAAAAAGAAATTCGCCATTTTGAATGAACTGATGTAATTTTTATTAAAATAAAACGCTTTATATATTGAAATATAATATTTTGAAACTTTTTAATATAACTTATAAATCTAAAATAATGTGTCAAAATTTTTCTAATTGAAATTTTTAATAATTAAAAAAACTTTTTAACTTAATTAATTTTTTAAAATTAAATAATTTTTCTAAAAAAATCTTGAGTGAATTTTTTTTTAAAAAAAATTAAACAACTTTTTTTTTTATTAAAGAAATTTAAAAAAACTTTTTTAATTTTAGCTGATTTTTTAAAAAAAATATGTTAATATTTAACTTAATTTTTAATTTAACTTATTTTCATATTTAAAAAAATTTAAATAACTTAATTTCAGTGATTTTTTTATTCAAAAAAAGTTAAATAACTTTTTTAAAATTTAACTGACTTTTTAAAATTTAAATGAATTTTTCTTTAAAAAATTAAATATTTTTTTAAAAAAAATTTAACTAATTTTTAATTTAACTTATTTTTTATTAAAAAAAACTTAAATAATTTTTTAAAACTCAACTGACTTTTTAAAATTTAAATGAATTTGTATTTAAAAATTTAATGAATTTTTATTTAAAAATTAAATGAATTTTTATTTAAAAATGAAATGAATTTTTATTTAAAAATGAAATGAATTATTATTTAAAAATTAAATGAATTTTTATTTAAAAACTAAATGAATTTTTATTTAAAAACTAAATGAATTTTTATTTAAAAACTAAATGAATTTTTATTTAAAAACTAAATGAATTTTTATTTAAAAACTAAATGAATTTTTATCTAAAAATTAAATGAATTTTTTATTTAAAGATTAAATGAATTTTTATTTATAAATTAAATAATTTTAAAAAAAAATTAACTAAATTTAATTTAACTACAACACCGTTATCTAACCACATTTGTTTCCACTAGAATATTAACTGTGGTTAATTTTTTTAAAACTTATGTTGTTTCCATTACAAAAAAAGTAACTTAAGGCAAAAAGCATTATGCTTTTTTTTCTAATCAAGGAGGCTAACCATGGTTAGAGGCTAGAGTTAGTCTGGATTTAAAATAAAGCTAAATTAGAGTTGTAGGTTATAAACTCTAGCCTCTAACCAACCTTTTTTATTTTGAAAAGCCATAATTCTTTTTGCCTTACTAAGTTATGAGTTATGTCAAAAAAGCTGATTTTGTTCTGTTGATTGGGACTGAGGGGGGGCGCGACCCCGACCCCAATCAAGTTTTAACTTCTAATTTGTAATACATTATCCAAGATTTTTTTTTCTACTTTTGACTATTTAGACATTACAAGGTTATTTTTTTATCTAATTAAAAATCTCTTGAAAACTTTTTTTGTTGTGTTTTTTTTTTGTTCTTCATAAAGTTTATTGTCAAAAAAAAAGTTGTTAAAACTGTTGAAAAGTTGCGCTTTTAAAAAAAGTTAACGAACACCTTTTCAAAATTAAAGGTGGAAAAAAACATTTGTCTAAAAAACTAGATAAGAAAACTTGTAAAAAAAAAATACAATTGCTTACATTATTATTTTTACTTGTTGTTTTTGTTGTACAAAAATAAACAAACAAACGCATTTCAATTGTTTGCTTTTATATATAAAAATGATACAAAATAAAAGATGTATTATTTATATCGTTAATTAGAATGATTTGTCAATATAAACGATTATTTCATTTTGATAGTGAAAATGAAAATTGGGTTTTAATGTTTTATATAAAAAAGCGGCCATTTGCAAAAGAACAATAGAAATGAATTATTGTTATTCTGAAGTGACGAAAGCAATTTTTTAAAAAAAAGTAATTTGGTGTTTTAGAAACTAGAAGAGTTAAATGTGGTTAATATGTTTTTCTTATGAATGTATAATTGAAAATAGACTTTTTTTAGCAATTTGAAAATGGATAAATTTTTATATTTTTGTAATTTGTCAGATTTTTAAAAATTAAAAATTTTAAAATATGCAAATTAAGGAGAAAATTGAATAAATATTCTGAAGTGAAGACAGCAATTTAAAAAAAAATAATTTGTTGTTTTAGAAACTAGAAGAGTAAATGGGATTAAAGTGATTCTCTTATATAATTAAAAATAAACTTTTTTAAATCAATTTGAAAATGGCCAATTTTTTAGATTTTTGTAATTTATCAGATTTTTAAATATTAAAATTTTTTAAATATGCAAATTAAGAAGAAAATAGAATAAATATTCTGAGGTTACGAAAGCAATTTTTTAAAAAAAATAATTTGGTGTTTTAGAAACTAGAAGAGTAAATGAGGTTAATGTGGATTTTCTTATATAATTGAAAATAAACTTTTTTTTATCAATTTGAAAATGGCCAATTTTTTAGATTTTTGTAATTTGTCAGATTTTTAAAAATTAAAATTTTTAAAATATGCAAATTAAGAAGAAAATAGAATAAATATTATGAAGTGAAGACAGCAATTTAAAAAAAAAATAATTTGGTGTTTTAGAAATTAGAAGAGTAAATGGGGTTAAAGTGATTTTTTATATAATTGAAAATAAACGTTATCAATTTGAAAATGGCCAAATTTTTAGATTTTTGTAATCAGATTTTTAAAGATTTTTAATCCAACATAGAACTTCTCTTAGGTGAATTTTTACTCTTCTAGTTTCTAAACACATCAAAACACAACAAAGTAAAGACAATTTCGTATGCTGTAGTTTTTTTTAGTCATTTGCATATATTATGCAATTGAAGAAAACTAGAAATGTTAAAATCAGCTTTTATGATAATTTACAAATTTTCATTTTTTTTTCACTTCAAAGTCGATTTAAAACCATTTGCAAAATATGCAAATTAGTGAAAACAATGTAATTGAATTCTTGTTAATCTGCAAGTTATACAAAAGAAGATTTTAAAAAATGAAAGTGTTTTAGAAAGTAGAAGGGTAAATGAATAACATAATGGAATTTTTATGTGATATTGTTAAAAGTAAACGTTTTTTGTCAGATTGAAAAAATTCTTAATTTATTAGATTTTTAAGACTTTTTTTATCCACCTTGAAATCCTTTTAAGTGATTTTTTACTTTTCTAGTTTCTAAATAATTTCTTAAATAGAGAATAACAAAAATGACTTATTCCATTGGTTTTTTTTTAAATCATTTTAATCATTTTGAAGAAAATATGAAAAAAAGTTGATATTAAAAGTCAACCTTTTTGTGAAAAATTAACAAAATCTCGATTTTCATTTTTCACTTCAAGTTGGCTCAAAAATCGAAAAAAAATTTTACATAAAAAAAAACTTAAAATTTGCCATTTTCAAACTGCTATAAAATGTTTATTATTAAAATTAACAACATGAAAATGTGTCATTTAGGTAATAATTTATTTATACTCTTCTAGTTTCTAAAAACACTCAAGTGTTTCTTTGAAGTAAAAGTCAGCCTAATTTAGAAGCAATTTTCATTTTATGTAAATTTGTGTCATTATGCAATTTGCATATTAACGATTTTTTTCACTCTATAACAAAAGGACCTGATGCTCACTTTTTTAGTTTATTTTTAAGGGTTCTTTTATTGAAAGGGCATCATAAATTTGACCCTTTATTACATTACTTTGAAGGTTTTTTTTTAAAGGGACCCTTTTTTTCTTAAAAAAAAAACGAAAAATGCCTATGGGAAATTTGATAGTCAATTTAATGTTAAATTGGATTTACCTTTTCTAGTCTTCTTTCAAATTGATTCAGAAACGTAGTAGGTTTTTTAGACTTAATTTGATGCTCCGTTTTTTTGCAACTTGTAATTTAATTTGCATAATTTGAAAAAATATACATTTTCACTATGTAATTCTCAATTTAATTTTTGTTTTCCTTCATTAAAAATATGTATTGAAAAAATATATTTACATAATGTTTATATTTAAATATTCTAAAAAAATTCCTTTATAATTTTTAAAAATAATAAAATTTTTAACTTAATAATAATTTTTGATTAAAATTTTAAATATTTGTTTAATATTTAATTTGTATTTTTTTTTTCATGTTTTGTATATTTGTTTAAAATTTTTGATATTTTCACTTGAATAATGTTAAAAAACAAATTGCAGAGAAAATTTTTAATTCACAGACTAGAACTCTGGTAGTTTAGAAACTTGAGGAGTAATTTTTTACGCAATTTTTTACGATGTTGGCTTAACTTTTATGTTAAAAACAAAAATGGAAAATGAGTTAATATTATTTTTTATTAAAAAAATGGGCATCTTTTTTTTTAATATTTACATATTTTTTCAAAATTTAGATATTTTTTTCAAAATTTAGATATTTTTTTCAAAATTTAGATATTTTTTTCAAAATTTAGATATTTTTTTCAAAATTTAGATATATTTTTCAAAATTTAGTTATTTTTTTTTTCAAAAATTAGATATTTTTTTCAAACATTACAATTTTTTTTGCACATTCTTTTTCAGATTTTTTACATATTTTTTTCAGAATTTAAGTTTTCAGAATTTTTTCAAAAATTTTAAATTTTTTAAAAATTTTGAAATTTTTAGTTGAAACGTTTTTTTTTTAAATGCAGAAATTTGAAGTAAAAATTTGGTTTAAAATGAAATTTTTATTAAATACTTTTTAAGTTGACACGTCAAAAAGTTACACTCTGGTTATGCTACATTTAAAAAAAAAAACTTCTATGTAAAAAAAACGTGAAAGTGGTTTAAAAACTAGAAAAGTAACTGAATCTTTTGAAGCGATTTTCATATTGATATTTATAATTATTAACTTTTAATCACAGTTTAAAAATTATTAATTTCAATTGCTTTTATTGTCATTAAGTGATTTTTTTCTCTCTCTGAATTTTAGTTTAAATTTTACGTTTTTTTAAATGATTAATTTATTTTTCTAGTTTCTTAATTTCAATTAATTTTCAATTGTTCTCTTTTATTTGCATATTTTGCAAATTTATACTTTTATTTTAAAATAGGTCTCATATATAAGTTTTAATTCATATCTATTTTTATATGAATACTTTTTAAACATTAGTTAACTTTAGAAAAATTGATTTCAAAATGGCTTTTTTTAAGTTGTCTCATTTTATTAATATGATTAATGATGTGATTGGCTTGACATTAGTGGACACCACTGACCACCATATTAAGACATATATACTTATGTTTGACCCATTTATCATCATATTAAAGCTTTCAAAGTTTTCAAAAGTCAATCAAAAAAGCATTGAAAATCTAATAATTTATTAAATTCTAACTTTTAGCACTTTTTTTTATACATTTAGTTGTGGTGCTTTGTGTGATTGCCGACAGCAGGGGGTAGAAAGCAGATAAAAAGTAGAAGAAAAAACCAAACTTTCATTGTTAATTTGTTATTTCTCACAAAAATGACATAAATATTTTACACTTAAAGAGCCGGAAATTTATTAATAATTTATGACTAGAGCTCGGACATTTATGCAATATTAAGCAAATGTTTCTCAATCTGTGGCCCAAGTGCCAATTTTGAAGTAATCATCATCATCATTAGAGCAACCAATAATTATGTTTTTCCTATTAATAAAAACGCTGGTTAGAGGCTAGATGTCTGGTTACTATCAGTTGTCAGTTCTAGCCTCTAACCAGCGTTTATTGGTTAAAAAGCCATAGTTGTTTGATTTAAACTTGATAGTTACTTTACAATTCGACTGAGAAACATTTTTTCTTGATATTGCTTAAAAATATATTAATAATTTTATGACTAGAGCTCGGATTTTTATGCAATATTAAGCAAATGTTTCTCAATCTGTGGCCCAAGTGCCAATTTTGAAGTAATCATCATCATCATCATTAGAGCAACCAACAATTATGCTTTTCCTAATAATAAAAACGCTGGTTACAATTACAATTAGTACTCTGCTAGCAGCCAAATAGGCCTATGGCAGAGGGACATAAAATTGTCAAGCACATACATGTATATAAAAACAAAATGAATATACAATTGTCAATCCCACAAAACAAAATTATCCCCATTCACCACTGCCTCGGGAAGAGAGTTCCATTGTCTTATAACTAACTGTAGGAGGCTAGATGTCTGGTTACTATCAGTTGTAAGTTCTAGCCTCTAACTAGCGTTTTTTTTTTGTTAAAAAGCCACAGTTGTTTGATTTAAACTTGATAGTTACTTTACAATTCAATTGAGAAACATTTTTTTCTTGATATTGCATAAAAATCCGAGCTCTATTGATGACTTTAATGCAAATTTTTGGCAATAATTAAGTCCAGTTAGAAATGCAAATATTTGAATAAATTAAACCTCATTAATAATTCAAATTTAAACATGCATTGCATTTATGCATATACAATGCTATAATTAATACAATTTGAACAAAATACAATGAAGTATTTTAAATTTGGGTTATTTGTCTTAATTAATTTGTTTAAAATTAATAATTTCTTTATTGTTAACAAAAAAAATTGAACAGGATCATTTTTTTTCTGTTGTCTTCTCATTATTGTACATTATACAATTGTATTTGACCATATGTCTCTGTAAATGTTTGCGTTTATTAGTTTTATTTTCCCCTTTTTATCCTACTTTATCCCCTTTTTTTCCTCTCTCTCTCCAGCCACCCCTCCAATTGTCAACAAAATGACATTCATGAAGCGTTTAATTTGAAGAAACTTTGAACAATGGAGAACAAAAAAACAATGATTGTCATAGAAGTAAAATAGAAGCAGAAGGTTCAAAATAAACGATTTGGCTTTCTCTCTATCTTGTTTGCCCTAAAGCTAAATTTTAGGCAGCCATCTTGTTCTTGTGGACTAATTCTATTATTGTATTGTAATGAAGAAATTGTCTCCCCCACCCCCAGCCCCACCCTCTCCCTCCATTATTTTTATTTACATAAATGATAATTAGAGCTCGGATTTTTATGCACTATCAAGCAAAATGTTTCTCAAGCTGTGGCCCAAGAGCCAACTGTAAAGTAATAATGAAGTTTAGATCAAACAACAACAATTATGGGTTATTAATAAAAAAAAGCAGGTTAGAGGCTAGAACAGACAACTAATAGTAACCAGATGTCTAGTCTCTAACGTGTCTTTTTAATTAGAAAAAACAAACAGAATCAAACAGACTAAATGTTAAAAAAGCCATTAAATGAATGAAGTGATTCATTTTTACTCTTCTAGTTTCTAATAGATTGTCAATTTTTATTTCATACTGCTGCTGCTTCTAAAATGCACAATAATATCAAAAATTTTGTTTCATTGTTCCGTTTCCCTTTTAAAGGTAATTAATAAATAATATGAAAATCAGTTTGATCCATTTACTTTTCTAGTTTATAAAACAGTTTCAACTTCTACTTTAATATTGCTTGTAAATTGCATAATAACTAGAAGTTCTATAACTTCTATTCTATTGTTCTACTTCATTTACATATTTTGCAAATGGCTACCTATTCTAAGTGTGGCTCTGAATAAGCTCCAAATTGAAGAAGCGCCAAATTGAACAAATACCAGATTGAATGTGGTGGTTATTCAAGTTTGTCATTTGTTGAATTTGGCGTTTGTCGAATTTGCTGTTTATTCAGCTTGACATTTGTTCAGTTTAGCACTTATTCAGTTTGGCATTTGTTCAATTTGGCGCTTGTTAAGTTTGGATTTTGTTGAATTTGCTGCTTATTCAGTTTGGCGTTTGTGCAATTTGGCGCTTATTCAGTTTGGAGTTTGTGCAATTTGGCGCTTATTCAGTGTGGCGTTTGCTCAATTTGGCACTTATTCAGTTTGGCATTTGCTCAATTTGGCACTTATTCAGTTTGACATTTGCTCAATTTGGCGCTTATTCAGTTTGACATTTGCTCAATTTGGCGCTTATTCAGTTTGACATTTGCTCAATTTGGCGCTTATTCAGTTTGGCATTTGCTCAATTTGGCACTTATTCAGTTTGGCATTTGCTCAATTTGGCGCTTATTCAGTTTGACATTTGCTCAATTTGGCGCTTATTCAGTTTGACATTTGCTCAATTTGGCGCTTATTCAGTATGACATTTGCTCAATTTGGCGCTTATTCAGTATCACATTTGCTCAATTTGGCGCTTATTCAGTTTGGCATTTGCTCAATTTGGCGCTTATTTAGTTTGGCATTTGCTCAATTTGGCGCTTATTTAGTTTGGCATTTGCTCAATTTGGAACTTATTCAGTTTGGCATTTGCTCAATTTGGCACTTATTCAGTTTGACATTTTCTCAATTTGGCACTTATTCAGTTTGGCATTTGCTCAATTTGGCGCTTATTCAGTTTGGCATTTGCTCAATTTGGCACTTATTCAGTTTGACATTTTCTCAATTTGGCACTTATTCAGTTTGGCATTTGCTCAATTTGGCGCTTATTCAGTTTGGCATTTGCTCAATTTGGCACTTATTCAGTTTGACATTTTCTCAATTTGGCACTTATTCAGTTTGACATTTTCTCAATTTGGCACTTATTATGTTTGGCTTTTGTTCAATTTGGCGCTTATTTAGTATTCAGTTTGGCTTTTGTTTAATTTGGCGCTTATTTAGTATTCAGTTTGGCGTTTGTTCAATTTGGCGCTTATTTATAGTCGCCTCATTCTAATGACAAATTTATTAAAAGATGTTTCAACAAATTTGTCAAAACAATGAAGAAAATAAATCTAAATTAATACATTATAAATTTAAAAATGAACAGACCACAAAAACAACAACAACAACAAGAAAAAGACAAGTTGAAAAAAGCCAACAAAAATGTTTTAAATTTTTGTTTTTTTCATTTTGAACTTGTTGGAGGTTTTTTTTTTTTAGATATTTTTGACCGTTGGCTATTTTAATAATTAAGTGGCGTGAGTTGATTTCAAGTGTTATTGAAGCAGGTGTAACTTTTATAATACATGTAATTCAATGGCAGAAGCTGACTTTTTATTTTTTGTTTCAAGAGGTTTTTTTTTCCACCCTCTTTTCAAAAAATACATGAGAAAAGTGGGTGGTGGTCATTCATAACAAAAAAAATAACACAATGGGTCCGAGGGTATAAAAAAATGACCTCCTCTTATGTCATAAACTAACAATGTAAAAAGCTAATTTTTAAAAGCTCCTCCCCTTTTTTTGTCAGATGTGGGCGGGGGGGAGAGGTTTAAAAAAATGAAAATCTTGCAAATTGCAACTGCTCCAATATAATTATTAATTCAGAAAATGCCTTCACTTTTGACATTGAGATAATGTGTATTTTCTAGTCCCCATTAAGAGCATTCTTAAAAGTGTTTATTGTGAAAAATCTAAGATAGAGGGAGAGAGTATATATAGTTTATTTTTTAAAATGTTCTGATTGACCGGAAGAAGCAACTGGTTTTCATTTGGCTTTAATAGACTTATTTTTTTTTTTAAATATTTTACTCGAATTATTACTTAAAACAGATGCAATTTTAATAGTTTTTGATTTCATTTCTAGTATTTTATATTAAGTCCTATTTATTATAAAAAAAACAATAACACGTTTTTATTGTGATTAATTATCTTTGATTAAAGAAATATATTTTAAAATTACTTTTTGCCGCCAAGGACAACAACTTTTAACAAAAAAAAACTGAAAATGAACTTTTCATTATAATTATTATTATTGTTATTATTATTCTTGATGACAAATTTGATAATTTTTAATTCAGTTCTTAGGGGTTTTTTTAACAATTGTTTATAGATAAGTTTTTTTTAGAAAAAAAAAATTGCAAGACATGAATTAAAACAAAAGTAATTAACCAAACAAACAGTCTTCATTGGATTTGATTTATATTCGATTGTGATTATATTTTTTTAAACATCGGTTAAACCAACAATGTAATAGAAGAATGAAGTACGGAAACCTTTAAATTAAATTGCTATTGTGTTTATTTAGATTAAATTGCACGTTTTATATTATTTAAATTAAATTGCACGTTTTATATTATTTAAATTAAATTGCACGTTTTGTATTATTTAAATTAAATTGCTTATTTTAAATTATTTAAATTAAATTGCACATTTTAAATTATTTAAATTAAATTGCACATTTTATATTATTTAAATTAAATTGCACATTTTATATTATTTAAATTAAATTGCACGTTTTGTATTATTTAAATTAAATTGCACGTTTTATATTATTTAAATTAAATTGCACGTTTTGTATTATTTAAATTAAATTGCACGTTTTATATTATTTATTTAAATTAAAATTGCACATTTTATATTTATTTAAATTAAATTGCACATTTTATATTATTTAAATTAAATTGCACGTTTTGTATTATTTAAATTAAATTGCACGTTTTATATTATTTAAATTAAATTGCACGTTTTGTATTATTTAAATTAAATTGCTTATTTTAAATTATTTAAATTAAATTGCACATTTTAAATTATTTAAATTAAATTGCACATTTTATATTATTTAAATTAAATTGCACATTTTATATTATTTAAATTAAATTGCACGTTTTATATTATTTAAATTAAATTGCACGTTTTATATTATTTAAATTAAATTGCACGTTTTATATTATTTAAATTAAATTGCACGTTTTATATTATTTAAATTAAATTGCACGTTTTATATTATTTAAATTAAATTGCACGTTTTATATTATTTAAATTAAATTGCACGTTTTATATTATTTAAATTAAATTGCACGTTTTATATTATTTAAATTAAATTGCACGTTTTGTATTATTTAAATTAAATTGCACGTTTTGTATTATTTAAATTAAATTGCACATTTTAAATTATTTAAATTAAATTGCACATTTTAAATTATTTAAATTAAATTGCATATTTTGTATTATTTAAATTAAATTGCACATTTTGTATTATTTAAATTAAATTGCACATTTTATATTATTTAAATTAAATTGCACATTTTATATTATTTAAATTAAATTGCACATTTTAAATTATTTAAATTAAATTGCACATTTTATATTATTTAAATTAAATTGCACATTTTATATTATTTAAATTAAATTGCACATTTTAAATTATTTAAATTAAATTGCATATTTTGTATTATTTAAATTAAATTGCACATTTTGTATTATTTAAATTAAATTGCACATTTTATATTATTTAAATTAAATTGCACATTTTATATTATTTAAATTAAATTGCACATTTTAAATTATTTAAATTAAATTGCACATTTTATATTATTTAAATTAAATTGCACATTTTAAATTATTTAAATTAAATTGCACATTTTAAATTATTTAAATTAAATTGCATATTTTGTATTATTTAAATTAAATTGCACATTTTGTATTATTTAAATTAAATTGCACATTTTATATTATTTAAATTAAATTGCACATTTTATATTATTTAAATTAAATTGCACATTTTAAATTATTTAAATTAAATTGCACATTTTATATTATTTAAATTAAATTGCACATTTTATATTATTTAAATTAAATTGCACATTTTAAATTATTTAAATTAAATTGCATATTTTGTATTATTTAAATTAAATTGCACATTTTATATTATTTAAATTAAATTGCACATTTTATATTATTTAAATTAAATTGCACATTTTAAATTATTTAAATTAAATTGCACATTTTATATTATTTAAATTAAATTGCACATTTTATATTATTTAAATTAAATTGCACGTTTTATATTATTTAAATTAAATTGCACGTTTTGTATTATTTAAATTAAATTGCACATTTTAAATTATTTAAATTAAATTGCACATTTTAAATTATTTAAATTAAATTGCATATTTTGTATTATTTAAATTAAATTGCACATTTTGTATTATTTAAATTAAATTGCACATTTTATATTATTTAAATTAAATTGCACATTTTATATTATTTAAATTAAATTGCACGTTTTATAGTATTTAAATTAAATTATCCATTTTATATTATTTATTTAAATTAAACTGCAGATTTCATATTTAATTGAATTAAATACATATTTTATATTTATTTGAATTAAATTGTACATTTTATATTTAAATTAAATTGCACTAACACTTCTTGAACTCTGGTTATTCTGTTTTTCAGGTGAAAAATTAACATAAATTTGAATATGTTTTAGAAACTAGAAAGGTAGCTCAATCACTTAAGCGTATTTTTATGTTGATATATCTTTCAAAATGAGCTTTTTATGTCAGATTGTAAATGGACCCATCTGTAAATAGGCAATATGTTTCTTTTTTAAAATTTTTGTCCATAAAATGTTTAATTTGAAAGATATCAAAACATAAAAATATCCTTTATGTGATTGAGCTACTCTTCTAGTTTCTAAAACAATTTCTATTTTTTTTTTCTTCATAGTTTTGAACCTGAAAGACAGAATAATAAATTAATCAAGAGTTTGAAAATCAGCTGTTCATAAACCATCTTAATTAAAATTATTGAACCAAATAATTTATAATTTTAATGAACTTTTTTGGTTGCAATTTTTCAGAAATTTTACACATTTTTTTTTTCTGACAAAAAAAATAGAAAAATTTGGGTTCAAATTCTGTTATATTTTGAAATATGTTGTCAACACACAGAGACAATTGTGGCTAAACCAATTTTTAACAATAAGCTTTAGGGCCTCTTGAGTGGTCATGCTGTGTAATGACTTAACTCTGGACCCTCTTTTTTTTTCTCAAAAAAAAAAGTGGTCCCTAATGAAGCACATATGTATCTTAAGGGACCACACACAAATACATAAAAAAATTTAAAGGTTTTTTCCTACAAAATAACAAACTTAACTCCATTGTTGTTAGCCATTAATTAATTTAGACATAACAAGGAGCATCATTGTGTAAGAGAAATGACCACCGGTTGTGTAGGACATGGGTCAAACCTGATGTCCGGCCACTTTACTATGGGACCCCCCTCTCTCTCTCTCACTCTCTTCCCCTTATATTAAGAGGGGTGGAGGGTCCCAATACTAAGTGGCACGTGCTTCTCACACGCGTACATCAAATATTGGAAGTCAAAAAAAAAAAAAGAGAAATATTCCAAAAATGGTCCTAAAATTAAGTAACTTCTGCTGGTCAAACTTCATGTGTCCACTCAATTATCTTTATAATTGGGCCTTTTTTTCTTCTTTTTCTGCTTCTGAGAGATTGAAGAATGGGAAATCCATTTTCAGTTAAAATTTGACACATTTTTCTGAAAAAAAAAACACACACCATCTGAAATGTATTTTTTTGTGTGTGGTTTTTCTTTGTTTTGTGCAAAAAATTTTTTTTTGAAAGTTTGTTAGAAAATCTGAAAAATGTTAATTTGCAGGAAGTTGTTTGAAATTGAATAAGACATTTCTTAAAACTTAATTGAAAGAGACAAAAGATAATGTTGATTATGGTTGCAGAATATAATTGGTCAAATTATATGAGATTTTCTTTCCTTCAAAAAGTTCTTTGTTTAGAAAATCGTATAATTTTCTTTAAAAAAAACTACAGCAAAACAAATAAGGGTATAATCTGATATGCAGAAAAACGCCAACTGAAAATGCGACTGAAAAAGGATTTTTTTAAAACTTAATTTAAGAGACAGAAGATAATGTTGATATTAATGTTGATTATGTTGATTATATATATCACATAATTTTCTTAAAAAAACCAACTGTGAAATCTGTCTTGATATGCAGAAAACGCAAACTGAAAACGCGACTGAAAAATAAGTTTCTCTTAATTTAGATAATTCTAATTTATTTATTTAGTAGAAAATATGCAGAAAGAAAAACTGAATTTCTTACTTTTTTTTTCTCCAAATTTAGTTAAATTCTGTTTTCAGTTTCATTTTCAGTCAGCGTTTTTCAACATTTACTTTAATCATAATTTGTACATAGTTGTAAATCATTTTATTTATAATTTGCCTATTATTTGTATAATTTAAAATTCATTATTTGAGATTTTAAGTCTTAATTGCTAAAATTAAAATTGCGAAAGGTGGGTCTGCTCAAAGACCTTTTTTTTACCAGGGTGTCAGGAGAAATTAAAAGTTTTTCTTAGAGACTAGAAGAATCAATGAATAACGTTTTTAATTTTTTTACTCTAAAAATTGTCCGTAGTTAAAGTTTTGAATAGTTTAAAATTTTACTAAAAAACAAAATGTTTTTCTAATAAAAAATAGACTCATTTTTTGGGCAAACATTTTTTAATGATTTTTTTTATAGTTTCTTGAAAATCTATAAAAACATTTTTTCACATTTGGTAATTTATACAAAAAAAAAACAACAAAGTTTATTTTGAAAGATACTCTTCTAGTTTCTATGACGCTACAAATTCCTTCTTAATGTAATAAAGATAAAGTCATAATTAAAATATTTAATGTTAAATATTTCAATTTTTGGCTTTTTTAAACTCATTTTTTTATGGGGGGGGGACATTTTTCATAATTTTTTTTGTTTTTGTCAAAAAAAAAACCCCCTCTGAATTTATTTAGTAAATATTTAAATTATATATTGTGATCATCAGAAATGACTCAGTATTTTTTTTATTACAATGAAAACTAAAATATATAATCGTTTTTTTTTTGTGTATATGTAAACCATTGAATTTAAGGGGGTGGGGGTTGGAGGGTGATATGTAAAACCAATATCAGTTTTTTTTTGGGAGGTTTTTTGTTTTCTATTATGTTCCAACAAGATGATGAAAAATAAACAATTCTCGGACTCTTATGGAGGAGAGAGGTCCGTCATATGGTCAGTTCCCGCGCCTCCTCCTCCTCCTATATTCACTTTAAACAACCACTTTAGAAAACACATTGTTGAATTATTTTTACTAGTTTATTCTAGTCTCGTATATTTTTTTTGAGAGAGAGAGTAGGAGGAGAAAAATCAGAGTATATTTCTTTGGTTTATTTTTTCTCTCTCTCTCTCTTTTTTATCATTGTGTTTTTAAGAGCATCATCATATTACAATTATTGTTCATTATTGACAATCGATTTCAGGTGACCATATTTAGTTCGGACTTTTATGCAAATAAATATCAATGCAAACAATTCACAGGCAGTTAGAAATAGGTCAAAACTTCAGTTAGCTCCGCCCTTGTGATGACGACTGGCAACTTCTAATTTGGCTGGTTATGTAGTCTGACGTTGAAAAGTCCGGAGCATGTGACGTCAGACTTCATAACCAGCCAAATTAGAAGTTGCCAGTCGTCATAACATGGGCGGAGCTAACTGAAGTTTTGACCTATTTCTAACTGCCTGTAACTGTTTCTCACTCTGTGGCCTAAGTGCCAATTGTGAAGTAACAATCCCCTGTTTAGATCAGGAACACTGGTTAGAGGCTACAACTGTAGTTGACAACTGATAGTAAATTAGTAACCAGATTTCTTAGCCTATAACCAGGATTTTGTTGATTAAAAAAAATTAATTGCAGTTGCTCCAATGATGATGATGATGATGGTGATTACTTGGGGTACAAATTGAGAAACATTTGCTTGATGTTGCATAAAAATCCGAACCCTAATAATTAACCGGTTTTTATCAATTGATAAGAGAGAAGCTTTTTTAAATGGGTTTCGGTTATTGTTTTCTGATATAATAATTTACTTTTGAAATACTTGAAAGTTTGAAGTTGAAATTAATGTGATTATATTGTAATCATGCTCTAGATTTTGAAGGAAAAATCACTAAAAAGATAACTTAAAGTGTTTTAAGTTATCAAAATTGCAATTTTGGCGCCCTCTTTTTGAATTTCCTCATTTTTTAAAAAAAATGAAAAGAAGATAATAAAGCAAACCATAATTTTATCATTAATAACTTGCAAATTAGTTTAAAAAATCGTTTGTTTTTATATTTCGCTCTTCATTTGTTATTAAACTCTCATCTGTTGAGATTCTGCAGTTTTAAACTCAATTTCACTTTCGGTCTTACAATCTAGTATATAATTAATGAAAATAATTTAAATTTATAAACATTTGATCTATAAAAATAGTTAAATTTATTCTTTATTTGTGTTTGAAGATGAGATTTTAACTTAAATGTTGTAGAAACCATCAAGAGGTTGTACATGTGTGGCCGTGTGGCGACATAGTGTTTGCGGCCACATTTTAGACGACAGTTTTCCATCGCTCTCAACGATTTTACTAAAAAACTAGAATAGATAAGCCAAATTTTTAGTTAGATCTTGATTATTAGATGATAAACAAAGGTGATGATGTGACAAAGTTTCAGGTGGGCAACATTTTGTGTACATAGTAGAGTTGAGAGTACGAAATCGAGAGTTGGAGCTCGGTGTTTGTCGGCCACATCACTTTTTTCTCTCTCTGCTCTCAGCTCTCACATCTGTACTGATGGACAACAGGTGTCTATTTTTACCTCCACCCTCTACTAAAACACACATATGGTGTATTAATTTATATTTGTTTGATATCTTTAGTCAATTTAAACACGATAAAAATGATTTTTTTTTCTCTCTCTTCTTCTAAAAACCACAACTCTCAATCTGTTTGTGATCTGAATATTAAAAAAAAAGTCACACATTGTCTCAATTGCATCAAATCTATCTTTTCACATCATTCTGTCTATTTGAAAGTTTTAAATAAAAAAAATGTTTTCCAATACAAATATTGACAAATTAATGGAACCTAACAGGCTAGAAGAGTCATTGAAATAACATTTTTTTCCGATTGTGAAAGTTGACAATTTTTTTTTGGTGTTGTAATCCATTAGTTCATGTTACTCATCATCAACCACATAATGAATAATATTGAAACTATCTCTGAATTGTCCTTTACCCCCCCCCCCCCCACACACACACATTTATACCCCTCCCCCATATATGTGTGGGTCATGAAAGGGTTTTTTTTTCTAGGTCTCTTCCCACGAAAGAACTTCTAAATAAAAAAAAACCTGACCCTTAAAAATCTGTCCCTGGGGTTAAGTCCTGTCTGAGTCCTTTCTAGTCTGTTAATATCAAATCTTTATACTGTAGTTATGTAGAAATTTTTTTGGGTGAAGTTCAAAAAAGAGATCCCTAATTTAATGTGGACAGGACAGGACACGCGTTCAAAAAAAAAAATCCCTTTTATTTTGTGAACGGGTTATCCCTTAAACACGTGGCCACCAAATATTAGGGAGATTCTTTTTTTTTCTCTCTATATTTTTCCACTTTTAACAACGATTCATATTCAAATGAATCCACTTTTTATTTATTTCTTAAACAGTCTGATGTAAAAATTATCATAAGGATAATAATTTTGTTGAAAAATTTTCAAGGGGTTAATTGTGTATGTATTTGGGGGGGGGGGGCAGGTGGAATCACTTATTATCTCTCCCCTTATTTCTTATCATCATAACCCGTTATATTCAAATTTTTCCCTACTTTTTTTTTTAACCCCTTCTATTTTTATTAAGTCCTTTTCCTTCCTTCCTTTTCTCCTTTGAAACCCATTTAATATAAAACCCAGGGGTTTTTTTCTTCTCCTTTATTTCTGAATTATATAAAGTATCTTCAACCCTCTAAAAAATTATTTTAGCCCTGAGGATACTTATAAATAATATTGAATATTAAAATATTTGCTTAAAAAGTAGAAAGTACTCGAGACGACAAAACGCTGAGGATGATGGACACAAGTGACCTACTGACCTTTCTGAGCTTTTTTTAATGCAAATATCAAAAGTAAATGTTTCTCAAATTGTGGCCCAAGTGCCAAATTGTGAAGTAATCATTCATCATCATTATAGAAACTGCAAATCTGGGATTTTTTTTTCTAATCAAAAAGGTAGGTTAGAGGCTATAATTCTGGTTTAACTTAAGAATAAGAAAATTTTTAGAAATTTGGTGAAAAATAGAAAAAATTTAGACAAAAAAATGTAAGCGAAAAGTGTAGTTTTTTTTTTTTTTAGAAATTTTGACAATAACAAAAAAAAACAAGTAAACTTTTTAGAAACTTTTAGCAAAAAATGAGTACATTTTTCGATATTTAGACAGAAAAAAATGAGTAAAATGTGTTGTTTTGATATTTAGACAAAAAAATAAGTAAAATGTTTGGATACTTAGACAAAAAAGGAGTAAATTTTTTCTATATTTAGACAAGAGTTGAGTAAAATTTTTTCGATATTTAGATACAAAAATGATTAATTTTTTTTGATATTTAGACAAAAAATGAGTAAAATTTTTCCATATTAAGACAAAAAATAATTTACATTTTTTTATATTTAGTCAAAAAATGAGTAGAATTTTTAGATATTTAGACTAAAAAATTAGTCAAATTTTTAGAAATTGATTTTAGAAGTTTTAACAACAAAGTTGTATAAAATAAAGCTCTGCTGCATTTGTCAGAATTTCAATTAGTTTTTCAATTAATTTTAACACAAATTTCACAACAAAAACTTCACAACTGTTTGCCAATAAATAATAAAGTAGTGTATATTAATGATGGTCAGAAAATCTCAGCTGCAGGCTATTGGTGGGCCTAATATTGGTATTAAACCTAATAGACATTGATGGACATATGGGGTCATTCTTTACTAAAGATTTTTTTTTTGGCTCAAATGTGTGTTTGTATTGGTCATTCATTCAATTACTTTTATATTTGCATAAGATTTCATTCAATTTGAACTTATTTTTTTTTAAAAAAAATGAACTATTGTTTGTTTGCCTTTACTTAAAATGGTTGCAATTCAACTCTTTTAATATGCAAAGTGGGAATAGAGTGGACATTGCAAAAAAATAAAACTTTCAATGAGTTGTTATGTATGGTCGCAATAAAAGTTTTCAGAATGTCCGGTTGAAGTTTCGTGTGGTCATTGTTAGTATAATAAAATAGAAGGAAAGTCTAAATACAGCTGTTTATTTTATTAATTTTATTCACGAATTTATGTTTGAAAATGTGGCCCAAGTGCCAAATTGTAAAGTAAACATCATCATCATTATCATCATTAAAAAGGCTGGTTAGAGGCTAGATGGGCTGGATACTCTTAGTTGTCAACTAGAGTTCTAGCCTCTAACTAGTGTTTTTGATTAAAAAAACAAAACATAATTATTGGTTGATCTCTAAACAGGAGATTGTTACTTCACAGTTGGCACTTGGGCCACAGTTGAGAAACATTTGCTTGACAGTGCATAAAAGTCCGAGCCCTAATAAATCACCCCTTCTAGTTTCTTTTAATTTTGCAATAGAAAGACACAATGTCTTTTCTTCAATCACTTAAGAGGTATTTTTCAAATAAACATATTATAGACAAAAATGGTTAGAGGCTAGATGGCTGGATTTTTATGCAAATATCAAGATATTTGCATAAAATCCATGCCCTAATTATTAATAATTTTCGTGAGATTCCTTTAATTCTTAATTACTGACTGCATTATTTAACATGATGATTTAATTAATGACATTTAATTAGTCATTGGAAGTAAATTAAATAATTTAAGAAAAAGTAAGAAAGATTTGAAGAAAAAAAAAATGATTGTAATTTTTCTTCAAATAAGTTTTAAAAGCTTTTTCAATTTAAAATTTGCTATATTTTGTTCACATGAAAAATATTAAAAAATATGCTTTGAAATTTAGACAAATTAATAAAGTTTTGAACAATAATTACTAATATTTGAAAATAAATCGCATTTTAAAGTGAAATTTCTTGAAAATACTTTTTATTGCTTTCACAATATAGTTTATGTTAATTTTCTGTTTAGTTAGTTTATGGTTTAAGAACTTCCTTATTAGATAACTTTTTACTTTTAAATTTATGCAAAAATCTATAAGAAAGTAGAATTTATAAGAGTAATGTTTACATGTTTTAAAATAAACTTTTTATTGCAATTTGAAATTATTGATCTACATCAATTTACTACATCGAAGGCTTTGAAAAAATTCTTTGTTTTTCACCAGTTGTTAAATACTAAACAGCAAATTTGCGACTGTGTAAAGCAACATTTAGGAATTATACAAAGTGCGTTAGAAACTAGAATAGTAGGCGGAATCTATATGAAGTGTTTTCAGGTTAATATCTTTAAAAATAAACTTTTAATGCCCTTTGGAAAACTGACAAAAAGATTAGGTTTCTATTTGAAAATAAAAGACTACAACACAATGTTGTATTTTTTAAAATATCAACATGTTGAATATTTCTTTACTCTTCTACTTTTTACTACATTTTTATTTTCAGTTACTTCTGAAAACCTTAGGGTTTGTATTGTAATGCACAGACCACAATTTGGCCACTTTTCGACTGCAGAATGAAGTCGAAGGTGGTTGGAATGTGGTTACAATGTATTTTCTATAGAAAGACTCAATGTGGTCGGTTTTAGTGACAACCTGACTTCATTTTGCAGTCGAAAAGTGATGAAAAAGTGGTCCGTGCTTGTGTGCCAAGGGCCTAAGTTCTTTAGGATTGGAACACAATGTTCACTTTTTGACTACTTTTCGACTGCAGAATGAAGTCGAAGGTGGTTGGAATGTGGTTACAATGCATTTTCTATGTAAAAGACTCAAGGTGGTTGGTTTTGACAACAACCCGTCTTCATTTTGCAGTCAAAAAGTGGTTTGTGTGTCAAGGGCCTTACACAAAAAAGTATTTTTTTTAGAAGACCCACTGACCGACCACCTGGGCACAAAATGCTTCCTGAAACCCCAGAGTTTTTATGAGGTCCATGGGGATTTATGTCTCCTAAATTGTAGTATGAACTTTGAACTTTTGCGAAGTTGGTGTTGGTCCTATAACATGGCAGTGAATGACTCAATTGGGAACAGATTATCTGATAATTTTTGTCTCCAGTATGGAATTGTGATTATTGAGACCAATAATTCATTCAGATCAAGATACACTTTTGAATGCTCTTTTTATTGTATTTTTATTATGAATATTTTTTATTCAATTTTTATTTTGGCAAAATGAAAATATGTCTAAATATTTTTTTCGGTGGTTTTCTCTTTCAATTTTTTCTTTCTTTCTGAGAGTTAAGATAACCATCAAATAACTAACTGTTCATAGAGAGACGTGACCCTCCTACTTTTCTATTTTGCTTCCCTTATATTTTTTTAACTCGAATCTTATCCTCCCCTCCTCTCTCATTCAAATATTGTATATTTGGGAAGTGTTCCAGATTGAAATCCAAAATGTACACCTATAAATTGTGTCTCAAATCTAAAGAGAGAAAGAAAAGCAATATACACAAGGGGGGAGAACGAAAAAAAAAACTAGAGGGGTAAAAAAACTTACTAACATAAGCAAACATAGGGAGTAACTTCAAAAGATGCTTTAAAAAAAAATGAAAATTTCAATTTAAAAATGTGCTTTTAATGCTTTTCATGATAGAAATGCAGAAAATCGCATATAAATTGAAGAAATTCTGGAAAACATTTTTATAAAAATAATATTTAAAAGTTTACAAATGTACTTAAATGTTGAAAAATGCTTAAATTTACAGAAAAATTGCATTTTAATGTGGGGGGGGGTACCTTTGTGGCGCAAGTGCCAATTCTAAAGTAATCATCATCATTAGAGCAAATGTAATTATGCTCATTTTTAAAATAAATAGGCTGGTTAGAGGCTAGATGTCAAATTACTATTAGTTGTCAACTAGATTTCGAGCTTCAAAATATTAATACTAAAGGTTAGGCCTCAAATTTTTATGCAAATTCAAGCAAATGTTAATTAATTTCTGGCAGGCACCTTATTTTTTAAGTATGTGTCTGCAGATTGCCTAGGCAATCTGCAAAACCACCAAACTGCTAGTGAATCTGCAAAATTCAATAGAATTTATCTGTTGAATTTTGCAGATTCACTAGCAGGTTGGTTGTTTTGCAGATTGCCTAGGCAATCTGCAGATTGAAAGTAACACATGCATTTAAGAATAACTTTCAGCATTGTAAATAAAATTTCATAAAATGAAAAATAATTAGTATTAAAATATTAAAACATTTAAAATGCTTTTAATGCTTTTTTTAAAAAAAATTAGTAGAAGGGCCAAACTGTGTGGAATATTTGCTTATTTTTTAAAAAAAAAAATTGTATGTGATATCAATGACATAAAAATGGTAGATTTGTTTTCTGCTTTTTCATCCAAACATCATTGACGACATATCAAATATAACTTATATAGAATAGAAGACAGCTGCATAGACATATTATAATATCCACTATATAATAACATCTTTATTACCCTCCCCTCCCCTTTTATTTACCCCCTCCCTCTCCTTAAGCCCCCATATTTGCCCAAAAAAACGTAGAATAGATATATATATATATATATATATTATTAATAATAAAAGAGGGATTATATTTCATATTTCGATAGGAACCAACTAAGTTATATCATCATCCTGTCATCATTCAAATAAGTTGCCAGAATTCATTTAGGCCCTACTAACAGTGATGGGGGGGGGCCCTTAGGGTTTTTTTTAAATAAAAGTTTGGGACCTTCAAAACTATAAACCACCTTAAAATATATTTATGAACTTTTTAGTCTGATTATTCTGTCTTTCAGGAACAAAATTAAGAACAAAATAAATCTATAAAGTGTTTTAGAAACTAGAAGGGTCATTAAATCACGAGTGTTTTCGACGAGTGATATCTTTCGAAATAAATTTTTGACAAAAATTTAAAAAAAAATATCATCTGCTTAAAGTTGAGACATTTTTCATATGGGAAATAAAAGTTTATTTTAAAATATATCAAACATGAAAATTATCTTTTAAATGATTGATTTACCCTTCTAGTTGCTAAAGTACATTCAACTTTGTCTGAATTTTGCATCTGAAAAACAAGATTAAGTTCAATCAAGAGGTGGATGATTTAAAAAATATAAAGAAAATCGATTTATTAATTATAAATTAACACCTTTTTTACATCTTGAAGTATTTTTATATTAATATTATTTAAAAAGGTGATTATGTTACATTTTAAAATTTAAATATTTAATATTTTGAATGATTAATACACAAAATAGTGAAAAATATCATTAATAAATTAAACTATAAATACTGAACATATTGCAATTGTTATTGGGTTTATATTTTTGGGTTTTGACAATGTATTTCACATGCTGCAATTGAACTTGTGTCCTTCTGTCATAGGTCTTCTTGGCTACTTGCAGAGTAATTTTTTTTAAATTTAAATAATTACCATTTTGAATGATCAATACAAAAAATAGTGAAAAATATCATGAATAACTATGAATACTGAACTCATTACATTTGTTATTGGGTTTTGACAAAGCATTTCACATGCTGCAATTGAACTTTTGTCCTTCTGCCACAGGTCTTCTTGGCTTGCTTGCTGAGTAATGTTTTCTCAAGTTAAAAATTCAAGAAAAAAAATGAAAGTGTTCAAAGTTTACTATAATATTTTTGAAAAAAGAAGTATACGAATTGGACTTCTGTCCTTCTGCCACAGGTCTGATCGGCTTGTTTGCAGAATAATTATTTTTTTCAAAATTAAAAAAAAATGCAAATTGTCAAATTTATGAAAAAATTATGCGATTTAAATCAATAAATCCACCCTTGGAAACGTAATTTTATGATGGTAGGTAGGAATATTCAAATGGTAGGACCTCCCATTGGACAGGTTCGTCCAACATCTGTGATGATGGTTTTTTTTATATTGGTAATTCATTACCCATGACTAACTGATTTTTCACTTTTTTATTCGCTCCGTTAAACTAAAACACAATTGTAAAAAATACAATATAATGTGCATAATTCAAAATAATAATATAGACCTAAACACATTACAAATGAATATCTCTTATTAGATCTTCTAATATGAAATATGTCTCTACTCTCACCCTGTATATTATTATTATTATTATTATAATAATAATAAAACACATTTAGTCATAATGTGTTGAAACGCCAGATTGATTTTGAACAATCAGATTGTTAAAAATGAAATATTTATGTCTATAGGATCCGTTATTATTGTATATAATGAAATATTAGATTTTTTCTCTTGATTAAAACAATAATAGGTTTTATATAAAATAATTTAGAGAAAAAATGCGCTGATTTGCTTTTGGCTGCTTCTAATATGAAGTAAATTTAGTCAAATTTTAGGTAAATTAGTTATAATTCGTATAATTATTAAAGGCTCGGATTTTTATGCAAATATTAAGAGCAACGTGTTTCTCAATTTGTGACCTCAAGTGCCAATTGTGAAGATCATCATTATTAGAGCAACTGCAATTATGCTTTATTTCCAATAAAAAGGGCTGGTTAGAGGCTAGATGTCTCTGTTACTATCAGTTGTCAACTAGACGTTTCTAACTAGTGTTTTTGATTGAAAAAAAATCATAAATTTTTGGTTGACCTAGATTGGGATTGTAACTTCATAATTGGCTCTTGGGCCACAAATTGAGAAACATTTTGTTGATTTGCATAAAAATTTGCATAAAAATCCGAGCCCTAATAATTAGTTAAATTTATTTGTCTTAAGTTGGTTTTATAATGTAAACGACTCTCGAATTCAGGTTATTCTGTCAACCAGAAGCAAATAAGAAAGTTGAAAAGGGTTTTAAAAAGTAGAAGGGTAACTTTATCACTTAAGTGGTGTGTTTTCATGTTAATATCTTTTAAAATAAACTTTTTACAAACAAGTTGGGTTATTTTCAAGATGACATAAATACAAAGATTCTTTTGGAAATATATCATTATGAAAATACATTCTTAAGTGATTGAGCTGCCCTTCTAGTTTCTAAAACACATTCAAGTTTCTCTTCATTTTGCTTTTCTGAAAGACAAAGAAATGTAATGTAATTTTGCTGGTTAATTGAGTTGGTTTTAAAGGTGTAAATAACCCTCGAACTCTGGTTGTTTCTGTCTTAACAGAAACAAAAAAGAAACTTGAAAGTCTTTTAAAAAAACTAGAAGGGTAGCTTATAATCACTTAAGGACGTGTTTTCATGTTGATATCTTTTAATATATAAGCTTTTTGTTAGTTTTAAAATGAGCCAACTTTTAAGTAGTTTGTAATGTTTGTCTATAAAAAGCTTCATTTAACCTTAGGCCTTGTTTCCACCGGGGTAAAAATTTCAACAGGTGAAAAATAAAATAAACGTGGCCCCAGCCCATTCACTATCATAGGCAAAAGGTCACCTTACTACGATTTTTCACCAGTTGAAATTTTCAAAAAGTTCAAATTTTCATCCCCAGTGAAAAGAAGGCCTCATGGTTTCTTAAAGTTTAAACTTTAAAATAATAAAGACATCATTTTTTGAAAGTGTCCATGACTGATATTGGACTTTATAAATGAATTTATGGTTTAGATTATTGTTATTAATGGGAACTGTTTTCTTAGAGAGTTTTGACATTTTTTTTGGTGAGACAAAAAGTTGTCCTGGGTCCAATTGTGATCACAACCTCAGAATAATAAGACTTCATTTTAAAGCATAAATGTATTTCAATGTCGTGAAGAAAGTTTATGAAAATTAATGATTGTGACATCAAAAAATGGAGAGAGAAAAAAAATCTAGGTGTCAAAAGATATAGTTGATGATTGGCCCAGATCTTTATCCTGTAATTTACTGTCAAAGTGGAAACGAGGTCATTTTGCAAATGCACTAGTCAATGTAAGAATTTTTTTTCCGTTTTAGGCAATGTGCAAAGTACCAAATTTCTTGTAATGTTGTAAAATTGCTAAAAGCTTACACAGTGTGGAAAAAACGCCAATAATTCTGTAGTAATGTTTTGAAATTGCTAGTAATGTAGGCAATCTGCAAAAGCACTAGTTTTTAGATTTTAGGTAATGTGCAATAACACCAATTTTGTAGTAATGTTTTGAAATTCTAAGCATTGATGGAACTGTAGTAATGCAGTAATATTGTAAAATTGCTAGCATTTTAGGCAATGCTGAAAAACACCAACAGTTAAAGTTTCCACACAATGCATCTAACTTAACAACATTGGTCCAACATGGTTAACCACATTACTGGTTGGTTAACACACCAATTTATGTTGTTCAGCATTTTAGGCAATGTGCAAAAGCATCAGTTCTGTAGTAATGTTTTAGAATTGCTAGTAATTTAGGCAATCTGCAAAAAAAAAATAGTTATGTAGGAATGTTTAGCTTTTGGCAATGTGCGAAAACAAGAACTTCCGTAGTAATGATGAAATGGCTTGTATTTTAGGCAATGTACAAAAAGACCAATTCTCTAATAATATTTTGAAATTCTAAACATTTTAGGCAATGTAAAATTGCTAGCATTTTAGGCAATGCTGAAAAAAACACCAATGGTTAAATTTTCCAGATGGTTAACCACATTATTGTTTGATTAAGACATTACTTAATGTTGTTCAGTGCACATTTGACAAAAAACACAACAGTGTTAATTTTATTCATAGTTAAATGAAGACAAATGAAAACACACCAAAGTGCACACTTATCTTTATTATAGTTAACTGTTACTTAGTTTATCCAAATTGCAGTTAAACTTTATATTGAAAATACTGCATTATTATTCATTTACAAAATTTATTAATTAGTTAACTTTATTAATTGAAATAAGCGCCATTAGAATTGACACATTTTTGCCATTTTCAATTCATTAGCCTAAATTGAAACACAATTAACAATAAAACCAAAGTTAATGTTACTCAAATGCAGGCCGCAAAATGCACTTTCAATCAAATGATCTTAACACAAACACAATGTAATTAAACTTATATTGAAAACAATTGAGTTTCAATTGAAGTAAACAACACCGCAATTATTTTCCTACCATCATTGATATAGGCATTTTGCGCACTGCATAAAATGTTAACATGTAGAAATTTTCATATATTAACTAGTGAATTTGTAAAATGACTTATTTTTCACTTTTTTAATACTAGTTGCTGGTGACAGGATGTCAAAACTAAACAACAACCTGAAAAAGAAAAAATCTGGAGTGACACGAGTTTAACATTGATTACTCTTTAATTTGACAGGGACAGGTTCCGAATAGACAAAACTCGTGACTTTAACCCTTGTTGTTATCTACATATGGGACAGTTTTTTTTTCTTCTAGTCTGCAAGTGTGTGGAGAGGGGGGTGCTGCTATATAGAGTGAATATGTTTATGTGTGCCCAACATTTTGTATTTACTCATGAGGAAGTTTTAAAGTTAGAACACTCTTTAATAAGTAGACATCATCATCAATCATATGTTGTCAACACAATATACATGGTATATATGTAAAGAGGGGAGGGCCCAAAAATGACCCTCTGCCCTTAAATCTGACCCATAGAAAATAAGTTTATAAATGAAGTTTGACTTTTTTTTTTTTACTGACAACTTATAAACGTTTTTGCTTTATTACATATTGAATATTTATTAAGGTTATGAATATGAATTGAATATCTTGTATTATTGTTCTCTCTCTCTCTCTCTCAGCCTATCAATAATAATTTCAGACTAGAATCTGTCCACCTATTTTTTGGGGGGGTCATCATCCCCCTTTCGTGTGAAATTTTAGGGGGTCCTTATCGCAAAAAAAATATATATCTATAAGTTTTGCATAAAAGTTGAATAATAAATGAGACATTATGTTTGATTACATCAATTTTAAAATACTTTTATTGAGCAAATTTGTAGTTTTTTGTGAGCAAAATCAGTGAATTTATTACAAAATGATTTTTAATGTGTCGTTTTCTTATTGGGGGTGAGGGTTGACTAGTGCACGTTTTTACAATTTGCATATAAAATTGAATGAAAATATGTATTATTTACAAAAATTTTTAAAAATGTATATATAAGGCACGATTTGATTGATGACTAGGGCTCGGATTTTTATGCAAAATATGAAGCAATACTTAATCAATGTGTGGCCCAAGTGCCAATTTTTTTTTGGAAGTAATCATCAGCATTATAGAGCAACTTGCAATGATGCTTTTTCAAATCAAAATGAGACTCGTTAGAGAGGCTAGATGTCTGTTTATTATCGGTTGCAACTAGAGTTCTAGTCTCTAACATGTATTTTTGATTGAGAAAAAACACACACATAATTGTTGGTTGGTCTAAACGGAATTGTTGCATTACAATTGGCTCCAGGGCCACACAGATTGAGAAACATTTGCTTGATATTTGCATAAAAATCCGAGCCCTAATGATGGACATACATTATATGAGCATAAAATATCATTGTTTTTTTTTCTTATTAAGTTTTTTAAAAAAAATTGCAATAGAAAATATTTATTTCATTAAAAAGTCATCTTGTTGTTTCAGTAATAATAAATAATAAAAGGAATGTTTCTCTAAAATGCACAAAAACGGCAGAATTCTGCAATAAACTAATGAAAAGATCACACATGCTGAAAAAAATCCCACTTTTTAATCTTTGTGAGTGCAAAAAGTAACACAGAAATTTATAACTGAATTTCTATTTCTGAATTTCTATTTTCTGGTCGTTTTTATGCAAGTGTAATTCTTTTTCTAACAGAAATGTGTAGCAGAAATCTGTAGGCATATGTAGAAATTAGCAAGAATTTAGCAGGGGCATTTGCATAAATTACAAATATCATTAAGAACCTAAGGAAAACGACAATAATCTGCAGAAAACTACAATAATTTTCAAGATTATGCCGAAAACTACAGAGAATCTGTAAGAATCTGAAGAAACATACAGAAATAATACAAAATCTACAGAAAATTACAGAAATTTGCAATAATTACAGAAATTTGCAATAATTACAGAAATTTGCAATAATTACAGAAATTTGCAATAATTACAGAAATTTGCAATAATTACAGAAATTTGCAATAATTACAGAAATTTGCAATAATTACAGAAATTTGCAATAATTACAGAAATTTGCAATAATTACAGAAATTTGCAATAATTACAGAAATTTGCAAGAATTACAGAAGTTTGCAAGAATTACAGAAGTTTGCAAGAATTACAGAAGTTTGCAAGAATTACAGAAATTTGCAAAAATTACAGAAATTTGCAAGAATTACAGAAATTTGCAAGAATTACAGAAATTTGCAAGAATTACAGAAATTTGCAAGAATTACAGAAATTTGCAAGAATTACAGAAATTTGCAAGAATTACAGAAATTTGCAAGAATTACAGAAATTTGCAAGAATTACAGAAATTTGCAAGAATTACAGAAATTTGCAAGAATTACAGAAATTTGCAATAATTACAGAAATTTGCAATAAATACAGAAAACTAAAGAGATTTCCAAGAACCTGTGAAAGCTAAGGAAATATGACGTAATCTGCAGAATATATACAGAAATCTGCAGGAATATGCAGACAATTTCAGTATACAAGTATCTGCAGTATAACTACAGATATTTGTAAGATAATTTGGAAAATAAATGTATTTAGAAATCTGCAAAGTTATGCAGAAAATTACTGAGAATTTTAAAATACTTTTGAATTTCAAAAATATACATTAAATTTGCGAGGGACTTGAAATTTGTAAAAAAACCAAAAAATAAAGAATCTGCATAAAACCTTAATAAGCCTGCAGAAAAGTACCAAAAAATCTGCAAGAATCTGCAGAAACTACAAGAATATTATGGCAGAAAACCAAAAAAGTGTTCAAATATTTGTACCAAATATGCATAGAAAACTGTAAGAAACTTGCATACTATGCAAAGAAACTATAGCAGAAAAGTTTAATATCTTTAAGAACTTTCAGAATTCTGCTTGCTTATAATGGCAGATTTCTGCATTTTTTCAGAGATTCATACTGTTGAGCAATTTAGGAGTTTCAAGTTCTGCTTATTTCAATGTGGGCCTTCAATTCCAAACTGATTTCCTTTTTAGTAAAATTTTCTTCTGAGTCCTTGATATCATTATCATTATCATCATTATTATTATTAATAACATTAATATGTGGTTCAAAGTTCATCTCCTTATTATGCAAATTATGAGGCAAATGATGATGATGATGATGATGACTGCAATTGTTGCATTCTTCTTCATCGTCCTCGGTGGCACTTCCACTGCTACTGTTGTTATGGTGGTGGTGATGGTGGTCTTGGTCACAGTTGGTCATCTGTTGGTCGTCTTCGTGGTCAGTGGTGCGCGTGTTGACGGTGGCGGTGTCCGTGCCGTCACCACCATCACCTCTTCCTAGGTCACGATTTTTTCGTGAGGAACACGTCCTGAGACACCGACACTTTTCTTTAGTTTCGGATGTTCCTTCTTTCTTGTATTTGACGCGACGATTTTGAAACCAAATCTTGACTTGTTTTTCGGATAGATTGAGGCAGGTTGCGATTTCGATCCGACGCAAACGCGACAAATACATGTTGGATGCGAATTCGCGTTCCAATTCCAATAATTGGGTGCTTGTAAATGCGGTGCGAATTCGTTTGCTACTCGGTAGATCGTCCACGCATGGAGAATTACGATGATGGACACCTAGAAAAAATTATAAAAATTTCATTAATATTAGCAATTTTCGGCATTTTTTTTTTAACTTTTTAGTACTTTTTTCAATAATTGTTTAACAGTATTTTTCGATATTTAAATATATTTACAATATTTTTAGTAATTTTATTAATATTTTACAGTAGTTTTACCAATATGTTTTAGCACTTTTTCAACACTTGTTAGTACTTTTTAAAGATAAAACATTTGTCCTAAAGACATTTGCCCTAAAGACACTTATCCTAGAGACACAACCCCTAAAGTCATTTGCTCTAATGCCAATTGCCCTAAAAAGATGCTTGCTTTTAATCTAGTTGAGTTAAAGAAATACTAGCTCTAAAGACACATCCCCTAAAGCCATTTGTCCTAATGCAAATTGCCCTAAAAAGATGATGATTGCCCTAAATCCATTCATTTTCCCTAAATGGAACTTTTGCCCTAAAAGGACATTTGCCCTAAAGGAACATTTGCCCTAAAGGAACATTTGCCCTAAAGGAACATTTGCCCTAAAGGAACTTTTGCCCTAAAGGAACTTTTGCCCTAAAGGAACTTTTGCCCTAAAGGGATATTTATCCTAAAGGAACCTTTACCCTAAAGGAACCTTTACCCTAAAGGAACCTTTACCCTAAAGGAACCTTTACCCTAAAGGAACCTTTACCCTAAAGGAACCTTTACCCTAAAGGAACATTTATCCTAAAGGAACATTTACCCTAAAATCACTTGCCCAATGGTTTTAGAAAAAATGTCACACTTCCCTTTTTTAAAAGTACTTTTAGTAATACTTTGTAGTACTTCAATAATATATTTTAGCATGTTTTTAATATTAATTTTAAATTTAAAAAAAATTGTAAATTTTTGAAGAAAAATTCAAATTTAAAAAATATGTAAATTTTTGAAGAAAAATTGCGAAAATGTCTGCCTTTCTTCCTATCTTCCTTTCTATCATATAAAAAGCATTAAATATGCTAATTTTTAAAAATATAAGAAATTCGATGATTCATATTTTGCAAAAAAAAAATACTGATTGATATTTTACCATTACATATTGACTATATAGCTGGGGCCCCACAGTCATCGAAAAGAGAGAAAACCATTTTTTTTTTTGCATGTTCATCAATTAATTAATTGTTTAATGGTTGCCTGATTTTGAATAAGAAATTTGTTATTCATACTCAAGAGAAGACTTTCTAGTTTTTTTTTGTTGTTGTCCAAAGTAATAATATATTCTGTTCGTCATCATTTGCCAGTTTTCAATGAGTTATTATAAAGTAGAAGGTACATTTAAGAGGCCCTCTCCATTCTAATGTAACATCATGACCTAATGTTATATGAATGGAAAATCTTTCAGTGTGAAATTCGGCCTCTTCTAGTTCATTACACAAGTGTCCTTTCAACAAATAAAAAGGGGGCCAAATATTCCATCTTTTATACTTATCCTCTCTCTCCCACCCCCCTCCCCTCGTCTTCTACCCTAAAATACTAGAATGAAACCTGGGCTAGTGTAACTAACTCCTGGGTCTTGTCATTTTTTGATTCACTTGTTCTTTTCAATAATAGAAAGGTTGAAAATAAAAGCATCTGTTTGTAATTTTTTTTTCTGTTAAAAAATACATCCTAGGGCTCCCTAGGTTAGAATCTGGGACCATTTTCTTTTTTTTGGTTGCCCATTTATTTAATTTTGAAAAACCTCAACATTTATTTGTGGTTTTTCTATCAAATCTCTAACCTCGAAAACCACAATTGTTTATTCAAAATTTAAGATGTTTTTTTTTTATAAACTGCTAGCTGATATTTGTCTTTCAGGAGCACAAAACGAATAGAAATTCGAATGTGTGTTTTAAAAACTAGAAGAGTAATAATTCAGTCACTTAAGAGTATTTTCATGTTGATATATTTCAAAATATTTTATGGACAAAAATTTAAAATTAAAAGTTTATTTTAAAAGATAATAAACTTGAAAATACTCTTAAATGATTGGGTTATCCTTCTAGTTTCTAAAAAAAAAAACTTGAGTTTTTCTAAGAAAGAAATTAAAATGTTTCATAGAAAGTGGACGAGTGAAGAGTGTTGATGATATTTTTCAAAATAAACCTTTTATGGACAATAATTAAAAAAAAATATGTAATTGGTTATTTTAAAGCTTGGTTATTTTAAAAGTATATCTTTTAAAATAAACTTTGATTGGTTGGGTTATCCTTTCTAGTTTCTAATTTTTTTTTCGATTTTTTAAAAAAAATTAGAGAAAGTGGAAAAGTAAAGGAAGAGGCTAACTTTATTTTAAAATATTCATATCTTTAATTTCTACTTCCTTTAGAAAATGGCCGAATTTTCCAAAAATCAATGTGAAAATTTCTTTACTCGTCTACTTTCTAAAACATTTTCAATTTCTTCTTTAAAGTTGCTTCTGATCATCAAAAACCTATTTTGAATTTTTCACAAGTAAATTTTGCAAACCAGAAATTGACATGATTTACAATAAAACTTTGCTTCAGAGAAACAACTTCAAAGAAGAACTTTCATAATTTTATTAGAAACTAGAATAGCAGAACGATAAGCCTAAAATATCTTGATTATGATGATTATGTCTTTTAAAATAAACTTGTTAATTACTAATTTGATAATCCAATTCACTTAAGGTGTTGATGCAAAAGTGAAAAAAAAAAATGCAAAATTTGATTATTTTTTTTTTCAAAATTGCTATTAGAAAGTTTATTTTGAAAGATATCGTCATGAAAATACTTTTACTTTAATTGTCTTTTATTCTAGTTTTTGATAAAATTTTGAATTTTTTAATGTTACTTTGAGAGAAAGTTTATTTTTGACTTTTCAATTTACTAAAAGAAAAACAGAACTGGAATATTTTCAAAGCGTTCGATGTAAAACCGTCACAAGTCATTTTGAAACTGTCGTAAAAAGTTTATTTTAAAAGATATTGTCATGAAAATATTGTCATCATAACCGCCTATTATTCTAGTTTTTAACAAAATTTTGAATTTTTTAATGTTACTTTCAGAGAAAGTTTATTATTAACTTTTCAATTTACTAAAAGAAAAACAGAATTGGAATATTTTCAAAGCGTTCGATGTAAAACCGTCACAAGTTATTTTCAAACTTGCATAGAAAGTTTATTTTAAAAGATATCGTCATGAAAATACCTTTACCTGAACTGTATATTATTCTAGTTTTTAACAAAATTTTGAATTTTTTAATGTTACTTTCAGAGAAAGTTTATTATTGACTTTTCAATTGTAATAAATGAAAAACAGAACTGGAATATTTTCAAAGCGTTCGTTATAAAACCGTCACAAGTCATTTTGAAACTGTCGTAAAAAGTTTATTTTAAAAGATATTGTCATGTAAATATTGCCATCATAACCGCCTATTATTCTAATTTTTAACAAAATTTTGAATTTTTTAATGTTACTTTCAGAGAAAGTTTATTATTAACTTTTCAATTTACTAAAAAAAACTGGAATATTTTCAAAGCGTTCGATATAAACGCTACACGTCATTTTAAAACTGTCGTAAAAAGTTTATTTTAAAAGATATCGTCATGAAAATACTTTTACCTGAACTGTCTATTATTCTAGTTTTTAATAAAATTTTGAATTTTTTAATGTTACTTTCAAGGAAAGTTTATTATTTACTTTTCAATTTACTAAAAGAAAACAGAACTGGAATATTTTCAAAGCGTTCGATATAAACGCTACAAGTCATTTTGAAACTGTCGTAAAAAGTTTATTTTAAAAGATACGGTCATGAAAATACTGTCATCATAACCGCCTATTATTCTAGTTTTTAACAAAATTTTGAATTTTTTTATGTTACTTTCAGAGAAAGTTTATTATTGATTTGTCAATAAAGAAAAAGAGAACTGGAATATTTTCAAAGCGTTCGATATAAAAACCGTCACAAGTTATTTTCAAACTTGCATAGAAAGTTTATTTTAAAAGATATCAACATAAAAATACACTCGTCCTCTTCTGTTACTATTCTACATTTTATGACACTTTTGCATTTCTTCTGAATTTGTTATAAGAAAAACGCTAGAAAAAAACAAAGTTCTAAAGTCTAAAAAATGTGGCCCAAAAACCCACTTTGCCACCGCCACTTACCACTTGCTAAGTAGGAGAGTTTCCTATGATTTGACGTTGGACTGTACGGTGAACTTGACAGTGCTCTTGGACTACACGGTGGCGACGGCGAGCCTTTACCAAAAGAGTTCGGAATGTCCGGTGACAAGGACTTTAGTTCTGTTCGACGGTCACGATGAAGAGTGGCCGCCGAAGACGATGACGGTGGTGGTTGTGGAGGCGGTAACCTATCTCCAAAGGCTGACAAATGTGGTCTTATGTAAGGATGAGCATGATACAGTGAGTCAATACTATTGTAAGGTGACGTAGAGTTGAGCGATAACGATAACGACGTCGGTGTCGCTGGCGGTTGCTGAAATTCGCCAGGCGATGGCGACGAAGTTCGCGAAGACGCCGCCGACGACGACGACAAATTCACCGCTTTATTCGTCGATTTCAGAAGATGTTGCGAGGATGTCGAGGTGGTGGTCAATGGGCCACCATGCTGATGATGATGATGATTATGCGAGCTCGATGAACGGATGCATAACGAACAGGTGGCTGCTGCTGCGGCAGCCGCAGCTGCGGCCGCTGAATACAGCGTAAAAAGATCTGACGGTTTATTCGCATTGTGGTATCGAAATGCTGATGCGAATCCGTCAGAAGAATAGTTTTGCGATGGTGGCACCATTGACACCACCGTGCCATGCGGTGGTTGTGGCTGCAGTGGTTGCTGCTGCGGTGGTTCATGCGTGGCCACGTGTGCTCCAGCCGCGGCTGAATATAAGCTTAGAATGGAAGAAGTGGTGGAAGTGCCGTAAAGTGTTCGATCCGTTGCGAAAATTGCCGTCGGACGAGTCGGTTGCGATGTTGGTTTCTTGGTGATGAGAGAGTCGACGTAAAATGAGCGTGACATTTTTTTGGACACTGGCATCATTTGAAAAAGCACTGAGGGTGGAGGGGGACTTAAAAGTCCAACCACACATATAAGAAATATTTATAAATAAATATATTTTTATAATTTATATATATTTTTTTTAAAAAAAAAATCCTTAAGGCGCTTTTTTTTCTTTTGCCACCTAATATTTTTTTTTTTTTCAAAAAAAAGTAACTGTTGTCAAAATGAGCTCTTGAAAGGGAGTTACTTTTATCACAGACATCTGGCATTGAATGAATGAAAAGAACCCGAGTGAAGAGAACTTTTATAAAGGAGACACGCGCGCACACGGTGCCTATTTTGTCCCGCGGGTTTTAGGCTGAAAAAGTGACGTTTTCATTTGCTCGAATCTGATTGGTTAATCAAAAATTGCTGAATTGTTAAAAAGCGTGCAGCAGCAGCAGCAGCAGCTCCCTTTTTTAAATCACCTACATATGTGTTTATTTACATTAAAGGCATAATAATATCTGTTTAGTAGTAGTACTACTGCTACTACTATTTACTGCTCAATTGTGATTGGATAATATTTGTTTGGTTGTTTGTTATTCTAGTATATTTTTCGGGTTGGCAATTTATTAGAATTTTAAAACAGTTTTATAATTTTCGCAAAATTATCCAATAATTTTCAGAAAAATTATGAAAAACAAAATCTAAAATTAAGAGGTAAATCATTCATTTGACAATAATAAAAAAAAGTTTTTAAATTTGTTCTAAATTTTGACTAAACTTATAAAATAATTAACAATTTTGTTAAAAAAAATTACAAAAATTGTTGTTTTGATAGAAATTATCAATATTCTGAGAGCAATTAAAAAAAATTATTCATGGTATTGTTGAAAATAGAACATCATTGAATATTTTAGCAGAAATTATAAAATTATTCATAATTTTGAGTAAAATTAAAAATGTATTAAAACATTTTACAAAAAATATTCAAACAGTTTAAAAAAATTATTCAAACAGTTTCCAAAAATTATAAAATTAACTCAAATTTTTGACTTTGAAATTGAAATTTTGACAAATCTTGACTAAATTTTGATTTAACAATTTCGTCAATAATTACAAAATTGTTGAAAACACTTTTTATATAAATTTTTAGAGATATTCACAATTTTGAGGAAAATTAATAAATTCATGGCATTGTTGAAAATAGAAAATAATTGAATATTTTAACAGAAATTATAAAATTATTCATAATTTTAAGCAAAATTCAAAAAAATTATTCAAATATTTGACAAATTTTTTTAAAAATTATTCAAAATTTGAATTAAAACTAAAATATTTAACAATTCTGTCAAAAATTACTAAATCATTGAAAAAGTTGGTAGAAATTATTAAAGTATTTGGACAAAAAGTTCAAATTTTACAATACAAACACGTTTTGTCTATTTTTTTTTCACAATATTGTTGTAAAAATATGAATGTTGAACAAAAAGTACAAATATTAATAAGAATTTTAACAAAAATGTATAAAATTTTGATAAAAATTTCTGCCATAAAAATACTGCTTGAGAACATGTTATAAGCTGCTGAGTGGATTTCGGAATTAAAAATATAATTTATGGAAATTTATTAATTATTTTACACAATTTTCATCATTTTATTGATGATTTTTGTTTTGTTTTTAAATTGATAAAGTTTCTATTGTTGGTTAAACCATAAATATTATAACCTAAAAATATGCATGCAAATTAATATTTACAATAAATTTTTGAAAATTTATAAGCAGTTTTGACAACAAAAATCAACAATTTGTTGAATAATAAGAAAAAAATCGCTAAAATATGATCTTAAAATAGGAAATTTATGCATAAAACACCAAATTTATGTATAGGCCTAACACAGATTTATCAGTTTGTCAATTTTGATACAAAATTACAAATTGCCATAAAAATATGCAAAACATTGAAAACTAGGGGCTCGGATTTTTATGCAATATCAAAGCAAATGTTTCTCAACTTGTGGCCCAAGTGCCAATTATGAAGTAATCATGATTACTTTATATTCATCCTTAGAGCAAACTGCAATTATGCTTTTTTTTCTAATAAAAAAAGATAGTTAGAGGCTAGATCTATGATTACTATCAGTTGAAAACTAGAAAGTTCTAACCTCTAACCAGCCTTTTTTTTATTAGAAAAAAAGCTTAATTGCAGTTTTTGCTTCATAATTGGCACTTGGGCCACAAATTGATGGAAACATTTGCACTTTTGATATTTTGCATAAAAATCCGAGCTCTAATTATGACAAAAAATAACTATATTTAATATAATCTCATTTTTATTAGTATTTTAGTTGGTTTTTGATCATCCTGTAAATTATTATTCTATATTTTTCAATTTTATGAAACTGCATTTTTTTTGTGTGTGTTCCATAGTCCCATTCAGGTCTTATGTATATTTTTGTATGTGTGTTTTATGGTCGTGACTCCCATCATTATAAATTTGGAGTGTGACCTCTGACCCTCCTCCTATCGCCATAAACCCTCTCTCTACTCCATTCCTGTTATTACAACAACAACAACAGAAAGGCCTCCCTACCTCACCTCACCCTCTCGTTTTTACCTTTCTACTTTTTATGTCTCTCTACCTGGAGTGTGGGAGTTCAAAGGTCATCAGGATATATATTTTTGTGTCTTTTTTTCTCTCTTGAAGGACATAAATAAATATTCTGAATGACTTTTTTGTTGTTGTTGTTTTGTAATTCATTTGTGTGTTTGAGTTGAGTATTTATTCAAGTTCTCCATTTCATTCCGTTTTCATGGCGGATTATTGTTATTATTATTATTATTATTGTTAATACTGTCATTATTATTATAAATTATAATATATGCAGGTGCATTAAATAAATGATTGAGGAACGGGTTTTATATTTAATACAGGGTGTGTTTGTGTTTCGTTTAATATTTTAAAATGTTTTTTTTTTCTAAAAAAAAAAGTGGATGTCAACTTTTTACACAAAAAGTTTATTTAGAAACTAGAATGATAAATTAATTTGATAAAATATATCACCAATTGATGTAAGTGATGTATTATTTATAAGTAACTTCAACTTTATAAGCAAATTTAAAAAAAAAATTCGAAGTTTGTTGGAAACTAGAATGGCAAAATTAATTGATTAAAATTTATTACCTTTATTATATCTTTTAAAATAAAATATTTGTGATTTATATTTTATACAGGGTGTGTATGTGTGTGTGTGTGTGTGTGTGTGTGTGTGGTTGAACTAATTTTGGAAAATTATTTAAAAACTGGGTGTGTACTTTTTTTTATCAAAAGCAACTTAAAAATTTCGAAGTTTATTAGAAACTAGAATGGCAAATTAATTGGTTAAAATATATTATCATTAATGTAACAACAATTGATGTAAAGTGTAAACAACTTTTTTTTATTATAAGAAACTGCAACTTCATAAGCAACTTAAAAGCAAATTTTCGAAGTTTGTTGGAAACTAGAATAGCAAAATTAATTGGATATTGTATCCAATTAATTAATTAATTAATTAATTAATATTATACCTTTTAAAATAAACCATTTGTGATTTATATTTTATACAGGATGTGTGTGTGTGGTTGGTGAACTTTTTACCATAAGCAACTTAAAAATTTCGAAGTTTATTAAAAACTAGAATGGCAAATTAATTGGATAAAGTTAAAAAAATTAAATAAGTGTAAATAAAAATTTCGAAGTTTTTTAGATACTAGAATAGCAAAATTAATTTTGATAAAATATGTTACCTTTATATACCTTTTAAAATAAACTATTTGTGGTTTTGTTTGAAAATGATCAAACTTTGCATTTTTACTTTTGCAGTAAAAAAAGTGTGAAAATTAAAATTAATATTTCGAAATTTTCATAAAAAACTTTTATTTTTAAAATATATTTTTATGAAAATTAAATAAATAAGAACATTTTTGAAGTAATTTCATGACAATTCTTAGGTCTTATTTATTTACTATTCTAGTTTTAATGACATCTTTTAAAATAAACTTTCAAATTTTTTGGCACTGAAATTTATACTAAAAATGAATTAACTAATCAATGCCATCGCACATTTTTTTAAAATGTGTTTTAAAAATGTGTTATTTTATTAGTCGATTATTAGTCAAAATAAACTTTTTATAGCATCTTGAACAAGTTAAAAAAAAAATTTAACTTAACAGTTTTCAAACTTTAAGAAAAAGTTTACTTTAGAAAATATTTTAATGAAAATACTTTTAATGAATCCAGTTACTAGTCTAGTTTTTTTAACAAATTTTGAATTTGTTTCTTAATATTTCTTCTAAACAAACTTAATGTCGTTATTACGTAAATATTTGTTTGAAGTCTGCTTAAAGTTATACTTAAATTTTAAAGATAATTCTGAAGGCAATAACTAATTTGAATAATTCAGAAATTCTAATTCACAACTAATTTGCTAACAAATATCATGGTTATAAAAAGGGTTTTTTGTAATAAATATAATTTAAAGGGGATTTTTAGGGGGTTTCAGGTGAGAAGAGGGGGATGAGGAGAGAGGGGTGGGAAAAATGCTATTTAGATTATTACTTCCTGTTTATTAGTATCATGTAACTTTTATATGAAACTTATAGGTTTATTAATATGACTGTCAAAGTGAAAAATCAGTTATTTTGCACAATTACTGACGCAATATGTACATAAATTATTCATTTGGTTTGCTTTCAGGTAAGGTGCAAAAATGTATATGCTAAATGGAAAATTAGTTAGTGTGCACAGTTACTAGTCAATATGTAAATATCACCAACGTTGTTGTAAATTTGCAAAATGGCTAGGTGACTTAGGTAATGTGCAATTATTACCATATTTGTGTGTTTTTTCCACAATGACTATTGAATTTCTAAAATGACATGGATTTTTTATTTTTTGTAGTAATGCTACCATTAAAATTAAAAATCGTTTATTGTGAACAATTACTGACAAATCTGTAAAAAATCAGAAATACTTCAACAAATTTTCAAAAATGACTAACGTTTTAGACAATGTAGAAAATGTCTAAAACAACAAGAAAATCAACAAAATGTCTCAAATTCATTTATCTAGATTTTAACTTGTTGATGTAGCCATTTTATAAATTGTCTAAAATATCTGTCAATGTACAGATTTCTTTTATTGAATTGGTGGCTCTGCAGATTTTTCTAATGATTTTGCAAAATGATCAAGCTGCTACCATCAAAATGGCGAGTCGTTTATTTTGCACAATGCAAAATCAGCAAATTAGTAACAGGTACATCTGCAAAACGACTTATTTTATGCAATGTTCAAAATGCCTAAACAACGAAAAAAAATGTAAAAAAAAAATAATAAGTACACAGTCTTCAAATTGTCTAAAATGGCAGTCAATGTGCAGATTTTTGCAAAATGGGCAAGATGCTACCATCAAAATGGCGAATCGTTTATTTTGCACACTGCAAACACAGCAAATTGGTAGCAGACACATCTGCAAAATGACTTATTTTATGCAATGTTCAAAATGCCTAAACAACGAAAAAAAAAATGTAAAAAAAAAATAATAAGTACACAGTCTTCAAATTGTCTAAAATGGCAGTCAATGTGCAGATTTTTTGCAAAATGGGCAAGATGCTACCATCAAAATGGCGAATCGTTTATTTTGCACAATGCAAACACAGCAAATTGGTAGCAGACACATCTGCAAAATGACTTTTTATACATTGTTCAAAATGCCTAAACAACAAAAAACAATAAGCAGACATTCTTTAAATTGTCTAAAATTTCAGGCAATGTGCAAAAATGACAAAATGGGCAAGATGCTACCATCAAAATGGCGAATCGTTTATTTTGTACAATACAAAATGACTTATTTTACACATTGTTCAAAATGCCTAAACAAGAAAAAAAAAATAAGCAGACATACTTTATATTGTCTAAAATTCCAGTCAATGTGCAAATTTGGCAAAATGGGCAAGATGCTACCATCAAAATGGGAAATCGTTTATTTTGTACAATGCAAAAACCAGCAATTCAATAGTGGTATGTCTGCAAAATGATTTATTTTATAAAATACAACAACATTTTTTTTAAAAAAAATCTCAAGTACATGTAGCTTACATAGCATTCTTTAAATTGACTAAAATGTGAGTCAATATTGCTTATTTACACTAAACAATTAGTGATTTTGCAGAATGACTGATTATCCATATTGTTTTTTTCTAGTCTGTTACTAATAATAATTATCTCCACCCACTTAGGAAACCTGTGTGTATTTTTATTTATATTAAAAGTCTGGGAAAAGTGCATTTTTGTTGATTTATTAGGCAGGGTCATTTGCATTGTGTGTGTCTTATGTGTATATTTGGACACATAATATACAAAAAAATATGTATTGGTCCAAAATTAGGGCTATTAGGGGTGAGGAGGAGGAGGGTAGGGTAGGGTAGGGTAGGGGTGAGGTTGTGTGTGTGTCCGTGTGCGTAGGCGGACACAAACCGACCGACGTCCGAAAATTTGTGGGAAATTGTTGGGAAAATAAAAAAAAAGGGGAGAAATGTAATTATTTTTGCAAATGTCGATCTTTTTTCTTTATTGTTATACATTTTTCCATAGACTTCAATGAATATTGTTGTTTGTTGAGTCTCAGGCTATTTTATTTATAAGGGGCAGCTGCAGTGAAACGACTGAAGCGCCATCTTGTGGTTCACTTTTACATTGTCATATGATTGTTTGTAATAATAAATTAAAAATCGATGAAAAGAATAGTTTTATTTGGAGTTTATATTATCGACTAGAATGGGGCATTGTTGGCCCAAATACAAGCAAAAAAAATAACTTGGCACTTGAACTTTATCTTGAACCCTCCTGACATTATTTCAACCCCTTTATATGAAGGGTTTTAATGAAAATAGATTTTTTTTTCTTTCTGTGTTAGAGCCCTGTTTTGAGAGTAAAAGTTCAAATATTAATGCTCTATTTCAGCAAAAAAAAAAACTTGGCACTTGAACTGCATCTTGTACCCTCTAAACATTTTTTTTTCAACAAAACAACCTTAAATGAACGGTTTTGATAAAAATTGATTTTTTTTTTCAGTGTTGCAGCCCTGTTCTGAGAGGTCAAGTTGAAGTTCAAATGCTAAGAGTTAAATTCAGGAAAGAAACTTAGCACTTGAAGTTTATTTTGAACCCTCTGGACAAATATCTAACATAGAAAAACCGGTATAAAGGGTTTTGAATAAAACATTTTTTTTTTCTGTTGTAGCCCTGTTTTGAGGATTAAAGTTCAAGTTCAAATATTAATGTATTATTTCAGTAAAAAAAACTTGGCACTTGAACTGCATCTTGTACCCTCTAAATATATTTATTTCAACATAGAAAACCCTCTGTAGGGGGTTGATTAAAACACTTTTTCCAGTTTCGAGGGTTCAAGTTAAAAGTTAAATTCAGAAATTAAACTTAGCACTTGCACTTTATTTTGAACCCTCTAAACAGGGTTACAACATACAAAAATTTTATTTAAAGGGTATATCGAATAAATAATAGGACTCCACCTTGTTTTGAGGGTTCAATTTGAAGTTCAAGTGCCAAGTTTTTTTTTAAATCTTAGGTTACTGTATTTAATTAGTGGCTGAGATTATTAAATTTATTTTTTATCTATTAATTATGATTAGGGCTCGGATTTTTATGCAATTTCAAGCAAATGTTTCTCAATTTATGGCCCAAGTGCCAACTATGAAGTAATCATCATCATTAAAGCAATTGCAATTATGCTTTTTCTAATAAACAATCGGTTAAAGGTTAGATGTTTGGTTACTATCAGTTGTAAACTGGCGATTTTTAGCCTCTAACCAGTGTTTTTATTTAAAAAAATCATAATTGTTGGTTGATCTAAACCAAATAGATAGTTCACAATTGGCTCTTGGGCCACAGATTGAGAAACATTTGCTTTGATATTGCATAAAATTCCGATTCCTAATTTTAATTATTATGACAGCTATCGAAAGTGAAAATTATTTTTAAATTTGTAAAATTTAATAATTTTTAAATTGACAAAATGTGTGGCTTGTTGGGCCATAATTTTGAAGTACCTGCAAAATAAGGTGGTGCACTTATTAAACACAATTTATTAATTGATTAGTTCAATATTTTTTAGTTAATATTAACAAAAGATACAAATTACAATAGCAAATGATCTGTTCTAAATTGATCCATTTAAAGGTTGCAAACAATGAAAAAAAGGCCCGGGGGTGGACTTTATACCTCCCCCACCCCTCACTTCTTACACAATAGAATGAATGATTCATTCATTCTTTCATTCTATCTATAATATTACAAAAATTACAAAGGAAAAAGATTGATTTTTCTGTTTTCCTCCTTCTGAAATTACCTGTTGCAACAAATATAATGGAACTTGAGATAAAAATCGACAAAAACATAACTAGTTCTTGTACTTCAACTTCAACCCTCTAACCAGGGTTTCAAGGGTACTAAAAACAGGGTTTTTATATTGAAACCCTGTACATTTATATCAATTAAGAATTTGATAAGAAAAATCAAAAAAATGTTTTTTAAAAAATTTAACCTATTTAACCTTTATTTAACCTCTAAAATTGAATGAAATTTTATAAAATATTTATATATAAAAAATGAATTATTTTATTTTGAAAATTAATAATAAAAAATGAATTATTTTATTTTGAAAATTAATAATAAAAAATGAATTATTTTATTTTGAAAATTAATAATAAAAAAATGAATTATTTTATTTTGAAAATTAATAATAAAAAATGAAATGTTTTATTTTGAAAATATATAAGAAAAGAAAGCAATTTGTTGACTTTTTTTTCTTAAAGAAAAATCAACAATGTTTTTGCAAATTCTTAAAATTTACAAACAAAAATGAAATGCTTAAATTAAATTGTCTAAAATCTGCATATATTTGCATATTTTACTATTTGAAGCGTATGTTTAATACGCTTCAAATAAAATATGCAAATATATGCAGTATAATATTTTAAAAATATATACAAAAAAATCGCCAGTTTGTTGAAATTTTCCAAGAAAAGTCAGTGATTAATTATTTTAAGAAAAATTAACTATGTTTTGCAAATTTTCAAAATAAAATTTTAACGAAATCGCTTAAATTAACTTGCCTAAATTAAAAAAAAACTATGCTTCGAGCATCAAAATATGCAAATATATGCAAAATAAGAATTTGACCAAATATTAAAGAGGCTTCAATGAGCAAAAAAAAACATCAAAATTTCTAAACATATTGATTATTATATTAATTATATTATTAAGTGATGTTTGAATGTATTTTGTCTAAAACTAATTAATGACTAATAATTACATTGGTTCTAAATAGATCTGTTTTGCACGTGCAACTGAGATACGCACACGTGCACGGGACGATTGTAATCTCTCCCCTCTTAATTTAATCCCTGCTTTTTTTAATATTAAAACCGCTCATCAAACAGAATTAGGCTTAAACGTTTTTTTTCTCTTTGAATTCAGCTGCATTTTTCAAACATGAAGAGAGAAAAAAAAAGCCTTAATTTTACATTGAGTGATTTTATTTAAATAATGGCCTTTCTACTCTATAAGCAAGTTCTTTTTTATATGATCGAAAAAAAGCACTTGTTTCGCTTATACTGAAAAAAAAAAGCGTGACGGAATTAGACATTTTTCCGATTGTTAATTTTGAGAGGAAACTTCAAACTCATTGTGAATTTTGTGACTATTTTATATTTTTTAATATAAAAGTAACTAACATGCAGCTGGTTCCATTAAGCTATGATCACACATGCAGAAAAAAAACCTCGTATGAAAAAGGATTGTAGCTAATATGAATAATTTCATTCTATTTATTTAGCAGAAAAAACTTTAAAGCCATGTTTCCATTGGGGTGAAAATTTGAACTTTTTTTTGAACATTTCAACTGGTGAAAAACTGAACAAAGGTGATTTTTGCCTATGTTAGTGAATGGGCGGGGCCATGTTTCTTCTATTTTTCACCAGTTGAAATTTTCAAAAAGTTCAAATTTTCACCCCAGTGGAAACAAGGCATTAGGGAAGAATTACACGCGCAGAATAAAATCCCACAGAATTTCACTTTTTAAAGCATTTAGCAGAAGCGTCATATATTTTTATTGCAAAAAAAACCATAGAAATACAATTGAATTATATTTCTGAATTTTCTATTTTCTAATGGGTTCTTCTCTCATTGTATCAATTTTTTTCTATTTTTTAAGCAGAATTGCATCTAATCAGTCAATATGAAAGCGTTTTTTTCAGTTTCAGATGAAACATTTTTTTGGCTCATTTTTCTGTTTTTTGACCTAAACTATACTAAAAATGCCTCTGCAGTATTTTCTGTTATAATTTATGAAAACCCTTGAATGCAACAGAAAGCAGAAATGTAGCAAAATGGTTGTTTTGGTTTTCAAATTTCTATTTCTATCAGATGATTTTCTTTCAATGTTTGGCTTAATTTGAAGTATGAAAATAAAAACAATAATGGAAAATTTAAAAATGACGAAAAAAATGTTTTATTTCATGAAAATCGCATTAAAGGATATTTAGGCCTAAATCCCACATGCGTGGAAAAAAGCAGAAAATAGAAATAAAAGTTACGGAAAACGTTTCCTCTATATTTCTGCTTTCTGTCAAGTTTATTAAAGAAGTGATAAAAATGTAATTTTGTGGGCAGAAAAAAATTAAAACGATTTCAGTTTTTTTCTGCCTACTTTCTGCCAAATAAATAGAATTTATTCATATATTATACAAATTCTGTTTTGAGTCGCATTTTCTGCTGGCTTTTTTTTTCTGCACTTGGAATCTTAATTTTTTTTTTTCTAATTGAAATAATTTTATTCTATTTGTTTCTGTCTACTTACTGCCAAATAAATAGAATAAAATTATTTCAATTAGATAAATTTCATTTTCACTGAGATTTCTTTTCTTATCCAAACAAACTTTCAATTTTTTTCTTCTTAATTTCTGCTTCTGAAAAAAAAAAATACACTTATTATAAAAGTGTCCTTCAAAGAAAAACTTAAGTTATCTAATTAGTTTTTTCTAGTTTTATATAGTCAATGTTAGTTAATTAAGATTCGAAGGCCCCTATGTGTCTGAATTCCTTGAGTCTTATTTGAAATTCTTCTGTGGCCATGTTTTTCAATTGTGGTCATTTATTGTTTCTTTTGCCCCCCCCCCCCCCCCCCAAATATCCCTCCTTTATAGTTATATAGTTTGGGCAATATTTTATTACCATCTCAGTTTCGCACCTGTCCCATATTGACAATGTCTTTCCTTCACCCAAAATGCACCTTTTCAAGTCTTGAAACTTCAGAGCCATATTGTGAAAACAATTATTCTTTTATGTTTAGCCATTTTTTTCTGCTTTTTTTTTTCTTGACCACATTTTTAAAGAACAACTTGTCGGCTTTAAGCTCGTGCTTTTACTTTATCTCTTTATCTTGTGCTCAAGTACCATATAATTAGCTATTTTTTTGTTGGTACCTGACTTTTTTTTTGAGTACCTGAAACATTTTGATTTAAGAGATGGTTGGGTTACTCATTGCTTTTATTTTCAGCTCGTGTAAGCAATTAAGCCACACTTTTAAAGGTAAAAGAAGGGAGGGGTGGGGGAGAGCTTTTAGCATTGACTATATAGTGAATTTTGTACAAACTACTTTGCAAAATTTATTGTTTGCGATTTTTGCAAACTTTATTTATGTGTGGTGTGCATTGCAGATTTTACTAGTAGTTTGTTCACTTTTAACAAGGAAACAATGAAAACAGAAGTTGTAGGAGAAAACCCTCGCCACCAAAAAAAAGGACTTTTTTTTTCAAAAATTTGTTGAGGGTTATTTTAAGGCTTCCGCCATTCTTAATATATGGACAAGGGCTATTCGAATATACAGGGTGTCCACACACAGAAAAAAAGTAATATTATACCTAGTACACACGTGATAATTTAAATGCATTTAAATAATAAACGTGTTCTACAGAGCTCTGTGAAGGACAAACAAACAATATGTCGAATTCAATTTATATTCAGTTAATAATCTGAAAATATTGAGTTAATACTTAAATATAAATATATAAACTATTGACATTAAAATATTGATTTAGTATTTCAATTTTAAAATATTAATAATAAAATCAATTTTTATTTGGTTCATGTCCTTAACTGGATTTCGTATAATTCACCTAAACACACTTAATTTGAATTCATTTAACTCATGTGTGTACAAGCCTACAAGGTATTAGGTTGGTAGGAAAATAATTGCGGTTTATCTTTACTGCAATTGAAACTCAATTGTTTTCAATATAAGTGTAATTACATTGAGTTTGTGTTAAGAACGTTTGAAAGTGCATTTTGCAGTCTGTATTTGAGTAACATTATTGTTGTATTTCACTTTAGGCTATTGAATTGGAAATTGAATTAAAATTTGTAATTATGTCGTTTTATGGACACCCTGTAATGTATATTCAGTAGTTAAATCTACCCCCTCTGTAATGGTTAACCCTCCTTTCATTAATAAATTACGTCATCATGGTCAGAAGTTGACCACTGGTCACAACCCTATTTGGCTTCAGTCGGAAATCTTCTTTGTGGTTTTGAAACTCTTTTTTTTCTCTCTTGACCCACCCTTTTGTGTAATTCTCTTTTCCAATTGTGGTACCAGAAGGGGGGGTCGAGGGGTCAGAATTTTTCATTTTGTCCTAATCTCAACCAAAAATGGAGATTTCTGTGTCCATAAATAATAATAAAACGTGTATATTATTAGATATTATGTAGAAAATGTTACATTCATAAATGGGATTTCAATTTGAACCTCAGGACCTCAGTACCAAGGGGTTAGCTAGGGCTCATGTATAATATAATACCTATGATGAGCTCTTTATTTTCTACATTTGGGCCGCCTTATGTTTGTTGGAGCCCTGAAGCTGAAACATTTTTCTCCCCCTTCCAAAAAAAAAAGGACCAATAAATATAAAAATCCCTTCTGTTTTCTTGAGAGAAAGGATTTATGGGACAGTTTGGGACATTGTTTAGGGTGGGTATAGAGGCTAGCGCGCGTGGCCACACTCTGAAGAGGTAGGTCGTAATTTCTGAACTGACCTAACTGAACACTTGCAAGCTGAAGTCTAGTTATACTTCTCTTTTTTGGGGTTTTGAATTTTCAAGAATATACTGTATTTACTATAATAGATTTTTACTATAGAAATTATCATGGATAGAGTTCGGATTTTCATGCAAAATCAAGCAAAATGTTTTTCAATCTGTGGCCCACAAGCCATTTGTGAAGTAATAATCCCCCCGCTTAGATCAACCAACAATTATGATTTTTTTTTCAATCAAAAACACCTGGTTAGAGGCTCGAACTCTAGTCGATAACTAATAGTAACCAGATATCTAGCCTCTAACCAACCTTAATTAGAAAAAAAAAACATAATTGAAGTTGCAGTAATGATGATGGTTACTTCACAATTGGCACTTGGGCCACAAATTGAGAAACATTTTGCTTAATATTGCATGAAAATCCGAACCCTAATCATGGGCCTATGGAACATATTATTGGTTATTCTGGTTATTCTTTTGAAAAGTGTTTTTTTTAACTATAAGAGTGATGAGAGATTTTTAGTTGTTGATATTTTTAAAAAATAAACTATGTTTGACAAGTTTGAAAATAACCAAATTTTAATTTTGTGGAAATTAATGTATTTTTCTGCTATTTGGTCTAATTTTTAAGTGGTACAAAAATTTAAATATGGAATGGTAAGAAACTAGAAGGGTAACTTAATCACTTAAATAGTATAATTTTTAAGTTGAGATTTTTTAAAATAAGCTTTTTATGTCAGTTTGAAAATGGCCCAAATTTAAACTACGTACAAAATTACTTTGAAAATTATATTACACTTTGAAATATAACTTATTAAGGTTGGTAATCTAGAATGGTAAGAAACTAGAAGGGGGTAACTTAATCACGTAATAGTATTTTCAAGTTGACATCTTTTAAAATAAGCTTTTTATGTCCGTTTGAAAATCATCCAACTTTTAAAAGCAGACATCATTTTTTTTAATTTTTCTCCATAAAACGTTTATTTTGAAAGATGTCTTCAAGAAAATTTAAGAGATTCATTTACACTTCTAGTTTCTTAAAACATTTTTAGCTTATTTTTATGCAGAATAATATATAATATGCTGAATAATTATTTGCATATTTTGTTTATTGATTTATGTTTTATTATTTTTAATAATCATAAAAATCCTAATTAATATATTGATATTTTTCACTAAATTTGCTATTTTCTTTCATATAAAAATACAAACAAAATTTGATTTTTATGATTATTTTCTTAGTTTTTAATATCTGAGGCCGCCATATTTTTTTCTTTCTAGCATACATTGTGACGTCATTATCCCCTCAATTTTATACATGAATAACTTCGATTAGAGATTTATTAGTTTTTTTTAAACTATTTTTCTCTCTTTTCATTGAAGTTGTCTACTTTTTTTATATCCGTAATATTTAAATAATCAATTCGCAACACCATAATGTACAATATGAATATAGGCCTATAGAATTCAAGATGGCGGTGTGTTTTTTTATTGTGAACACGTGCGAATGTGTTAGTGGCGGCCATCTGCAATTTCTTATTTGTATTAAAAGTTCACTTTTTCAAGTTTACGGAAGCCGAATCGAATTGATTATGGCGCCCTCTTTACGGCCACTTGAAAATTTCAAGATGAAAAAAAAAAAGACTTTTCATCTTATTATGAAAGAGACGCCATTTTGTTTTGTTTTTCTCCCCTCTTGAGTTTTATTTTCAAAAAAAGTGTGAAACTAATGGCGTCACAATTAGTTACGCAATAGGTCCATATATTATAAATATATTATTTGAAGAGAAGGGACCCTTTTAGCCTCTTTGTGTATTATGTAACATATGAATAATGAAACTTTCTATAGATATTTTTTTCTATTTAGAAATTTGAAATGGTCTCTTGTGTTGTAGGGTCATTCTTAGATGGGCCTTTTTTAAAATATAGAGGGCGCTTTTTTGGAAATTTAAACCGTGAAATTATTAGGACTTCGATTCAACTACATTTTAATGGGGTTTTCTTTGGTATTTTCACTGTATTGTGTAATTTTCAGTATATTTTTAATTACTGGTATCAGTTGGTGAAAGAAAAAAACTATGTAAAAAGTACGGAAGCTTTTAACAAAAAATTTTAGTAAATTTTATAAACCTTTTGTAATAAGAAAAATTCTAAAATAACAGTGTTAACGTGGCTTTTATAAATAGCTGTTTTTCAAACTCTTGATTATTTTGTTTTTCAGAAGAGGAAAATGAAGAGAAACTAGAAAGTGTTTTAGAAACTAGAAGGGTAGTTCAATCATTTAAGGTTATTTTCAAGTTGATATCTGTCAAAATAGACAAGAATTAAAAATTATCATCTTGCTTAAAGTTGGTCCATTTTCAAATTCACATAAAAACACTTATTTTGAAAAATACCCATGGTTTACACCTATGGTTTAGGTATCCTTCTAGTTTCTAAAATATATTCAATTTCTCGTTATTCTTGCTCTTCTTAAAATGCAGAAAATATTTCGGAAAAAAGCGTTAGAAAATCAGCTGTTGTTCATAAAACATTTTAAGAGGCTAGATACATCGTTTAGTTCAAAATTTCTCCGAATGTAGGCGCTGCGATCGTTGTTGATTGAAAAACGGTTTTTTGACGTTTTTTCTTCCGGTTCGAAGTCACATAATAATTAATAGAAAAATAATTTCGCGTGCTAACCTTATAAAAAGAAAACATGGTGAAGCCAGTAGATTAATGCACGTAATAATTATTTTGTTATTGTTCTGAGTTGTTTTTATCGGGAGTTCTTCAAATGTTTGGGTGACGGTTTTTTGCTGCTATGGGACTTAACATGGAGTTAAAAAAACGTAAGATTTTAAATGTTATTTAAAAATAGAAAGCCCTTTTAAAATTTAGAAAAAGGAATAATCCTGAAGGCAATAAACACGTGTAAGTACGTGCTAATTTTTCTGATTGCTCTAAATCATTTTTAATCAGAGTTCTCTTAACTTTTGTTGGACGGTGTTTTAGTCCTATGGGACTTAACATGGAGTTAAAAAACGTACGATTTTAAACGTTATTAAAAAAATAGAAGGACCTTTTCAACATCTATAAAAAGGAAACATCGTGAAGCCAATACATGAATGTATGTGCTAATTATTTTGTTATTGTTCTAAATCAGTTTTAACGAGAGTTTTTCAAATGTTTGTGGGACGGTTTTTGATCCTATGGGATTTAACATGGGGTTGAAAAAACGAACGACTTTGGACGTTGTTTAAAAATAGAAAGACCTTTTCAAAAATTATATAAATCGAGCACGTGAAGAACAATACTTTTCATTGCGTTTTGCGCTTTACTGTATTTTAATTGAGCGATTGTGAAGCGATTTCTTGCAGTTTTAGTAACACCCTATAAGGACACTCATTTGTCTCGTTGTCGTCTGCTCAAAACAACAAGATGGACGTGGATCTAGGCTCTTAAGAAGAGATTGGAAGTATTTTAGAAACTAGAAGGGTAGGCCAAATTGCTAATTTTCTTACATTACACTATTATTAATATTAATATTATCATAAATTCTAAATTGTACATTTTTTTTAATTTTTTTTTAAACTTTGTGATTTTTTTGTTATTTTTATCGTTATTAACTCATTATAAATCATTAGTAAATTGAGACGTATTTTATGGAATACGAAATTGACAGTTACGTTATTTACAAGTACTTCTACTGTTTAGTCTTTTAGTAAAAGCGCCGTGAAATATTCGATTTTAAAACTTTAGATTTGCTTATCAGTACATAGTAGTTAGTACAAGTAAAACTTAATTTCAGAAGCAAAAAAATTAAAAATTTACAAAAAAACTAGAATAGTAAGACAGTTAAGCCGACATTCTTTTCATAATAATATATTAAAAAAATTAACTATTTACAGTAGTTTGAAAACAAGTCTCATTTTACTCTTTTAAAATGAGAAATCGATTTTCAAACTGTTATAAAAAGTTTAATTTAAAAGATATTTTCTTAAAATCACTTTCAGTATAATTGTCTGCTATTCTAGTTTTTTACAAACTCATTCTCATGTTTAAAATTTACTTTTGACAAATGATTTAATCCATTATGTTTGAAATCGAATCAGATTTTACTCTTTTTTAAAGTAAAAACTTTATGAAGAAATTTAATTTTCAAACTGCCATAAAAAGTTTATTTTAAAAGATATTGTCGTTGTAATCACTCTCAGTATAATTGTTTATTATTCTAGTTTTTAACAAACTCATTTTCATTTTAAAAAATTACTTCTGAAAAATGATTTCATCCATTATGTTTGAAATCGAATCCGATTTTACTTTATTTTTTAAAGTAAAACTTCATTAAGAAATCCATTTTCAAACTGTTATAAAAAGTTTAATTTAAAAGATATTTTCTTAAAATCACTTTCAGCATAATTATCTGCTATTCTAGTTTTTAACAAACTTATATTTTCATTATTTAAAAAATTACTTTTGAATAAAGATTTCATTAATTAATTATCTTTGTCTGAACTATGTTTATAGAAAATTTACTCGTGAAGATTTTTTGTTAAATTCATTTTTAAAAATGTGTCCATTTTTTTTTTTTAGAAAAATTATTTTTAAAAATGAAAACAATGAAAAACTTTAATGCAATAATTTCTTAAACTTTATTTTTTAATGAAATTCTATTGAAATAAAATGGCCGCCTGTGACTAATCTGGGTTCGATGACGTCATAGATTCACTTTGCAAAGGAAACAATCACGAATTCTCATTGGTAGATTGTCAGTTTAATGTGTAATGGCGTCTATGTAATGGTAGTCTATAAGATATTTTGAGCTCGTAATTAATAATTATGGAATCAGAAGATTGACTAAGCGACGATTGGGTGGTTTTATCGGCGGCCGAAATGCCGACAAGATCGGAATCACCTCACGGATCAACGCATCGTAATGAACCCGGGAATAGACACGTGCTTCAAGTGGTGAGGGGACCCAAGAGTCGTCATTCTTGTACCTTTTCCTCATCGTAACAAGAGAAGCGTGTGACGTCACAGGGGTCGACGAAGAATCTATGTTCGTCTCATTTTATATTATTAAATAAAAGGTTTCATTAAGAAAATAATTCAAGAATCCTTTTGTTTAAACTGTTAAAAACGTTTAATTGAAACCATTTTTATCAAATTAAATGATACAATCGTAAATTTCAAGTCAACCCTGTTGACGTCACAAACTACTTCTTACGATGGAGGCAGGTATATGTTGACAAAAGGCGTTGTGTGATCAGATTCAAGAAGGACACTTGGTCACTTAAACGTCATACTTGAACTCTCTAAGCAGGGTTTTAACATTGGAAAAAATTGTGTTTAAATGGCACTATATAAAAAAGGTTTTTCCCATGTTGGAACCCTGGTTAGAGGGTTGAAGTAAGTTTTATGTGGCTTTAGTGTGTCTCTCTTGAATTTGTGCCTTATTAAACAACATTGTAATTTTACTTGTTTACCCAAAAAAATGCAGCAAATTTGAATAAGTTTATAAAATGAATAAATTATTTGGAAAATTTATACGAAATTCAGTAAAAAAAATTATCAATTTTCTTTACTTTTATCTCTCATAAAAATCAACAAAGTTGAATAATTTTATAATTTATTTTTAGTAAAATCAACAATTTTCTTATAGAAAATAATATTAAGAGGCTCTCTGCATGAGTAAGTTGAAGAAAACCAGTAGATGGCGCCATCATATCCAATAATACATATTTCTTATAGGAGTCTATATAAAAATAACTGAGATTACGATGATGCAATATCTGGTATAGCCGTTTAACATGGTGTGCGTTCGATTTTCATTTAGTCATTCTTTTCACATGCACACACAGGTATTTTTGAAATGTAATTTCAAGTGCAAAAAGCACTCAAATATACTATGAATTCATTGACACTTTTGCAAAACCCAATTATGGTTCTTTATATTTTTAAAATAAATCTGAAAATAGCCTACATGCTAATCTCCATAGGCGATTAGAAGCGAATTCTTCATCTATGGAAATTAGCATGTAGGCTATTTTCAAACTTTCTTTAAAAATAGAAGGAATCATAACTTGGTTTCGTAAAAGTATCAGTGGATTCACAGTATATTTGAGTGCTTATTGTAATTAAAATTACTTTTCAAACTTGTGTGCGGAAAAAAAGGACTAAACGAAAGTTAAACACGCACACCATGCTAAACGGCTATACCAGATATTGCATCATACTCATTTTCTTCATGTCGAATATAGTCACTTAACAAAATTAATAATTTCTTTTAATTTATGAATAAAAAATCTTCTGCTTAACTTTTTCTTGAGGAAAATATTCAAAATTAACATTTTTTTGGAAAAGTATATAAGAATAATTAACGAATTTATTTGAAAAGTCAACATTCATAGTCATTTTTATAAAATAAATATTATAAAACAGCAAATTCAGCTATTTTTATATCATTTATCAGTAAAAATCAATAAAATTAACAATTTTTATAATTTTTGTAAAAAAATAATATTTATTATTTTAAAAATATGCAAATAATAGTCGTAATTTTTAATTTTTTTAAAAAAATTCAACATATAATCAAAATTGTTTTGTTTTTTTGAAAATTCTATAAAAATATTTTTATATATTTTAAATATTTTAAATATTTTTCAATTTTTTTTTTTGGAATTTTTAAGCAAACGTCGAATAATTGGACGGACGATCTTCCAGTCTGTAATTTATCGGGTGTTGGTTTATCGACCAATCAGATTTATCGTATAGATGGTCAACGACAACAACAACATGAATTCGAAGATCAGAGTTTCCATTTTAAGTAATAAGAAAGGCAAAGGCAGCCATTTTTTTTGCAAAATATGCAATTTTTGAGTTTTTCTCGTAAAAGACCTGATTATAGATGTTCGTGTTTTATTTTGTAGGATGGAACCCGATACTTATCTTTACGGTGTTTTGGACGGTCACGACGGGTGCAGCGCATCGAGTTTTGCCGCTCAGCGAATGCCGGCGGAACTTCTGCTCGGACAATTGAGTGGCAAAAGTCTAAACGGAGAAATAAGAGAAACTTTAGAACAGGCTTTCATTGCGGTCGAAAAGGGTTTTTTCCAGTCTATTGATGACCTTCTGGCCGAAAAGGCGAATTTACAGCTCGAGTTGCCAGAGGTAATAAGACTCGTGGTTGTCATTTCTAAGGTAGTAGTTTGCAGGTTAAACACTTGAAAATGTCACGCAGTAACTTCGAAGTTTCTATTGGTTTAAACCTCGATTCGAACATTTTTCAAATTGGTTCTTTTTTATTTCGAAGGGGTTGAGTCCTTACCAGACATACCAACAGTTTCCCGATGTCATTGGTAAACTTAAAGATATCAATTCTGATATTGCTGGTGGGACTACCGCTGTCGTCGCACTCATTCACTTGGATAACTTGTATGTCGCAAATGTCGGTATGTATAGAAAAATGACCCGTTTAACGAAAATGTTAGGAAACCATGTTCGGTTTGCGTTTGCCATTGTACCAAACGGTTGTTCAGGAACACCCAGTTTTTAGAACACAGAAGCCGTGTTCTAATCTGGTCTGAGTAGTTACAGTAGAGCGTGGATGATCGGAACCGTCAATTATCGGAACCAAGTTTTTTTACTTATTCTTATGGAAATAAAAAATTCTCTTTGAAATTGTTTTTTTTTTCTTACTTTTTCCACTTTTTTTATTGTGAGTTCGATTATACGAACTTTCGATTATCGGAACCGCCATGTCCGACAATCGACGTTCTACTGTAATTATATAGGAAAACCTGACATCGTCACTGAATTTCAAGGGAAAAATTGGAAAATTTCTTTAATAATAATAAATGAAATATTGCAAACCCTTAAGAAATTAAATTCTCTTAAGGTGGCTGAATGGATATTTATTTCGTTTTTCACTGTTCGTCTCACTGTAGTGGCTGTTGCTATGCTCCATCAACGTTTTTGGTAAAATTTGAACGAAAAAAATGTCAAGCAAACGTTTTTCAGAAACAATATTATGAAAAAAAAAAAAATTCAAATTGTTTTCACAACGAGAATGGTAAAAGATTATGTTAAAAAGTTTTTCTTAAAAAAAATAAACAAATTTTATAGTTCAGTTTGAAAAAATGATCCCATTTTTGTGGTTTTTTGATTTGACATTTCATGGAAAACTATTTTCGGCCTTTTTCAAACTCTCATAAAAAGTTTTATTTTGAACGAATATCATCATGAAAAAAAAAAAAAACTTTTAACATTATCAACAGCTATTCTAGTTTCTAAAACGCTTCGAATTTTTTTTTCCGTAATGTTTCGTCTGAATAACGTTCGATTTAAAAATATAAATTTTCTCAAAACCGCGAGTGGAGTGACGGAGTGACTATGGAACATCGTAGCCACTATAGGCGCACCATCTGGAAGAACAAAAACAAAATAGATATCTATTCAGCCACCTCAATATTTCCAAAATTAAGAGTATGGTTTTGTAGTGCACAATTTCACTGAATTTTCGGGTAAAAAGTGAACACTCGTTTAATACAAAAACAACTAATTAAAAAGTCGAAACCCTGATTCGAAGAGAATTACGACAGACGAACAACGTTATAAACGCCGAACAAAAAAAAAATGAAAAGGCTCTATAATGTTTATTTTAGGTGACAGTCGTGCGCTACTTTGTCGTAACGGTCCAAACGGGAATTTGGTTGTCGAACAGCTCAGTGTCGACCACGACATTCATAACGAGGACGAATTATTGCGACTCAATAACCTGAAATTAGATGTCGAGAAAATCCGACAGGGATCGAAACTGGGTAACCAGGAAAATACAAGATGCATTGGCAACTACGCTGTAAAGGGTGGTTATAAGGACTTCGACATTTTAAGGTTGTTAAATAATAATCTTGCATAAATCTGCATCTACTTTTTTCATTCATTTTAATTTTTATCGATTTCTCTCGACGTCTCTGATAGTTCTGCGGAATCCGAACCCGTAATAGCCGAACCGGATGTCTGCGGAGGAATTCCTATTGATAATTCGTTTCGATTTCTGCTCTTAATGTCCGACGGCCTCTACAAATCTTACGAGGAGGCAACTCGAAGTAATACGGTCAATCGAGACATTGCCGAAATGGTTCTCGAGCAATTCGGAATTCAATCCACTTTAATGGGGGTGGCTCAGGCCGTAGTCGATCGCGTGGTGAGGATCCATCACGATACGCACGTGAGCGATCAACGTAAGTGTCAATACAGAGACGACATCACTTTATTGGTTAGAAATTTTCACGAAAGTCTACCGAATGCGATCGGTCGACATCCGGATAATCGTCAGTCTACTAGTTGTTTCGATGTGGGTTCGAATGTCGATACGAAAACTCCGTTGGAACGTAAAGTTTCTGGAGTCGGAGATGATTCCGGGAGAATCGAGCCGTATGTCGATTTTACGGAATTTTATCGTGCCGTCGAAATGGCGAGGATTTCTGGTGGTGGCCAATCGGGTGGCAGCGAATAAGAAAAGCGTTCGGGGTTTCCCCCCCCCCCCCCCCTTTTATACTTGGGGGAATTTATAAATAATTAATGTAGTCAATGTGATTTACCAAATAATAAAACTTAATTAGGTAGAAAGAAGAGGGAGTTTTTTTTTTGAACAGCTTTATTATTTGGAACTCTTTTGGTTTAATTGTGTTTGTTAGAAACTAGAAGGGTAGCTGAATTACTTTTTAATAGTATTTTCATGTTGATATCTTTCAGGCTTTCAAATTAAACTTCTTTATAAACAAAAATTTAAAAACTATTGTCTAACCTTAGCCTCTAAAAACACTTTCAAGTTTCTTGCTTAATTTTGCTCCTGAAAGTGTTTTTAGAAACTAGAAGATTAAATGAAGATTTTTATGTTGATATCTTTCAAATTAAACTTTTTATAAACAAAAATTAAAAAAAAAAATATTGTCAGCTTTAAAGTTGATTCATTTTCAAACCGACATAAAAAGTTTATTTTAAAAGATATATCACAAACCCTTACAATACCCTTCTAGCCTCTAAACCCCGCTTTCAATTAGTTTCTCTTAATTTTGGGCCTTTGAAAGTGTTTTTAGAAACTAGAAAGGTTAAACGAATCAATTAAGAAGATTTTCAATGTTAGTTATCTTTCAAATTAAACTTTTTATAAACAAAAACTTTAAAAGTTGAATCATTTTCAAACTTACGTAAAAAGTTTATTTTGAAAGATAGCAACATGAAAATGCCTTTTAAGTGATTGAGGTACCCTTCTAGTTACTAAAGTACATTCAAGTTTCTTGCTTAATTTTGCTTTTGAAAGTGTTTTAGAAACTAGAAGATTAAATGAAGACTTTTATGTTGATATCTTTCAAATTAAACTTTTTATAAACAAAATTTTTTAAAAAAAATATTGTCAGCTTTAAAGTTGATTCATTTTCAAACCGACATAAAAAGTTTATTTTAAAAGATATATCACAAAATGAAATTATAATTGATTGAGCTACCCTTCTAGCCTCTAAAAACCGGCTTTCAAGTTTCTCATAATTTCTCTTAATAATTAAGTGTTTTAGAAACTAGAAGATTAAATGATGAATCACTATAATTAACAAGATTTTAATGTTGATATATCTTTCAAAATAAACTTTTTATGTCATTTACAAATTGTTTCATTTTTTTTTTGTTTAAAATAATTCTGAAAACGGTTCAACTTTAAACTTTTTATGATAAGTTTGAAAATTTCATCAACTTTCATTAAGAAAATTAAATTAAAATATGAATTAACAGACATAAGAGGTTCACTTTGAAACATATTGTCTTGAAAATCCTTTTATTCTAGTTTCTAATTATTATTCTAGTTTTTTTTTAATTTAGATTTTGAAAAAAAGAAAAGTTTTCATTTTTCTTCATTCCTAAACATACAGGCAATTAGAAATCGGGACAAACAGAAGTTGGCTCCGCCCTTTTTATGACGACCGGCCACTTTTAATTGGTTTGTTGTGTGGTTCCACGTTGAAAAGGGCGGAGCATGTGACGTCAGACTACATAACCAACCAATTAGAAGTTGCGTTCGTCATAAAAAAGGCGGAGCTAACTTCTGTTTGTCCCGATTTCTAATTGCCTGTCCTAAACATTGGCCGTAGAATAATATGGGATTCTTCCTATGCAAAATTTACCATAGAGATTCAAGCTTTCCCCACTTTGTTGATTTGTTTTATTTCCGTCCAAAGCAAGCTAAAAACGTTCCTATATTGGTAATCGCATGGTAATAGGTTTACTGCACTGCTATAGGAGTTGTGACGTCACTTCCGTTAGATAAAATGCTGAGAGAAAACAAAATCCAATGTAGGAGAATCCGTTCGTTCTAAAATGAAATCCTTTGTTGTCCAACTGTGGTGCATTTAAAATCCAAGTGTAATCTATGGATTTTATGTTTTGATGAAAATCGCGTTCAAAAATAAAATCCAATAGTAATCCATGGACGAAATTGTGTATCGAAAAGCTTTCAGTGGTCGTTCCAAAATAAAATCACATAGTAATCCTTGGATAACAATTGTAATGTAATGTATGGTGAGCGAGGAATCTTTGGATTATTCTAACAGTAAATCATTGGATTATTTGGATTTCATTTTTCTAGACTGTAAAGGTTTCCCGCCAAATTTTTACTTCCGTCAACCGGAAGTTGAGGTCTTGCATGTTTTTCTCTGTTGAAAATGGGCCATGGTTTAGTTGGATTCGTTTTGTTTTTGTGGTTATCTTTGTTATTTATCATTGGTTTAACTGTTTTTACGGGTGGTTTTCTATTGAAACGTTCCGTTGTGTCTCAGAACAGTTCTTGCGCTCATAATTGGTTCGGTTTCTCGTCTTTCGATGCCGCCGATTCATCGTCGTCTCCATCGGCGATGGCCGGTTGTTGGATGCCGTCTCGCTTTAACAAGGCTTTAATCATCTTAATCGATGGATTGCGCTATGATTTTGCTTTGGAATCTAATCAGACGTCTGCATTTCACAATAAAATGCCTGTTTTTAGTAATTTATTAGCTGAAAAACCGAGACATTCGAGTCTTTTTAAGTTCGTTGCCGATCCACCCACAACGACCATGCAAAGGATCAAAGGCAAGGGCGCTCTCTTTATCATTAGCCTCTTCCTCAGCTCGCCTCGAGTATTATTGCGATTAGGAACCGCTAGCCTTCAAGCCAACGCTGCGCTGGTTATTAAGTTTTGATATTATTTCTATTAACAGCCGATATAGCCTCAAAATGGGCAGCTTCCAATCGAAAGGGTTGGAAGCTGCTAGCCTCCAACGTAAGGCTGTGAAGTTGTAATATTGGTGACGTCAAAGGCGCGAAATATGGTAATGTATAGAATTTTATGAATAGAGGCTAAACGGCTGTAAATCGAAAGAAACAACCCCCATTTAGTTGTCTTTTCAAGCAAGTGTATGGGTTAGAGGCTAGTCTGAGTTAGAGGCTTTTTTTTTAACGTTTTATGTATTCTTTTTTAAGCGCGAAATTCGGTTAACACGAAAAAATATTCTATGTTTCTCTTGATTATTATTTTGTCATTCAGAAACGAAATGAAGAGAAACTTGAAAGTGTTTTAGTCTAAGAAACTAGAAGGGTAACAGACTACTCGTACTCTGGCTCTTTTGAGACTGATATTCCAGAAAAAAATAAGGAATTGCGAGTAATATGCGAGAGAAATATTTTATTGAACAGTAATTTAAATGTATTTTAATTACAGTAAATTAAAAACTAATCTCAATAAGTGCGGTTGTCAAAACTCTAATAATTAACGTGATGGTGCATTGAATTGAACAAAATTAGTTTGTGATTTTTTTTTTGTGCCGAAGAAGAGTTTGGTGGTAAGTCGACAAGTCATTTCGGACATTCCGTCATTTTTCTATTCATCTTGGACGACTTTCGTGTGATGCGCATTCAATGCATGCTGGTTGTGTCCGTTTCGTTGCCAGTGTGCATTTGGATCTTGACCAACACTGTGAACTGCTAAGAAACGTGGCGAAAAATGATACGGCGTCGGCCCTGCCGGCATTGCTGCTGCTGCTTGTTCTTTCTTTGAAGAATATTCATTTGAATCATCCTGTTGCAGTGGTGCATCTTTTCCTTCTGCGGAACTGGGATGGTGGTTCTTATAATCAAATGGTTGCCAGGATGCATTTGGATCTGAGTCACTTCCGTGAACCGCTTGAAATTTTTGTGAAAAAACGTATGGTGTTCCCGGTCCTTTATTTGAAGAAGAAGAAGAAAAAAATATTATTTGAATATTATTATTAAATGCCTGGATACAGTGTTTAATTCAAAATTTCTCCGAATGTAGGCGCTGCGATCGTTTTTTTTTAGTTTAAAAATGGGCTTTCGAACGGTTTTTGTCCCGGTATAACGTCAGATAAAAATTAATATAAAAAGAACTGCACGTGCTAAGCTTATAAAAAGCAATCATCGTGAAGCCGATACATTACTGCACGTGGTAATTATTTTGTTATTGCTCGAAATCGTTTTTAACGAGAGTTCTTCAAATTTTTTTTGGACAGTTTTTTTGGGGGGGTCTATGGGATTTAACATGGAGTTTTAAAAAACGTACGATTTTAAGCGTTATTTAAAAACTAGAAGGCCGTTTTCAAAATTTATATAAAGCGATCACTTAAAGAACAATACTTTCTGTTGTATTTTGCACTTTAATGTATTTTAATTGAACGATTGTGAGAATATTTCTTGAAATTTTAGTGTAACACCATATAGAGTAACACTCGGACGTATTCTATACATATGAGACCACGGGCAATTAGAAATCGGGACGAACAGAAGTTGGCTCCGCCCTTTTTAATGACGACCGGCAACTTCTAATTGGTGGGTTATGTAGTCTGACGTCACATGCTCCGCCCCTTTTCAACGTTGAACCACACAACAAACCAATTAGAAGTTGTTGGTCGTCATAAAAAGGGGCGGAGCCAACTTGTGTTCGTCCCGACTTCTAAATGCCTGTTATGAGACCACTTACCATAGACGCCATTTACCAGTAGTAACCCAACGGTGACAATCAGTAGCAGTTGCAGGGTGGGTTAAAATTCGTGGAGATCAGCTCTTCTACTCTACGATATTTTACTTCGAAAGTAAAGGATTGGATTTCGGTTTGGATGATCCTAATGCTCGGTTGCAGTTCCTTTATCTACCCGTTTTGAGTAAATCAGTCACGTTTGATTGATGATGGGACTGTTGTCACTCGAAAATCCATTGAAATTTTGTCAACCTCCGGTTCAAACATATGGTTTGACTTAGCGCACGTGTTAAACATGGATCGGACAGCGGACAGTAAACTTACCCAATTGAATTTTACTATTTAAAAACTAGAAGGTACACGGGAATTTCCTTTTAGGGTTATGTTTATGGATGGGGTTTTCTAGTTTTTTAGAAAATTTCATTCATTTCTACGGAGCTGTTTGGTTTTTAGAAAATATTTCGTGTTTCGATCTCATGTTAAGTGAATGGGGAGCTTAGTTTTTTATTTTTCTGTTTAAAAACTAGAAGGTACACGGAGGTTTCCTTTTTGGGTTATCTTTATGGATGGGTTTTCTAGTTTTTCTTAGAAAATTTCATTCATTTCTACTGAGCTTGTTTAGTTTTTAGAAAATATTTCATATTTCGATCTTCTCGAATTTTAATTTACTATTTAAAAAAAAAATTAAATTAAAAATATTAATAAATAATTCATTAAAGAATTAAAACATTTTTAAATATTATTTTTTAAAAAAAATATATTTTTCTTCTAATTTTTAAAGGAATCGTAACTGGAAGTCTTCCGACATTCATCGATGTTTCGGATAATTTTGCATCTTTCGAGATACAAGAAGACAACGTGATCGATCGTCTCGTTTCGTTGCAAAAGAAAGTCGTTTTCTTGGGTGACGACACTTGGGTCGGTCTTCTTCCGCGACGTTTCCATCGTTCTCATCCGTTTCCGTCGTTCAACGTCAAAGATCTCGATACGGTCGACGATGGAATACTGGACAAACTAGTGCCTTTGATCAGGAATTCGACCGAATGGGATGTTATTGTTGCTCATTTTCTCGGTGTGGATCATTGCGGACACACCTACGGACCGAACCATCCGCAAATGACCAGGAAGTTGACGCAGATGAACGATATGATAAAGTACCGTATCAGATATAGTAGGCCTATTTTTCTAATGCAGAAACTTTCAGAAATCTGGGAAAATTTGGAGAAATTTGCTAAAATGTTGCTGGAAACTTACAGAAAGTTATGTAAAGTTGCTAGAAATTTACGGAAAACTTTGAAACGTTGCTAGGAATTTACAAATTCCTAGCAACGTTTCAAAGTTATTTAAAGAAGTTTGCAAAAAGTTGCAAGAAAGTCAAAGAAAGTTGCTTGAAATTTAAAGAAGTTTGCGAAAAGTTGCAAGAAACTTGAAGAAAGTTGCAAGAAACTTGAAGAAAGTTGCTAGAAATTTAAAGAAGTTTGCAAAAAGTTGCAAAGGAACTCAAAGAAAGTTGCTAGAAATTTTAAGAAGTTTGCAAAAAGTTGCAAGAAAGTCAAAGAAAGTTGCTTGAAATTTAAAGAAGTTTGCGAAAAGTTGCAAGAAACTTGAAGAAAGTTGCAAGAAACTTGAAGAAAGTTGCTAGAAATTTAAAGAAGTTTGCAAAAAGTTGCAAGAAAGTCAAAGAAAGTTGCTAGAAATTTAAAGAAGTTTGCAAAAAGTTGTAAGAAATTTGCCGGAAATTGCGAAATGCTGTGAGAATCTGGCATAAAACCATAAAATGTTTTGGGAAACTCGCAAACATTTGCTAGAAATTTGCAGATAATTGCAAAAATGCTTAAAGTTGCTAGAAACTTGCTGAAGTTTACAAATAGTTGTTTGAAACTTGCAATTAGTTGCAAAACTTTGCTAGAAATTTGAAGAAAGTTGTTATAAACTTTGAGAAGATCGCGAGAGGTTGAAGAAAATTCCAGATTTCTGCAATTCTTTGCGTTTTTGGATTAATTTTAAACGCAATCATATTTTTACTGGCATGTTTTTAAAAATGGACGATTTCTTGCGATCGCAGATCTGTGATTGGTTTTTTGGACGACGAAACCGTTTTGTTTGTGTTCGGAGATCACGGAATGACAAAGACCGGAGACCACGGAGGAGACAGTTCGGACGAAACCGATTCGGCTTTGTTTGTTTATAGCTCGGGACGACCGTTGACGAGACAAGGGGTTAGTAACACACATTTACTAGGCAATGTTTTAAAAAAAATCATATATTTGAAACAAAAATTAAAATTGTAACATTTTTCTTAAAATAAATCCGATTTTATTGCTTTAAAATCAATGAAAATCGATTTATTAAAATAAAAAATCTATCCTTTCGAATACAAATAAAAAATATGATATGGTTGGTAAAATATAAAATATCTGATTTTTTTCTTGGATATTTTCGTTAAAATAGAAATTAACCGATTTGTTTCGTAAAGATAAAAAAATGGCATGTTTTTTTTAAATAACGAAAATCGGATGTTTTTGTTAAAATATTAAAAACAAGTCGGATATTTTCGTTAAAATAAAAATCGTATGTTTTCTAAAATAATCGAAGGTTTTCTAAAACAAATCTCATATTTTCTAAAAAAAATTCGCTCATTTTCTAAAAAAAATCGCAAATTTTCTAAAATAAAATCGCATATTTTCTAAAAAAACATCGCATATTTTCTAAAAAAACATCGCATATTTTATAAAAAAATTCGCTTATTTTCTAAAAAAATCGCATATTTTCTAAAAAAAATTCGCTTATTTTCTAAAAAAAAATCGCATATTTTCTAAAAAAAATTCGCTTATTTTCTAAAAAAAATTGCATATTTTCTAACAAAATTCGCTTATTTTCTAACAAAAATTCGCTTATTTTCTAAAATAAAATTGCATATTTTCTAAAAAAAAAACATCGCATATTTTCTAAAAAAATTCGCTTATTTTCTAAAATAAAATTGCATATTTTCTAAAAAAAAACATCGCATATTTTCTAAAAAAAATTAGCTTATTTTCTAAAAAAATTGCATATTTACTAAAATAATTCGCTTATTTTCTAAAAAAAATCGCATATTTTCTAACAAAATTCGCTTATTTTCTAACAAAAAATCGCTTATTTTCTAAAATAAAATCGCATATTTTCTAAAAAGAATCGCATATTTTTTTAAAACAAAATTCGCATATTTTCTAAAACAAATACGGATATTTCCTAAAAAAAATTCGCATATTTTCTAAAAAAATTCGCGTATTTTCTAAAAAAAAAAATGGGATATTTTTTTGTTAAAATAATAAAAAGTCGGATATTTTTGTTAAAAATTCCTGTATTTTTTATTATGTTTTTAAATTTTTAATTTAGAAAATGAAATTAAAATTATTTTTAAAAAAAACATCTAAAATTGAAAGATGAATACAGTTAAAACTAGAAAACTCGATTTAAAAAAAAAACCAATTGATTAAATTGCATTTTAAAGTTTTTTAATTTGTTTCAGGCTCTCGTAAAAACGGAAGTGAATCAGATCGACTTTGCTTCAACCTTTTCGTTGTTACTCGGACTTCCGATTCCTTTCGGTAATCTCGGAACAATTGTATCCGAGTTTTTCGATGTCTCAGAAACGAGTCGCAACGATGCAAAAGGACTTCATCTAAATGCTAAACAAGTTGAACTTTATTTGAAGACTTACTCTTCGCTGTCGGAAGATTTTATGAGCCATGTTACGGCCACGGACCGATTACGAATTCTAATGGATGAAATAGACGAACTGTGGAAGAAAGCGTTTGGTTCGAACGGCACCGGCGATATGTCGAATGCCATTTTGCTAAAAAAGAAATGCGTTCAGTATCTAAGTGACGTTCAGTCTCTCTGTCGCAAAACTTGGTCTAAATTCGATCTTATTTCAATGATTTTCGGTCTAGTCGTAACTTTGTTCGCTTTGATACTAACTTTTTACGTTGTTGCGCAACGTGTTGCAGTTAGTCCGATCTCTGCTTTCGTATGGTTGGGTCTGGGCTTTGTCGGAACTTTATTGGCCGTTCATTTGCGGCTGTTTCCCATCTTTCGGTTCCTAGTTGGATTCGAGTCGAGTCTCTTAGCTTTCGTCATAACGGTCCAAGTGATAGGATCGTGGTTTTTAATTTCGTCCACTCGCGCAACATCGAACAGCAGTTGCAGTCTGTGGCGCAACGATGTTGCCGCAACAATTGTCGGCGGCGTCCTTTTTTGTTTGTATTTTTCCAACAGTTACGTAGTGAGCGAAGATGCAACGACCACATTCTTAACAAATACACTACTGTGGGTCAGTATTTTGTCGCAACGACAACAGAAAAGCGACGGCGAAAAGAAAAGAAAAACGAAATCCGAGTGGTCCGTGTTGCGCAACATTGCCGCAACGATAGTTGCAACTTTTGTTGCTTCGACGTGCATTCGGTTCGCGAGCATATCGTGGAAGTGTCGCGAGGAACAGTGGTGGTGCGAGGGATCTCCGTTCCTAGATCCACGAATGTCGAACATTCCTTCCGATAAACCCGACAGTATTTCTCATAAGAACCTGCGGCTTTTATTGTCGTTGGCTTCTCTAGTAACCATCGTGTTCGTGACACGGTGGCTCTTACGTAAAGCCGGTAATCTTAACGGCTTTTCGCCGGCCGTACTTTGTGCCGCTTACTGTCCTGTATTCATGGGATTGGGTATTGCGTTATACTGGGCAATGCAGGGTGCAACTTTACTAGTTTTTCCAAACTTTGCGACGGTTATTCCGAATGTCGTGTTTCTAGTAGGCGTGTTTGGTCTTTTTGTGTTACTCGTGCAACCGCTTTGCATCTACGATGCCTTGGAGTCTTCGAGCGAAATGGGTTCGTTGCGCTTGAGCGGCGATAGGGAGCTTTTGGTCCCGCAGGTTTATAGACACTTGAGAGCAAATTGGGAAAAACATTTGCATTCTGCGGCATCATCGTCTAAGAGTTCCGATCAGAAGCCTTTGATCGTGTACGGACTTGCTACTGTTTTTTCAGCTGCGCAACTTGTTGCCGTTACGATTGTTGTCTTGTTGTTGATTTTAGTTAGTCGAGATGGTTATGTTGTGTCTTATGCTTTACTCTTCGTTGCGATCGGTGCCGTACTGCATTCTTATTCCCTCGGAAAGGCAAATCAGTTGCGGAGCGGGGAAAGTTGTAAGAGTTTTTCTCGAATTTTAGAGTTGTTTTTATTATTGTTTTAATTTAATTTAAGTGTAAAAAAGTCTCTAAATTAAATTTAGAAATTTGATTTTCAAAAATAAAAAATAAAAGTAAGTCAATTTAATTTAAAATAAATGCAATTTAAATTTGTAAAAATTCGACTTAATTTTTTTTTTTAAATAATTAAAAATTTAAATTAAATTATAAAAAATGAGGTTCTAATTTCTGATTTAATTTAATTAAGTTTTCAAATCAATTTAATTTTAAAAAATTCGGATTGTAAATGTAATAAAAAAAAAAATTATGACAATTTAATTAAAAAAATTATAACAATTTAATTTAATTAAAAAAATATAACAATTTAATTTAATTAAAAATTTAAATTAAAATATAAAAAATTGGGTTCTAATTTATAATAACTTAATTTAATTAAGTTTTCAAATCAATTTAATTTAAAAAATCGGATTATAAATTTAATAAAAAAAAATTATAACAATTTGATTAAAAAATTATAACAATTTAATTTAATTAAACAAATTATAACAATTTAATTTAATTAAACAAATTATAACAATTTAATTTAATTAAACAAATTATAACAATATAATTTATTTTTAATAATTATAGATTCAATAAAAACAATTTATAACAATTTAATTTAATTAAAAACATTAATTTTAAGCACAAAAAAATTCAGTTTTAAATTTAATAAAAAAAATCTGATTTTTTTTAAATATCAGATTTCAATTTATAATAATTTAATTTTCGATTGTTTTAAAATTTAAATAGAAGTTTTTTTTATTTTGTATTTTTTAAGCCAACATTTGGGACGTTGATTGGTGTTGGGTGATCCTGTGGTCCCTGTTGTCTTCGGTTGGATTTTACGCAACTGGTCATCAGCAGACGTTTCCCACCATCCATTGGGATGCGGCTGTGATCGGTTCCGATGGCAACTTTACCGGTCATACGATACCTGCCTTAAAGGTGCTGTTTAACACTTTTTCATCGACAATCATCGTCGGTGTTTTCCTTCCAACGTTGCTTCTGTGGCCAATTTCCAGACATGTAGTTTTCAAAAGTAAAGAAACGGCGTCTTCGTCCGTCACGGAGTTCGAGACGGGAGAATTTCTTCTGTTGGACAATCGAGCCTTTTTTCACGGCTTGTTTCGGCTTTCTTGCCAGTATCTCGCTGTTAACGGCATAAAGGTACTCGTATACGAGCTCATCGTCGTGTCTACGAAAAGCTAAACCGTCATTTAAATCTAGTGATATTTGAAGGGCTGAGAAACGTATAGTGGTGTAAGTCAACAAAAGTAAAAAAAAAAGTAATTTGAGTTACATTATGATTTCACTTCTCAACAAGGTGAATTTGTTGTTAACATAAACCAAAGGGCTGCCACCTGGTGAGAAATACTATAAAAAAGAACTTTTGTCTACTGTGATAAGTAATGTCAAGGATGTGAAATCATGGTGTAACTCAATTTTTTATTTTTTGATATACACAACTATTTGTGATTTGCAACCCTTCATTTTAGAATGAAATCTTAAGGAGACATATTTTTTTACAAAAACTTAATTTTTTTTTAACAAAAAACAATGAAATTTGTAAAATTTATTTTTTTTTTTATCAAAATTGAAATTTTCTCATAAAAATTAAATAAAATTGTGTTGTCAAAATTTCTCATAAAAAGTTGAAAATTTCTCATAAAAAGTTGAAAATTTCTCAAAAAATTGAAAATAATCAAAAATTATCCTTAAAATTGAAAATTTCTCAAAAAATCAAACATTTCTAATAAATAATTGCAATTTTCCCATAAGGAAATTGACAATTTCTCAAAAAATTGAAAATTTCTAATAAAAAATTGACATTTCTCAAAAAATTGAAAATAATCAAAATTTCTCATAAAAAGTTGAAAATTTCTCAAAAAATTGAAAATAATCAATATCTCTCAATAAAAATTGAAAATTTCTCATAAAAATTCAAACATTTCTAATAAATAATTGCAATTTTCTCATAAGGAAATTTACAATTTTTCAAAAAATTGAAAATTTCTAATAAAAAATTGAACATTTCTCAAAAAAATTGAAAATAATCAAAATTTCTCATAAAAATTGAAAATTTCTCAAAAAATCAAACATTTCTAATAAATAATTGCAATTTTCCCATAAGGAAATTGACAATTTCTCAAAAAATTGAAAATTTCTAATAAAAAATTGAACATTTCTCAAAAAATTGAAAATAATCAAAATTTCTCATAAAATTTGAAAATTTCTCATAAAAAGTTGAAAATTTCTCATAAAAAATTGAAAATAATCAAAAATCTCTCATGAAAATTGAAATTTATTAATTTCTCGAATTATAATTTTAATAAATTAACTATAAATATAGTAAATAAATTATTATTTTTTGTTATAATTCTAAATTAAAAATTTATATAAAAATTAACTTTCTAAAAAATTTCAGTTGGAATAGTTTTAGTTTTTATTATTGAAATTATTTTTAAAAATGTTTTGACTTAAATCAAATTTTGTTCTCATAAATTTCTCAAGTATGTTTTTCTTTGATTTTTTTGTATTTTTGCAGTTGTTCGGCTGCATGTCGGCCGCTGCGCTGCATAGACGCCACTTGATGGTTTGGAAGATCTTCGCTCCTCGATTTCTTTTCGAGGCTTTGAATTTCGTGATGTTTTTTCCGGCCATTTTCTTCTCTTACTTAATAATTTACTCGGTTCATCGTTCGCTTCAACGGTGGTTCAACGAACAAGAAAAGAAACAGGGAAAATTATGATACGTTTACGTCTACGTTAACGTTGATGTTAAAAGTACGAGCGCGTAACGTTAAAGTTCTCCATTTAATAGAAGATGTTGTTGACTTAATTAATTCAATTCTTCCTATTCTAAAACGTTGCTTAAAATAAAGAAAATATGAAATTGGCAAAAGAAAATTTATAAAAGAAAGTCTTAAGTAAAATTTTTAAGCTTTACTTTGGTTTTTTAAGCAACGTTTTTGAAAATTCAATCAGAAAAAAACACAACATTTACGGGTCTTTGTAAACTTTTCAATATATTTTTTTTGTGGTTTAAGTTTAAAAAAAAAAACATAACTGAAACTCTGGTTATTCTTTATTTTGAAAACAATTTTTTAGATTTGTTTTAGAAACTAGAAGAGTAACTGAATCACTTAAAAGATTTTTATGTTTATATCTTTCAAAATAAGCTTCTTATTGTCAGCTTGCAAAGTGACCTAGCAAGATTTTTGAACATGAACAATCACTTTAAGTGATTCAGTTACTCTTCTAGTTTCTAAAACACTTTCTAGTTTCTTGTAATTTTAGAAAATGAGAAAATATTAATTACTTTTATTTTAATTTCAAAGTTTATGTTAAATGGAGTTTATTTTTATTAAGTCTATAACTAAAAAAAATACTACTCGTAATTACATTAACTTAAATGCTAGAAGGGTCTTTTATTACACCTTTCAGAATGAATAATGGTTAATAAATAAATTGTGTAATTGGAAACATGTAAAACCGTTTTCTTTAGTTGAAGAATAATTTTTATATTTTTAGATAGAATAAAGTTTAATAATTTAGAATTATTTGTTATATTAAAGATTTTTTTTGTATAAAATGCATAATTTTCTAAAATAAACAATAATCAAATTTAAATAAAAAAAGAACTATGATTCAAATTGAACGATGTAAAATAATTTAGAATAAATTTGTAATAAAATAATTTTAAATGTAAATTCCGATTTAAATTAAAACAAAATTAAAAGATAAAAAATCCGATTTAGTTTTTAAAAATCTGATTTAAATGTGAAAAATCAGATTTAAATTTGAAAAAAAATCTGGTTTAAATTTGAAAAATCTGATTTAAATTTGTAAAATGTGGTTTAAATTTGAAAAATCAGATTTAAATTTGTAAAATCCGATTTAAATTTGTAAAATCAGATTTAAATTTGTAAAATCAGATTTAAATTTGAAAAAATCTGGTTTAAATTTGTAAAATCCGATTTAAATTTGAAAAATCCGATTTAAATTTGTAAAATCAGATTTAAATTTGAAAAAATCTGGTTTAAATTTGTAAAATCAGATTTAAATTTGAAAAAATCTGATTTAAATTTGTAAAATCAGATTTAAATTTGAAAAAATCAACTTTCATTAAAAAAACTGATTTAAATTTGAAAAAATCCGTTTTAAAGTACAATATTTGATTTTATTTAAATTTTATTTTATTTTCCAGATTTTATGATTTTAAATTTTAAAAGTAATTCTATTTTTTTATAGCGTAATTATAAATTTCTTCTAGTTATAAATTTTAAAATAATTAAAAGAAATAATTAAAGAAAAAGTTGTGTTTTCTTTTTCTAATCCCAGATGGCGGTTGTGTTTTCGCTCCGATAGACTGAAGACATCAATTTCGAGAATGCTCATAAAAGCGGATGACGTCACTTGAGTGACAAGCATGAAGTTGGTGACGTTAGTTTCGCGCGAAAAATATTCAGGTTCGGGTTGCTGAAGGGCAGGTTTTTTTTATTCATGGGAGTATTTTCAATGGAGTTAGTTGGGTGCGGCAAAAAGAAATGTTTGGAATAACTTTTCAAATGCGGAGTTTTATAAACTTTCCGCACTTTTTTGTGTTTGCATTCAGTTTAATTTTTTTAATTTAATCCGGAAAAAAAAAAGTTCTTTTAATCGGATTTTGTTTTGTGAACTTTTTTTCTGCGCGAAAAGGAATTAAATTCCTTCTGCATTCTTTTGCATAAAACTCGGTATCATCGAACTCGACAAAAGTCGGAGAGAGATTTTTCAAGTGGCTCGTTTTTAGCCTCCTCCTGACCACCCTCCCCTCTTTCGTCCCTTGGTCAGGACGCACACAAAGCGGCCTCCTCGATCAGGTCGCGTGCAATTCAGGTGAGAGAGCTGCTGCTTGCTTTCTAGGCTTTTAATTCTTTCATTACAGTCTGTTCACACAAAATCATGTTAAACTTCTTTTAGAAGCAACTTTAAGAAATATTTCAAAGTTTGTTAGAAACTAGAAGGGTAACTAAATCACGTAAAGGTAATTTCGTGACGATATCTTTCAAAATAAACTTTTTTGTAAGGATTTGAAAATGACAATGACAAAGAATGAAATTTGAAAATTTCATGGCTGAAAAAGAATCTTGAGTTGTTTATAAAAGTTAATTTAAACTATTTTCAGAAGTTATTTCAAGAAACAATTCAAAGTTTGTTAGAAACTAGAAGGGTAACTAAATCACGTAAAAGTAATTTCATGACGATATCTTTCAAAATAAACTTTTTGTAACAGTTCGAAAATGAACAAAAATTAGTGTGAAAAGGTTTTGTGATCTAAATTAAGTTAAAACCGTTTTTTTGAAGCTACTTTATTGAACAATTCAAAGTATGTTAGAAACTAGAAGGGTAACTGATTTTCGTGAAAGTATTTTCGTGACGATATCTTTCAAAATAAACTTTTTGTGATGGTTTGAAAAATGAGCATGACAAGAATATTTTTTTTTTATAAAGTTAATTTAAACTATTTTCAGGAGTTATTTCAAGAAACAATTCAAAGTTTGTTAGAAACTAGAAGGGTAACTGAATCACGTAAACATAGTTTCATGACGTTATCTTTCAAAATGAACTTTTTGTAACAGTTTGAAAAGATTTTGATGATTTAAAAAACAAGGTAAGGTGTTTATGAAGTAAATTTAAACTTTTTTTTGAAGCTACTTTATTGAACAATTCGAAGTTCGTTAGAAACTAGAAGGGTAACTTGATTCTCATGAAAAGTATTTTCATGACGCCGATATCTTTCAAAATAAACTTTTTTGTGACGGTTTGAAAATGACCTTGACAAGGAATGAAATTTGAAAATTCCATTGCTAAAAAGAATTTTGATTTTTTATAAAGTTAATTTAAACTATTTTTTAGAAGCAACTTCCGGAAACAATTCAAAGTTTGTTAGAAAGTAGAAGAGTAACTGAATCACGTAAAAATAGTTTCATGATGTTATCTTTCAAAATAAACTTTTTTGTAGCAGTTTGAAAATGACCACAGCAAAGGATTTAAAAAGAATTTTGAGTTGTTTATAAAGTTAATTTTTTACTATTTTAGAAGCTATTTTAGGAAACAATTCAAAGTTCGTTATAAACTAGAAGGGTAGATGTATCACGTGAAAGTATTTTCGTGACGTTATCTTTCAAAATGAACTTTTTGTAACAGTTTGAAAAGATTTTGAAGATTTAAAAAACAAGGTTGATGTTTATGAAGTAAATTTAAACTTGTTTGAAGTTACTTTATTGAACAATTCAAAGGTCGTTAGAAACTAGAAGGGTAAACGATTCGCGTAAAAGTAGTTTCATGACGATATCTTTCAAAATAAACTTTTTGTAACGGTTTGAAAATGGGCCCACATCAAAGGATTTGAAAAGTTTTTATGTTTAAAAACAAATTTTAATTGTTTGTTTATAAAGTGACTTTTTTTTTAGAATAAAACAATTCAAAGTTTGTTAAAAACTAGAATGGTATTTTAATCATTAGGATATTTTTCAAAATTTTGTAAGAGTTTGAAAAAAAATAACCAATTATATCAAAGGATTTGAAAACAATTCCATTTTTAAAAATATTTTTTTTATAAAGTTGAAGCTACTTTATTGAATGAACAATTCAAAGTTTCTTAGAAACTAGAAGAGTAACACTGAATCATAAAAAATTAGTTTCACAGTTCAATATATTTGAAAATATACTTTTTTTGTTTGTAAGTATCGTTAAAATCACCGTAAATCATTGTTGTTTAAAACAATGTGTTTGTTTTATTAATGATTAGAAATAATTAAAAGTTTTGTTAGAAACTGGAAGGGGTAATGGCTGAGAATCACTTGTAAAACTCAAATCAACTTTTTATGGCAGTTTGATAATTACCTATTTAATTAATATCGAAGGCTTTGAAAATATTCTTCTTTTGAACATTAATTATTTTTTTTAAATGAAATGAACTTTTTTTTAACCATCTTTCAGAATTAACAAATTAAAAGTTTATTAAAAACTAGAATAGTAAATAAATATACTAAATAAAGTTTGTTTTTGTGACATTATTTTTTAAAATATAAACTTTTTTTGTGTGTCAAAAGCTTAACAAGTTAGAAAGTTTATTTTGAACGATATCATTGTTATAAGAAAATAGAAATAAGATATTGATTTACTAGTCTAGTTTTTAAACAAAATTTTAAAAAGTTTTCATAAATTATGTAAACGTTTTGTTTGAATTGTGTTTAAACAAAAGTGCAGAATGATTTTCAAATTGTTCTCTACAAAGTTTATTTTGAACGATATCGTTAAATGAAAAAAAAAAAAAAACTTAATATTATTTTGATTTACTACTCTAGTTTTTAACAGTCTTTAAAAAGTTTCCATGATTTATGTTTTGTTTGAATTGTGTGTTTTTTTTTAAAAGGTGCAAAATGATTTTCAAATTATTGTTTATAAAGTTTATTTTGAACGATGTCATCGTTTATAAGACGAAATTTAATAAGATATTGATTTACTATTCTAGTTTTTTAAAAAAATTTTGAAAGTTACTAATCAATGTAGGCCTAAATGTTTGAGCAAATTCTTTGCTCGTTTGGAGCGCGCGTAATATCTTAAATATTGTAAAATGACTAATAATGCAAAATGGGAGTTTTGTTTTCAGGTTGGTTTTTGTTGCCTGAAGCCAAATTCTCGTTCTTTTTTGTAATCCAATTTTACCTTGTAGAAAAAAATGAAAAGACCTTGCAAACTATGTGTGTGTGTGTGTGTCTTATACACATTGTCTAGACAAAATTGTTTCTTTGATTTTTTTTTTCCTACTTTAAATATTTTTTTTAAGAATTGTAAATTTTAAACGAATTTCTATGTTTTTTTTTCAAGTCCTGATTATTACAGGCAGTTAGAAATCGGGAAAAAACAGAAGTTGACTCCGCCCTTTTTATGACGAACGGCAACTTCTAATTGGTTTGTTGAGTGGTTCGACATTGAAAAGGGCGGAACAGGTGACGTCAGACTACATAACCAACCAATTAGAAGTTGCTGGTCATCATAAAATGGGCGGAGCCAACTTCTGTTTGTACCGATTTCTAATTGTCTGGCTGATTATTAATGATTCTTAGTCTTTCCGAAGAGCAAAAAAAAAAAAAAATAAACAGGCATCTGTGCCCAGCACTAGAATTTCGTTTGCCCCGCCCTTTTATGACATCAGACCAAAGTAACAAACCAATTAGAAATTGAAAAGGGGCGGAGCATGTGACATCAGACGGAGTAATAAACCAAATAGAAATTGGTAACGCTAATAAAAGGGTAGGGCAACAACTGCCTGTCAAAAAATAATGAAAGAATCTCCCTTAAGGTAAGGTGGGTCCAGACTAGAACAGAACAACGAACCGGACACTGTTTGCGAACATTTCCAATGAACACGTTCGCGAACATTTCCGATGAACACGTTCGCGAACATTTCCGATGAACACGTTCGCGAATATTGTGGAAGGTTTTCCTGACAGTTTCTCTGTAACAGATTTTGTTCATAGCAGTAATTGGCGAACCGGTTCTAACAGTTGCAGTGATTGGCGAACCAGTTCTTATCAGTTTCACCTATACTGGTGAACCGGTTCTAACAGTTGCAGTAATTGGCGAACCGGTTCTAACAGTTGCAGTGATTGGCGAACCGGTTCTAACAGTTGCAGTAATTGGCGAACCGGTTCTAACAGTTGCAGTGATTGGCGAACCGGTTCTAACAGTTGCAGTGATTGGCGAACCGGTTCTAACAGTTGCAGTGATTGGCGAACCGGTTCTAACAGTTGCAGTGATTGGCGAACCGGTTCTAACAGTTGCAGTGATTGGCGAACCGGTTCTAACAGTTGCAGTGATTGGCGAACCGGTTCTAACAGTTGCAGTGATTGGCGAACCGGTTCTAACAGTTGCAGTGATTGGCGAACCGGTTCTAACAGTTACAGTGATTGGCGAACCGGTTCTAACAGTTGCAGTGATTGGCGAACCGGTTCTAACAGTTGCAGTGATTGGCGAACCAGTTCCGAACCGTTGACATCTCTAGGACTTGCGAACATTATCTGTTCGATGTTCTGTTCTAGTGTTGACCTATCCTTAAAATCGGATTATCTTCAAACTGAGTTATAAAAAGCTTATTTTGAACAATGTAGTTAGTTGTCTAGGAACATCTCGAATTCCGTTATATACAGTGCAGGTGAAATTATTATTATTATGGTTAATAATAAAGGAAAAAAAGGTGCATTGAAATGATTTCTCTTTCAGGTGCTTTTTTTAGACAAGGTTCCACCTTTTTTTTAGATTTTACCCCTCTAGCCTCTACCCCCTCCCCCTTCAGGTCCAAGTTCAAGAATGAAACTTAGAAAAGGAACTTCAAACTTTGAATCCTCTAAGCAAGATTTCAACATAAAAATAACCTTTTTTTTATATACGGTAAAACCTGGATAAAACGTGCCCTTTATAAAACGGAAACCTGGCTAAAGAGGAAAAAAAATCTGGGAACTTTAACGTGTTAAATTTGTGTTTTTACGCACCTCTATGAAACGGAAAACTGCTAGAATGGAAAAAATAATGGACGAGCAAGATTCCGTTTCATCCAGGTTTACTGGATGCAGTATTCCGTTTTATCCAGGTTTTCCTGCATATAATACAGTACACAGTAATAAGTGTCAAGTCCTGAATCCTGAATCTTTTTACCACCTTCTAAAAACAAGCTTCCGGAATGAAAAAAAATGTCTGGAACAGCAGGATTCCGTTTTATTCAGGTTTTACTGCATATAATACAGTACACAGTAAAAACCTGGATAAAACGGACCCTTTAAAACAACGGAAATTTTGGCTAAATAGAAGAAAAATCTGGGAATTTAGCCTTATTAAGTTTGTGCTTTGTACGTACCTTTATAAAACGGAAAAAAACAAATTGGATTGGATTTCGTTTTAGCCAGGTTTACGGTATTCCGATTTATCCAGGTTTTCCTGTGTACTGTGTAATATATGCAGTAAAACTTGGATAAAACGGAATCCTGCTGTTACAGACAATTTTTTTCGTTCTGAGAAGCCTGTTTTAGAGAGTTAAAAAAAAATCAATCTAGATTTAAACTTGACACTTCAACTTTAACCCTCTAAACAGGGTTTCAACATAGAAAAAAAAAATATGCTAATTTTAATAGTAAATACTTTTGAGCAACTTAGTACTTATTATGTTGAGGCTCTCTGTTTAGAGGATTTAAATTTAAAGGGTCAAATGCCTTAAGACGTCTGACTTGGGAAGTTCAACTTGAACTCTCTAAACAAGGGTTTCAACACAGAAAATTTCTGTTTTACTGATTACCATGGAAGAAGGAACTTTTTTTTTGTTGTAACCCTGTTTAGAAGGTTCAAAGGGCTAAGTTTTCTTCTTGAATTTTTGCCTCAAGGCTTGGGAAATTCAACTTTGAACTCTTTAAACCAGGGTTTCAAGACAGAAAATCCCTGTTTATTGAGTAACGGAGTTCTGTTTAGAAGGTTAAAAGTTTCCTTCTTGAATTTTGGCCTTAGAGAAGAGGCTGAAGAGGGCACAAAACGGGGGATTGTTTAGGAGGGAGGAGAGGGGGGGTTGGAGGGTTCAAGTTATTAAGGGTTTGTCCGTTTTTGTATGAGAGGGAAAAAAACACCTTTCAGTTCCTTCCTTCCTTCCTTTGATAAACTTCCTGTTCAAATGTAATTTTTTGTATTTGGAATTTTTTTTTATTCCAACCCCATTTTTTTTTTGTAGCTTCTTTTTTTAAATATATATATTTATTTGCATTGTATTTTAATAAAGTCCATTAATTTTAAAAACCCTGAAACAGTTAAGTTGGTAAGTGGGTGGTATCACCTAAGGGTATAATGTATGGGAGGATTGAAAAGGGGGCGGGGAGGGAGAAGGTAGAGAGAGGGGGTTGAAGGGTGAAATTGCAGGTGACATTCTTTTCAATTGTATTGAAATCAGTTGGGAAAATTTTTACAAACGGATTTTCTTTATTATTATTAACTTTTGAAAATTTAAAGCAAAAAAAAAACTTTGCAGAATAGTTTAAATTTCAAAATAAATTAAGTTTTTTAAAAAAAAAAATCGGCTAATTTTTTGAATTTTTTTTAAAAAAACATAAAAGTCCGTTTTTTATAAATTTTTTTTAGTAAAATAATATTTAAAAAAAAAATATATTTAAAATTTAAGATGGCTGAATATATATTTACTTTGTTTTTCTTCCAACCTGATGGCGCCACTGTAGTGGCTCTTATGTTCTATGTCTATTTTTCATATTTAAAGTTGTCTAATTTTGATGGTTCGAAGTGCAGTGTGTACCTTAAATATATGCTGATCGACTGATAGAACGTCAAAAAATTGGAAAGTGTGCTTCTATTTTTAAAAAACTATTTCAAAATCGCGAATTTTTAACTCTTATGTTAAACTCCATTGAGTACGACCAAATAAGAAAAAAAAACATCTATTAAATTGCTCGTAAAAATAGCTAAAAAAAATAATTTTAAAAAACCACAATTAAACCACAGTGAAGCTTACACATTGTCGCACGTGCTGAATTTTTTCTGGTTTTTTAAAATTATTTTTACGTATTTTTACAAGCATTTTAATGGATGTTGGTTTTTGCTTACGAAATTCGCGATTTTGAAATACTTTTTAAAAATAGAACCACACTTACCAATTTTTTGTCATTCTATCACTAGATCAGCATATATTTAAGGTGCACAATGCACTTTGAACCATCAAAATTGGACAATTTTAAATATGAAAAATAAACATTATTGCCGCCGCGACTACTGTGTATTTTAAAAATTAACGTTTCATCTTTAATATTGTGTCTATGGGCTCAATTGAAAAACGATACTAGCGCTCTTTGCGGAGATTTAAAGGTTATTTGTTCATAATAGCTATAAGTTTTTCTTTTCTTGAATTCGGACCTCTTAAGATTTTTTTTATTTTCAAAATTAGGCATATCACAAAATTTGCCTGTAAATTTGTTAAGTGGCGGAATCAAAAGAGATACGCTTTTTATTCGGATTATCGATGTGGAAACAAGGTAATTGGTTTGTTACATGTTATTGCCATGTAAAATGTATGAGATAATAGTTCAAATTGCAATATATAAAAGAGGGTGGTGGTGGGGGGGGGGGTTGTTCTGGAAGTGCCATTTAAACACAGGTAGAGAAAAAAAGAAGAAGAAAAATTCATCAAGGAAGTGAAATTGGATGAATGGAGGAGAAATAATTGAAAAAAAAATAACTCCTCCTCCTTAAATTGAACATATTTTGTTTTGTAGGTCAATTAATATAAAACACGCGCAATAATATTGTAATAAAAATCATAAATTACATGACTTTTTTTTTGTGTGTCACTTGAATTCATTTCTGGGTCATTTTAGAAATCGATTATTTTAAAATTGATCAAACATTTTTTTTTTGTGCAGTTTTTACTGCACAAGTTTAAAAATTTAATATAAAAATATTTAATTTCTTCCTATTTTTCTCCAATTTTTGAACCCAAATTAAATGGAAATTAAGAATTTGAAATTTTGTTTTTAAAATGTTTCATTTTGAACGATATTTAACACACACAAAAAAAATACCTTTCTAGTTTCTAAAAACACATTCAAGTTTCTCTTCATTTCAGCTTTCCTGATATTTTTTTCATATTTATAAAGTTGTCTAATTTTGATGGTTCAAAATTGCAATGTGCACTTTAAATATATGCTGATCTAGCGATAAAATGACAAAAAATTGGTAAGTGCGGTTCTATTTTTAAAAAAAAATATTTCAAAATCGCGAATTTCTAACTCTTTATGTTAAACTCCATTGAGTACGCCCAAATAAGAAAAAAAAACATCCATTAAAATGTTGATAAAAATACCTAAAAAATAATTTATAAAAACCAGAAGGAAAAAAAACACGTGCGCCAATGTATTGGCTTCACTGTGGTTTAATTGTGGTTTTTTTAAAATTATTTTTACGTATTTTTACGAGCATTTTAATGGATTTTTTTTGCTTACGAGCGCGTACTCAATGGAGTTTAATATAAGAGTTAGAAATTGGCGATTTTGAAATAGTTTTTAAAAATAGAAGAACACTTTCCAATTTTTTGACGTTTTATTACTAAATAAACATATGTTTAAGGTGCACATTGCACTTTGAACCATCAAAATTGGACAACTTTAAATATGAAAAATAAACATATTGCCGGCGCGACTGCGGTGTATTTTAATAATAAAAATTTCTTCTTTAACATTGGGTCTATGGGCTCAATAGGAAAACGATGCTAGCGCTCTTTGTGGAGATTTTTTGAAATAATTTTGAGATGTAGCCTCTTAAGACAGGCGGCAATTAGAAATCAGGACAAACAGAAGTTGGCTCCGCCCTTTTTATGCTGAACGGCAACTTCTAATTGGTTTGTTGTGTGGTTCGACGTTGAAAAGGGCGGAGCATGTGACGTCAGACTACATAACCAACCAACCAATTAGAAGCTGCGTTCGTCATAAAAAGGGCGGAGCCAACTTCTGTTTGTCCCGATTTCTAATTGCCTGTCTGCATGTGGCGCCTACTCAGAGGACAAAACAAGCAAGTAGAAATCGGGATGAACAGAAGTTGGCTCCGCTCCTTTTTATGCTGAACGGCAACTTCTAATTGGTTTGTTGTGTTGTTCGACGTTGAAAATGGCGGAGAGTATGTGACGTCCAAACTACATAACCAACCAATTAGAAGTTGCGTTCGTCATAAAAAGGGCGGAGCCAACTTCTGTTTGTCCCGATTTCAAAATTGCCTTTCCTCTTAAGTGATTCAGTTACTCTTCTAGTTTCTAAATGACTTTCAATTAATTCTTCTTTAATGGTTGTGTTAACCCTATAAAATTGACTTCCTTCATATAATTAGAAATCTAAATGAAGAAAGAGTCCAGTGGGGGGGGGGGGGGGCTTCGTTTTGGACATTTGACGTCCGAAAAATTCTTTTGTTGAAATTTTTTTTTTGACCATTGGTCAGTCAATCATAAAAAAAATCCTCCATCCAAAAACTGGTTTTACTTTTAATATAAATTTTCATTTTTTTTTTCTCTCTCCTGCGCTTATGAAGATGATGATGTCTGGTGAAAAACGTGATTCTTAAAAAAGAAACTTAAAATATTTTGAGTATCATTTATTTTGGTATAAAATTTGGTAGTGAGGCTACACATTTAAATTTATAATTAACAGAAATATTTTAATTAAGATTTATTTTTCAAAAAATAAATAATAGTTAAAATATTTAAGTTAGTTATAAGTTTAAATTTCTAGCCTCTCTGCCAATTTTAAAGGCCAAATGGTATTTAAAAAAAATTAATAAAGTTATAAGTTTAATAAATTTATTAAAATTTGGTAGAGAGGCTAGAAATTTAAATTTATAATTAACAGAAATATTTTAATTAAGATTTAGTTTTCAAAAATATATAAGAAAAGTTAAAATATTTAAGTTAGTTATAAGTTTAAATTTCTAGCCTCTCTAACAATTTTAAAGACTAAATGGTATTTTAAACATTTAATAAAGTTATAAGTTTAATAAATTTAAAAAATTTGGTAGAGAGGCTACAAATTTAAGTTAGTTATAAATTTACATTTCTAGCCTCGCTACCAAATTTTAAATACCAAATGGTTATAATTTTTGGTATTTAAAATTGGTAAAGAGGCTACAAATTTATAAACAAATTTAAAAATTATGCTTTTTTTTTTACAATTAAAAAGGCTGTTTAGAGGTTAGAGTTCTTCCAGATCGTATTCTGAACAGGTGATTTTTGAAATCTTGATTATTGTTGTCTTTCAGAAGAACAGAAAAAAAAAATCAAGAAAAACTATTTAAAAACTAGAAGGGTGCTTTAATGTTGATATTTTTCAAAATAAACTTTTTACAGACAAAAATTAAAAATAAATTATCTGTTCAAAGTTGGAATCATTTTTAAACTTACATAAAAAGCTTATATTTTAAAAGATATATCCACATGAAAATAATCTTTAAAGTAATTAATCAACCCTTCTAGTTTCTAAAACACATTAAAATGTTAGCTTGCATGTTCCTTTCTTGAAAGTCAGAACGGGGAGGCCATTTACACTTTACAAAAAAACCACCTTAAATAACTTTTAAAATAAATTAATAAATTGTGAAAAATAAAAGATTTTTATGGAGCCCTGCAGAGGACTTTTAATCTCTTTTATTCGGGCCATGTTAATTATGCCCTGTTGCGCGCACCATACTCAAATAATTAAATTATTGCAAGCGCCCTCTTGTAGTACAATAATTTAATTAGTAAGAGTATGGTGCGTGCAACATGGCATAATTAACATGGTCCGAATAAAAGAGATTAAAGTCGACATGTCGAGATTAAAGTCGACATGTCGAGATTAAAGTCGACATGTCGAGATTAAAGTCGACATGTCGAGATTAAAGTCGACCATGTCGAGATTAAAGTCGACCATGTCGAGATTAAAGTCGACCATGTCGAGATTAAAGTCGACCATGTCGAGATTAAAGTCGACCATGTTGAGATTAAAGTCGACCATGTCGAGATTAAAGTCGACCATGTCGAGATTAAAGTCGACCATGTCGAGATTAAAGTCGACCATGTCGAGATTAAAGTCGAAAATGTCGAGATTAAAGTCGAAAATGTCGAGATTAAAGTCGAAAATGTCGAGATTTAAAAAAAAAAATCTCGCAGGTCCTTTACAGGGCTCCGTAGATTTTTTATTTATATATTTTTTTAATTTTCTAAATATAAAACTTCTAAGTGTGAATTTCTCAAAATGAAACATATGTTTTATGAATTTAAAATTGAAGCAGGGGTTAAATTTAAAAATTCCAATCTAAATTCCATATGGAAAACAAAACTGATGTGAAACCTCTTAACCCCACCAAATCCACCCGCCATTTTGTAAACATGTGGGTTTTTTTTTTGAAGTTCTGGTTTAAATTATGATTGAACTGAAAACAATATTGAAGAATGATGGAGGGAGGGAGAGAGAGAGAGAGAGAAGAATTTATTTTAAAACATGATGTAATGTGTTAATGCACTTATTTATTATGATTATTATTATCAACAGATATGGAGAGGGAAAAAATGCGACCATAAACAAAGATAAATCTAAATAAAGTCCTTCTACTATTTTGGTACCAATTTAAAAAAAAGCAGATCCAACATTAGGAGGTCGATTGTGTTCTTATTGTTGTTTTTGGCAATAAACAGAACCCTCTATTTGGAGGGTGAAGGGGGGGGAGGGCCACATTCCAATGTGGAGGACCCTAAATAAACAAAATCGCAAACAAAAACAAATCGGCTGCCATTTTGTTTATTTTTGTGCATTTTTTATAAGCATTATTATAAACACCCACATCTTTCTCTCTCTCTTTCTGGAAAGTTGTCCAATTTTGATGGGTCCAAAGTATATATGCTGATCTAGACAGGCAATTAGTAAACGGGATGAACAGAAGTTGGCTCTGCCCTTTTTTTTATGATGAACGGCACACTTCTAATTGGTTTGTTGTGTCCTTCCACGTTGAAAAGGGCGGAGCATGTGACGTAAGACTAAATAACCACAACCAATTAGAAGTTGCCGTTTGTCATAAAAAAGGGCGGAGCCAACTTCTGTTCATTCCGTTTTCTAATTGCCTGTCTGATCTAGTAATAGAATGACAAAAAATTGGTAAGTGCGGTTCTATTTTTAAAAAAATATTTCAAAATCGCGAATTTTTCTAAACTCTTGTGTTAAACTCCATTGAGTACGCACAACTAAGAAGAGAAAAAAAACATCCATTAAAATTCTCGTAAAAATACGTAAAAATAATTTTAAAAAACCACAAGTAAACCACGGTGAAACCAACACATTGGTGCACGTGCTGAATTTTTTTCTGGTTTTTTAAAATTATTTTTACGTATTTTTACCAACATTTTAATGCATGTTTTTTTCCTTAAGAGCGCGTACTCAATGGAGTTTAACATAAGAGTTAGAAATTCGCGATTTTTTAATATTTTTTAAAAATAGAAGCGCACTTACCAATTTTTTGTCATTCTATCACTCGATCAGCATATATTTAAGGTGCACATTGCACTTTGAACCATCAAAATTGGACAACTTTAAATATGAAAAATAAACATATTGCCGCCACGACTGCTGTGTATTTTAAAAATTAACGATTTTGTCTTTTAACATCGTGTGTCTATGTGCTCAATAGAAAAACGATTCTAGCGCTCTTTGTGGAGATTTTTTGAAGTAATTTTGTGATATAGCCAGTGATTTAGAGCTACCTTTCTAGTTTCTAAAACACATTCACAAGTGTCTCTTAATTTTGCGTTCTGTAACAGAATAAACATAGTTCGAGGTGCGTGTTTTACACTTTAAAATATTTAAAAAAATCAACTATATTTCAAATTTATGTCTGGATTTTTTTTTAAGAAAAAAAAAAAAACCTCAGGATAAATTTTGTAAATTTCAGGTAAAAAAAAAATCAATGGAGCTTGAAGTTGTTAACTAGAAAAAAAAATAGTTAAAATAGTTTTGATTAGCCATTTTTTGCTACCTTTTTTTCTTCTTCCTTAATAGCCTCTTCCTTAATAGCCTCCTCCCTGTCGCCTTATCTATAAACAAGAAATCTCACTTCCGTGGTAGACCTTTTTTTTTTAAAAAATGAACTTTATTGCCATGTTTCATTTTGAAAGAATTTAAAGTATGGATGGCGAGAGAGAGAGACACAAAAAAGGGGGAAATAATATTTCAAAATAAAAGATATTTGTCTTATTTCAAAAGTCACGAAGAATCTGAACAACAACAACAAAAAATACCTCAATTTTTATTATTATTATTTTGTTATATTAATTTTTTTGGAGCAGAGAAACAAAAGTAAGAAAAAAGAGGAAATTATTATTCTACCTGAGGGTGAGGCGAGCCTCACTTTTTTCCTCCTCCTCCTCCTTCTTTTGTTATGTTTTTAATTTCTTGCCTGCAAAAATGGGTGGGGATTGAGAAGAAGGGGGAGGGGTTAAAACTATAAATACAGGGTGGTCTTTCAAGGGAACAAAATTATGAGAAACAAAGTGTTTTTTTAGAAACTAGAAGGGGGCTGCTTCGTCTCAATCACTTAAGGGCCATTTTTAAGATTGATAATGTTTCAAAATAAACTTTTTTTTTTATATAGACAAAAGTTTTTGTTTTAAAACTGACACATGTGAAAAAGCTTATTTTGAAAGATGTCAACGTGAATTCAACCCGTAAGTGATTGAGAGCTATCATTCTAGTGTCTAAAACACTTATTAAAGTGTGTTTTAGAAACTAGAAAGATAGCTAGTAAATTCATGTTGACATCTTTCAAAATAAGCTTTTCTCGTATGTCAGTTTGCAAATGGTCCACCATTAAGAGGACAAAATTTTTTGTATTTTCAATTTGTTTGTTTGTAAAAAGTTCATTTTGAAATACTATATATGAACATAAAAATGGCTTTAACTGATTCAAAACAACCCTTCTAGTTTCTAAAAACACTTATCTAGTTTTTCATAATTTTGTTCCTGAAAGACCACCCTGTATGTATAGTTTTAACACCTCCCCCTCCCCTCAATCGAGAAATTCGAGACTAGAAAAGTAGCTCAATCCCTTTTGCCTTTATTATCCCCTCCCCTTTTTATATTTGAAATGGAAAATGAGTTTTTCATTTTCTCTGGTGTGCGCATGCGCGTCGTTTGTTCCTTTTTTTACTCCTTTCATTTCAATTTCAGTTTCTCCCTCCCCCTTTTTTCCCCCTCCACGTTTCTCTCTCCCCCTTCTACACTTTCCAACCTTTTCCCCTCTCCAATTTAATATCAATGGGGTTCTTGGATGGGGAGTGTGCAACATATAGTTGACCTTGAGGAAAAAAGCGGTTCATTTATTCATTTAAATTTATATAAATTCCGACGTGCTTCAAGGTTTTTGTCCTTGTTTGTACACCGTTAATCACACACACACACACACAGAGACCTGGCTTACTATATATATAATAGAAGAACCTTTTCAAAATTGATATAAAGCAAACTGTTGCATTTTGCGCTTTACTGTATTTTAATTGAGCGATTGTGAAGCGATTTCTTGCAGTTTTAGTAACACCCTATAAGAACACTCGTTTGTCTCGTTGTCGTCTGCTCAAAACAACAAGATGGCGGTCGTGTAGCTAGGCTCGTAATAATTTTTATAGAAACAAATTTGCAGTTTGTTTCTTTGAAAATCGGTTACAATCAAATAATACAAAAAATAAAAGATGAAAATGAAAAAGAATTTGAAAAATTGGTTTTTCTTTTGTGTGATACACACCCTGTAAATATTAGTATAAATTTCTCTTATGAAAGAGAGAATGTAATGGAGAAAGCCATTGAACTGTCAATTGAAGCAAACAACCCTATACCCTCTCTTAACAAATATGGCCACCGGTTTAATATTATACTGTATTATATGGAGAGATTGATAGACAGAGAAAGACAGCGATAGAGAGAGAGAAATAGCTGAAAAAGAGAGAGAGAGAGAGAAATAGCTGGAAAAGAGAGAGAAAGAGAGAGAGAGAGAGAGAGAGAGAAAGAGAGAAAAAAAGAGAGAGAGAGAGAGAGAGAGAGAGAGAGACAAACAAGAAATTATTCCTTCCTGTGTTCAGCTTATTAAAGAGTAGAATAATTTCTACTATTGAGTATTTAAACCCACCCCCCCAAAAAAAACCTATGAAGCAACTTGTATTTAAAAACATATTAGATTTATGCAAAACGAAAAGTGATTTAATTCATTCAAGCTGTTTAACTTCATGATAATAGTCAAATTTGGTTGTAATTTTAGGAAAGAAAAAAATTGGTTAAGAGCCTAGATAAAGCGTTTAATTCAAAATTTCTAAGAATGTAGGCGCTGCTATCGTTATTGGTTTAAAATGGTTTTTTAACGTTTTTTCTCCAGGTTTTGAAGTCACTTAAAAATTAATAGAAAAATAATTTCACGTGCTGACCTTATAAAAAGGAATCAGCGTGAGGCCTATACATTAATGCACGTGCCATTTTTTTTGTTATTGTTCTACGTCTTTTTTAACTGGAGTTCTTCAAACTTTTTGTGAGATGGCTTTTTTGGGCCTATGGGATTTAACATGGAGTTAAAATACGAATGATTTTGAACCTTGTTTAAAAATAGAAGGACCTTTTCAAAATTTATATAAAGCAATTGCTTAAAGAACAATACTTTTTATTGCATTTTGCGCTTTACTGTATTTGAATTGAGCGATTGTGAGGCGATTTCTTTCAGTTTTAGTAACACCATATAAGAACACTCATTTGTCTCGTTGTCGTCTGCTCAAAACAACAATTCAGTTAATTTGTAGAATGACCAACCAGTTAATTTGTAGAATGACCAACCAGTTAATTTGTAAAATAACCAACCAGTTAATTTTTAGAATGACCAAATTCTGTTAATTTGTAGAATAACCATTCTGTTAATTTGTAGAATGACCAAATTCTCTTAATTTGTAGAATAACCATTCTGTTAATTTATGGAAGGACCAACCAGTTGATTTGTAGAATAACCAATCAGTCAATTTTATAGAATGCGCAGCCAGTTAATTTGTAGAATGAGTAAACAGTTAATTTGTAAAATGAGTAACCAGTCAATTTGTAAAATGAGTAAACAGTCAATTTGTAAAATGAGTAAACAGTCAATTTGTAAAATGAGTAAACAGTCAATTTGTAGAATGACCAACCAGTCAATTTGTAGAATGACCAACCAGTCAATTTTATAGAATGAGCAACCAGTTAATTTGTAGAATGAAAAATCAGTCGATCAGAGTTTAATAAATTCTAAAAAAAAAAATAATCAATAAGTAAAAAAATTGTGCTCGCGAACAACCAATTTTCACTTTTGACTTTTGACAATATTTATCTTTTGCAACTCTTGAAATTCTTGGTTTTAATCTTGAACAGAAAACAAAAAAAAAAGATATCAAGAAGAAAAAAAGGTGAAGTTTTTTGATTGATTGATGATGGGATGGATGTGTGTCGTCTTTTTTTTTTTTTTTCACTAATGGATTTTAATAATAGACTTTTTTGTAAGAAAAGTATTATGTAAGAAAGAAAAAAAAAAGTTTAAAAACCTGATTCACTTTTTTTTTTGTCTTTTTACAGATGGAGAAAATCCCATTGGTTTTTTGCAAATTTAAGCATTTTGTAAACTAGAAAATGCCGTTTAACTTCATCCTTATCAACAGTTGGCGCCTTTTCGTTAACTGAGTGAGATCCACTTCGAAATGTAAAAGTTTCCTAGTTTTTTTTTTTAACAAAAAAAAAAAAAAGTGGCTCAGAAAGCATAAGAAGAAAAACAAAAAATGATTGGCAATGCAATGATGGACACGACAAACACGGCGTCAACCGGCAAACCGGATCAACAACAACATCGTCTGATGGGATCTAACGGTTTACGACCATCATCGGGAATGACATCACCGACACCGTCCACGGTCAAGATGAACGGAAACCTCCATCAACAACAACAACAACAACAACATTCCAGGCATCAACTACTGAACGTGAGCGCGCTCAACTCTTCGAAACTGAGCCACGCATCGGTGGCAACCGGAAAACAAATGTTCGATATATCGTCTCGAGAACATTTTTCTCATAGTTTGCACGATACGTCGCAAGAATTGTCACGATCCGCTCTGAGTAGCGTACCGAGGCTTCGTACTCCGAATTCGAATCTAACGCCGACTCCGGTGTTGATTCCTTCGATGAGTACGAATCCCGGTTCGTCGAGCGTTGCGACGAGCAATGCCACATCGTTATCACCTCCTTCGAACACTAATAATCCTAATCCTAATAATAGTATTCATTCTCGTGTTATCGTAGGACCTACACCGGCTCCTTGTAATGGTTGCCATCGAAACTCTTCCGTCCAGGATGTTCTTGCCTCTTTGGCATTGCTTGCGGTCGTTTCGGTACTTTTGGCCTTTTTGGCCGTACTTTTTCTTACGAAAGTGATGGCGGCGGCGGCGGCCGTCGACGGTCGTCCGTTTGGTGGTAGTAACGGACATTGTAATGTAAGCACTCTTGCGAGTCAGATGGTGGACGCGAGCGAGTATAGGCTAGTCTATGAGGTTGTTGTCGGACTTACAACTTGTACGATATCGCTGGACTTTACGTGTCTTCTCATATGCTGTGCCCAATTTCTGTTTGCTTCAAAGCTCACAAAATCGTCGAATGGCTCCGAAAGGTGTGTGTTTTGGCGCTTTTTCTCAGTGTGTTAGAATTTGGCGTGTGATTAAAGGCCCAGATAAGTAATGCAATTGTGGCGTTTTAGTGCGATCAGTTTGTTGCGACCAGCTTAGCTGCAACCTTTTTTGGTGCGAATAGGTTTGGTGCAACCCTTTTGGTTCAACAATTTTGGCGCGAACAGCTTGACGCAGCCATTTTGGGACAACCATTTGGTGAGATGTTTGATGCAACCCTTTTGTTGCAACCGTTTTTAGGCCAAGTGCAAATTAGGCCCGTAGCAAATTAGACAACAAAATGAGCCTTGTAACCAGCAACAGTCCCCAGAGACTGTTGCTGGTGATGCTACACTAGCGCCACCACTGCAGTTGAAAGCACCAAAATGGTAGCTTGCAACAGTAGCAGGTGGATGTTGCCTCTGCTCAGTATAGTGAGCAGAGGGAACAAGCAACCATTGTGTGCCAGCAACTACTTTCTTGTCACGTGATCATAATTTTCGGTTGCTGGTTGCTCGCTCGTTTGGTTCCCTAATTTGTGCCCGGCCTTAGGGAACCAAATGAGCGAGAGCAACCAGCAACTAAATAATGATCACGTGACAAGAAAGTGGTTGCTGGCAACACAATGGTTGCTTGTTCCCTCTACTCACTATACTGAGCAAAAAAATACTCACAAAAAATACTCTGCAAGCAGCTGGTTGACCAATGGCGGAGAGATCTTAAGATCAAAGAGCTGCAAGATGCATTGCCAGGAACCAGTTTGGTGCCTGCAAATGCAGTGGTGGCGCTAGTGTAGTGTCATCAGCCACAGTTAATTGGAAACTGTTGCTGGTTGCAAGCTTGCATTGTTGCCTGATTTGTGCCTGGTCTTATAAGACAGGTTTGATACAGTCATTTTGATGCAACCCTTTTGTGGCAACTGTTTTGGTAAGACAAGTTTGATGCAACCGTTTTGGTTGAGGTTAATGTTGGTTAATTTGAAGTCGCCTCTCTGTTATACCTTGTACTCACACATGAGTTAAATGAATTCAAATTAAATGTGTTTAGGTGAATTATACGGAATCCAGTTAAGGACACGAAAACCAAATAAAAATTGACTTTATTATTAATATTTTAAATTGAAATACTAAATCAATATTTTGTAAATAGTGTTTATATTATTATAATTGAGTTAATTAACTCAATATTTTGAGATTATTAACTGAATAAATTGAATTCAATATATATTGTTTGTTTGCCCTTCACAGATGGCTCTGTAGAACACGTTTATTATTTAAATGCATTTAAATTATCAGGTGTGTGTGTACTAGGTATTACGCTGGGTGCGGAATGCGGTCGCTAACGTATCGTTTACTTCGATTGGTACATTTGAACAATGCACATGCGCAGTAGCCTACATGCGCTGAAATCTACATTAACTCTCATGGTATGAACATATGCAGTCTTAAGAGTAATTAATTAGTATAATTACAAATCAAATGAGCAGTTAAATTGAGAAATTATAAGAAAATGTTTGACAAATATCTTACGAGTTCCTTCAATTACAAATTGTGTTAACAGGCCAACGCCAATATCTTCTAAAATACAATGAAGATTTTTTTTTTGTTCTATTGTTATAAAATGGAAATGGACTCACAGATTGAATTGTCAGTTGGATTCTTTTCTTTTCTTTTCTTTTGAACAAAATTATAATAATTGTGCAAATTCACACACACACTCAGGTGTACACATTTGCAAAAGAAAAGACACAACGTGTAACCGTCAAAAGTTTTAAAAAATGACTAATTCTGCAAATTCACTAGTCAGTTTGCGAAACCACCAATTTTATACTAAATTTGCACACATTGACCAAAGATGTAGGCAATTTTTAGAATGCCTATATGAACAAGGCAATCTAGATAATACCTTCAATGGAAACTAGAAATTTTTTGTGAAATTTATTTACACATTATAGAGGTGCAGTAATTCAAGTACTCAGCTTTTTTGAAGCATCTTTTAAAAGAATTTCAAAGTGGATTTTAAACTAAAAGAGTAAAAGAATAGATTGGTTGCATTTTCATGACGATATCTTTCAAAATAAACTTTATATGGCAGTTTGTTTGGCTACAAGAACCTTTTAAGACGAAAATGTAGTTTTTCAAACGGGTATAAAAAGTTTTATTTTGAAAGATATTTCGTCACCAAAAATGCAACCACTCTATTCTTTTACTCTTCTAGTATGGAATACAGTTTTAATTTCTTCTAAAAAAGAGGCTTCTGAGAAACTTAGTACTTGAATTTCGGCAACCATTTTAAGTAAAATTCATGACATAAATGCAAATTAGTGGCCTTGTTGATGGATTTTGGGCTGTTGTTTTAGGCATTTTGCACAAATGCCTATGTCCCAAATTAGTGATTTTGCAAATTGACTAGTGCGTTTGTAAAATAAGTTAGTTTTCACTTTGGCGATATAATGTATATAATTAGGTAGAAATTAAAACCCTTCAATTTTTTGTTAATGTTAAATTTGAATATAACATTTTGTTTCCACCTTTTGTTAGAATTTAAATTTTTTATAATTATATATATTTGTTTAATGTCCTGAGGTGGGAACTGAAAAAGGGGGGGGGGGGCAGTGATCTTTTTTTTTTCTTCTTTTTCTCTTCTTTTGCTTCGCGAAAAAATGAAGAGTTCAAGTCCGAATTTCGTGCGACATTTTCATAAAAAAAAACACTCATTCATTAAGCAAAAAAAAAAATTAAATGAAAAAAGCACTTTTTGTATTCAAAATAACCAACTAACCATGAAAAAAAAAAAAGATTTCAACAAATTGTTGGTTATTTTGATATTTTTTTTTTCAGGTTATTTTCTCACGAGGAAACAAAAAAAAATAAGAGAAAACAATAATTGAAAATTTATTCATGTTTTTTTTCTCTCATTGTGTTTATGATGTGAAACAAACATTGAAAAATAATGAATTATGGCAATTCAGAAAAAAAAAAGTATTATTCACACTATTCTGAGGAATTTTTTAGAATATTTTAACACTATGTTTTCTTGGGGGGGTTTTAAGCGAATGAATTTTTTTTAAAAAAATACAAAAATGTTAAATTTTAACAAAAAAAAAACATAAATTTAGATATTTTAATACGGGGTATGAAATTTCAAAGTTTTGATAGAAAATTTCAAATTTAACAAAAAAAAAATTTGATTGCGAAGAAGAAAACAAATTACATTTTGCTAAAAAAAATCAAAATAATGACAGAATTATAAGTTTTAATTAAACTCAAATTTACATATTTTTAATGAGTAATTTTTTTTTCTTTAAAATTTCATAATTTGAAGAAAAAAATATCCAAATTTTAAAGAAAAAATCTCAAACTATTAAAATTATATTTAGTAAATGAAATAGAAATTTACATTGTTTTAATACGAAAATTCAAAATTTTGAAAAAAAAAATTTCAAACTTATTAAAAAAAATGATTAAATTAAAATAGAAATTTACATATTTTTAATAAGAAAATTAAAAATTTTGAAGGAAAATTCGAAATCTTGAGAAGAAAATTTCAAAAGTTTAAAGAAAAAAATTTAAACTATTAAAGAAAATTTAGTAAATAAAAATAAAATTTACATATTTTTAATAAGAAATTCAAAATTTTGAGAAAGAAAAATGATTAAATTAAAATAGAAATTTACATATTTTTAATAAGAAAATTAAAAATGTCCAAGTAAAAGTCGAAATCTTGAAAAACAAATTTGAAAATTAAAAAAAAAAAAATTAAAGAAAAAAATTTAAACTATTAAAAATAAAATTAGTAAATAAAAATAAAAATTTGCATATTTTTAACAAGAAAATTCAAAATTTTGAAGAAAAATTTCAAATCTTGAGAAGGAAATTTGAAAATTTGAAGCAAAAAAAAAAATATACAAGTTATATAGAAAAATTTTATAAATTCTGAAAAAAAAATTAGAAATTTACTAAACAAAAATTTAAATTTCAGAATAAATTATAAATTTTGAACAATAGGCCGATTTTGAAAAAAAAAAAAAAATGAAAAAAAATCTCGAAAAAAGGTTAAAAACTAAGAAAATTAAGGTTTTTTTTTTAGTTTTTCGAGATTTTATTCATTTTGCTTTTCTTGAATATAATTAAGTTTAATAATTATTCTTAATTATGTAATATTAATTACCGATACATTTTTCATTTCTTGTTTGTTAAATGTATTTAAAAGCATTTGTTTAACCCCCCCCCCCAAAAAAAAAACATTTTATACTCAAATTAATTTATATTTTCTTAATTAAAACACTTTTCGGATCTTTATTAATTATTAAAAAATACTAAAATATAAAAATTAATACTTAATATTTTTTTTCTAGATTTTCATTGCTTCCAAGGAGAACATTGAAAAATGATGAATATTATTTATGAAAATATACTATTTTTTTATTGATTTTGTTCGATTTGTTTATGATTTTCTCTTAGAGCGAGTCAATATCTACGACAAAGTTCATTTTCTCGAGTCATTGCGGTCGGAGGATTCTTCATCTCGATCCCAGTATTACTTACAGGTTTACCGCTTTCATTCTTAACTCAATTAATTACTGCGGTGAAAAACCGTAATACCTTTTACACACATGAGTTAAATGAATTCAAATTAAATATGTTTAGGTGAATTATACGGAATCCAGTTAAGGACATGAAAACCAAATAAAAATTGACTTTATTATTAATATTTTAAAATTGAAATACTAAATCAATATTTTAATGTCAATAGTTTATATAATTATATTTAAGTTAATTAACTCAATATTTTGAGATTATTAACTGAATAAATTGAATTCGACATATTGTTTGTTTGTCCTTCACAGGGCCCTGTAGAACACGTTTATTATTTAAATGCATTTAAATTATCAGGTGTGTGTACTAGGTATAAGGCAAATGTCACACACCCGTGACACCCCGAAGTAAAGAAAGTCATTTCAATTTGGTATTTTTTCTTTAATATTTTCAAATATATTAATTTTTTTAAAAAATACCTTTTAAAATTTCGTATTTTTTAAACATTTTTTAAGGGAAAAAAAAACTTTTAAATTTTCAGATAATTAATTTATAATAATTTAAAAAAATTAAATAATATTTATTTAAAAAAATTAATTATACGAAAATGATTTAAATAAAAACTTATATTTTATTTTTCGCTTTCTTTTAAAAAAAATAAATATTAAAAATGGAAATACTTCATTTAATTCGATTTCATTTAAAAAAAATAGCCAAGTTTTATTTTCAACTTTCTTCTTGAAATATAAATTGAGGTGTGCAATTCAATAACGTTGTAAATGCCAAATAAGAGTGAAATACGTTTTTTTAAAAAATCAAAAATGGGTTGTAAACGCCATGTTTTTTTTTTGCAGGAGAATTTACTTGTCGCGAAAGTGCTGTTCCTAGACACGCATCTGTAGACAGCTTCAGAATTTTTTGGCTCCGCCCTTTTATGACCGTCAGACCAAATATCAACCAATTAGAAATTGAAACGGGCGAGGCTTGTGACATCAGACCCAGTAACAAACTAATTAGAAATTGATGACGCTCATAAAAGGGTGGAGAACCAAAGAAATTCTGAAGCTGTCTACAGATGCCTGTTGGTTCCTAGTGGTAAAAAAAACGGAAGTAGATATTGTTTTGCAAGTCATAACGTTGTAACAGCCAATAGCGATTTGAATGACAACCTGGCCAGTCACTTAGTGACTATTGTCACGTTGTAAACGCCAACAATGTCACTATAGTGACAACTTGCCAGCAATATGTTGCATATTGGCATTTGCAACGTTTTTTTTGTAACTGAAGTAAAGTTTAAATTTTTTTAAAAAAATATTCTAATAATGATTAATAATTTTTAATTAGATTCTCTTCATTTCTTAGCTTCCTGTAAATTGCATTACAATAGTTTAGGCCTTCAACTGTAATTGGTTTAGTAGAAAAATCGTTTTTTCTATCTCCTGAAAAATTTAAATTTTGGCGTATACAACGTTTTCGAAATGCACAGCTTCAAATACGAATTATTATATTTAATTATTTTTTTTTTTATTAAAAAAATTTGTAATTTTTCAGGTATTATATTATACGCTTTTCTTCAGTTCGAAGCAAAACCGGCGATCATAACGAGCTTATTACTGGGATTGAGCATAATTTTCTGCGGTTTTGCAATGATACACAATGTTTACGTTTGGCAGCGAGAAAAGACGAAAGCTTCGTTTCGTGAGCGAAGGCCTTCGATTGTTGTGGTTGGTGGTCCCGTCGAACTCAAAGTACGGACTATCAGCGGAGAACAGGTTTCGAATCAAGGCGGCGGCGGCATGGACACTACTCAGAATGCCAGTATGGAGCTCTCCACGCTCGTATGACTAAAAGACGGTCAAGAAATAAGTCAAGACTCAGCTTCGACTTAAAAACTCACAAAATGAACAAATTGTGTGAAAAATTGAAGAAGCAAAAAGCAGAAGAAGAAAAAAATCGAGATTTATTTCATTTAAATCGGATTTTTTTTTATTCTATTTAAAATCACAAAAGTTCAAAATAAAATATTTTTTTAAAAGTTTTTTAAAATAAAAAATTCAGTCAATCTTTTATTTTAAAATTTCTAAGTAAAGATTAAGATTTTTTTGTGTTAGTTAATTTAATCACGGAATTTGTAAAAGTAAATATTTTAACTTAAAAAAAAAACATTTTAAAATAAACCATTCAGTGAGTGCTAAATTTTAAAAAAATATTAGGGTTCGGATTTTTATGCAAATAACAAGCAAGTGTTTCTCAATCTGTGGCCCAAAGGCCAATTGTGAAGTAACAAATCCCAGTTTAGATCAACCAACAATTATGTTTTTTTTTAATCAAAAACACTGGTTAAAGGCTAGAGAACTTTCTAGCTGACAAACTGATAATATAACCAGGCCATCTAGCCTCTAACCAGCCAAAGATTGAAAAAAAAAACAGTTTGCTTGATTTTGCATAAAAATCCGAGTTCTAAAAATTATAATTAAAACAATTAGGATTGGCAGCAAAAAAAAATCATAAAATGAATTATTTTTTTTTAAATCTGCAATTATTATTTAAATAATAATTTTTAAATAAATTGATTTTTTTTAATATTGACAAACTAACAACATCCATCATTTTTCTTCTTAAAAGAAACAAGAAAATTCTTAAAAAACCGTGTGATTTAAACCGTGACTTAAATCGATTAATTTAAATAGCGACGACTTAAATCGATTAATTTAAAATGCAACTTAAATTGATTAATTTAAAAAGCGACTCAAATCGATTAATTTAAATAGTGATTCAAATCGATTAATTTAAATCGCGACTTAAATCGATTAATTTAAATCGCGACTTAAATCGATTAATTTAAAATGTAATTTAAATCGATTAATATAAAATGCAACTTAAATCGATAAATTTAAATCACAACTTAAATTGTTTACTTTAAATCACGACTTAATTGAATTAATTTAATTCGCGACTTAATTGAATTAATTTAATTTGCGACTTAATTCGATTAATTTAAATTGCGACATAAATTAATTAATTTAAATCGCGACTTAACTCGATTAATTTAAATCGCGACTTAACTCGATTAATTTAAATCGCGACTTAACTCGATTAATTTAAATCGCGACTTAACTCGATTAATTTAAATCGCGACTTAACTCGATTAATTTAAATCGCGACTTAAATCGATTATTAAATCATGCACGTGTCTTAAGAATTTTTTGATTTTTGGAGCTTTTCTCTTATAATTTAATTTTTAAGAAGAAATTGAAGGTGTGATAGATAAATGGAAGGGTGGAAGGAAGAGGCTAAAGATTTTTTTAATGTTGTTTACATCTTTCAAAATGAACTTTTTATAGATTTTGAAAATGATGGAATATTTGGCTTTTATGATTAAGGTGTTTTCGCCTGAATCATAAAAGCCAAAAGTATGTTTTTTTACAATCAAAAAGACTTGTTTAGAGGTTAAGATCTAAGAGAATTCTCTCATGGTTAGATGATGATTACCTCTGGACGAACCCTAGCCTCTGAACAGGTCTTTTTTTTATTGAAAATGCATATTTGTTTTTGATTGTTTCTACGGAGTCCTGTAAAGGCCATACAGTGAAAATAATCTTCATTACAGTTGACACTTTTTTCCTGTCAATTTACAGTTTTTTTTCTGTCAATTGACAAATTATTTCTGTCATTGACACTTTTTACTATCAATTGACACTTTTTTTCCTAATCTAACCTAACCTAACCTTTGACAGAAATAAGTGTCAATGACAGAAAAAAGTGTCAATGACAGAACAAAAAGTGTCAATGACAGAACAAAAAGTGTCAATGACAGAACAAAAAGTGTCAATGACAGAACAAAAAGTGTCAATGACAGAACAAAAAGTGTCAATGACAGAACAAAAAGTGTCAATGACAGAACAAAAAGTGTCAATGACAGAAAAAGTGTCAATGACAGAAAAAGTGTCAATGACAAACAAAAGTGTCAATGACAAACAAAAGTGTCAATGACAAACAAAAGTGTCAATTGACATAAAAAGTGTCAATTGACATAAAAAAGTGTCAATGACAGAAAAAGTGTCAATTGACATAAAAAAGTGTCAATGACAGAACAAAAGTGTCAACTGTAGTGAAAATTATTTTCACTGTATAAACTCATTATCAACATGAAAATCCTCTTTTTAAGTGGATCATTTTACCCTTCTAGTTTCTAAAATACTTTTCAGTTTCTTCTGAGAAAAATATGCTTCCAAAGCATATGATTGGTCAATGACATAGGCCTTTTATATTTATATTCTGATAGGGAATTTTATTATATTAATATTATATATTAATTTAATTCTAGTAATTATATTTTAGCTTTTCTATAAAAAGTTTTAACAAGTCGGAATTTTCTAGTTACTAAGACTTTTAAAAATTATAGACAGCTGCAGATTTTGAAAAGTTGATTATATTAAAAGACAAAAAACACAAAATGTAAAAAAAAAAACTTGTCACGACGACCATCTTCTCTGCCAATTATGTCACAAATGAACCAATCACAGGTGTGACTTTCATTTTTATTACTATTATCTCTCTCTCTCTCTCTCTCTCTCTCTCTGTATATAGAATTTATATTTAAACTCATTTATATAAAATCTCAAAGATTAAAAAGAAATATTAAAAGACAAAAATACTCTCTCTCTCCCAATTGTAGCCTCTCTCTCTCTCTTTCTACTTTTTGTATAAAAAAAAATTATTACAAGTTGATTTTGACATACAAATAATAAACTACAGTGGAGAAAACCGTTTAACACAAAATGGAATGAACCAGAATATTTAGAAAATTACCTTCAGAAATTTCTTGTCAAAATATTGTCAATTTAAGATTCAAAATAAGTCATTAATATAATTAATACTAGAGGTGGGACGAATCCTAAATTTTCTCGAATCTGAATCCTAATCGGTTCTCGAATCTCCCGAATCTCTCGAATCCTTCATATAAGAATCCTATATTATTTATTAAGAAGATAACAAATAAATAAAATAATATTAAATATTAAATTATTAATAATAAAAAAACAAGTGTGGCACTCAGGGTCGCCACAAGGTGATCCATTGATGATCCGGATAACCACCGAAATGGCAATAATTGCCGGTTTTTTGTTAATCAACGCTTCTATTGGACGTCAATGGGAATTCAAACTAATTTTACCAAAGTTTTTAACAGGTTTTTTTTAAGGTTAGGATTCGAAAGACGAAAAAAGCGTGAAGATTCGAGTTTTCGAATCTCGAATATTTTTCAAGATTAGCGGGATTCGAATGTCCCATCCCTAATTAATACAATTAAAAATCAATTGGCTATTCAGAAGAGAAAAAAAAATAGACTTTGTCAGATAGATGCGCCACCAAACAACAGACATTGGCAATAATAAATGAAGTGACTTTTCATGAGTCACCACCAAACAACATTATTTTAAATTTCGAAAGTGTACCCATCAAACTCATTTGCCATTGTTGTCAACCTCACATTTCCAATAATTCCTTATTCAAATACATGTATTCCCTATTCACATTCAACTCAATAAAACCTTCAAATCGACTCGAGAGTTCAACTATCGAAACCATGTTGTACTTTGATATGAATAGGGAATGGGCAAGTATTTGAATAGGGAATTAGAAAGTAATGTGAGGTGACAACATCAGCATCTGAGTATAGATGCTGATTTTTAGATGGGAGATTTTCGGCTTTTTTTTATTGCCAATGTCTGTTGTTTGGTGGCGCATCTATCTGATAAAGTCCATTTATGAAAAGTGAACTGATTTTTTTAATTTTTTTAAATTACATTAATGACTTATTTTTTAATTTAAAAAAAAACATTTTGGCAATCGTTACAGGTAAGTCTCAACAATATTTTAACAAAAAAAATTCTGGAGGTAATGGTGGTCTCTTTAAAGACCGAAAAGCTCATCACTGATCGACGAACGACACCAAAACCCTCTGGTCCGATGCAGGTAGATTTAATCGAGCAACTTTTTACTCAAAACTTTTCTCGTTAATCGTTTCAGTTGACGCATCGGAGGTCAACGGCGGTTTCGATGTTCGGACTCTCAGTTACCATGTGGCACTTCACACATTTACTATTCTAGTATCAAAGAGTCTTAACAAGATTTTGCTCCTTTTTTCATTCACACAAAAATACAAGTTTTATTTTCCACAAAATATATTCGAACAAATAATAATTTAAAATCGTTAAATTAAGTACAATTGCAAATATTTCCACATAGTTTCAGAGATTCCGAAGCCGTCTTCATCGAAAACGGTTTCAGTTGTCCTCGACTGAAAGCTCCTTCAACGCATCCGTCCGAACATTGCCACCTCGTATCGTGAACCATTCGAACTCCTACGGCTGCCATCCAGATCCCCATCGAAACGTCTTCCCCTTGATATCCTTTGAGGTGGTTGCGATTATCGGCCAACCACGTGACCAGATCGGAAGAAAGGGCATACGAAGTGCCGCAAGCGAATGGTGGATAAGACACCGATCTATAAGACAGTTCCTTCCATTTTCCGTGCCGCTGTACGGCCCAGTTGTGACGAAAGTGTCCGAACCAACTTTTTGTTTGATTCGAAGATGATTTTAAATGATTTTCGATACGATCGATATCTAAAAAGGTGTCGTCGTCGACTTTGATCGCAACGTCGTAATTATAAGTTGTTGAAATCCTTTTTTTTTTTTTTGGTTGAATTTTTGTTTTCAGGAGAAACAAAATAAACAAAAATGTTTTTTTTTCGTTAATTTTTTGTAAGACATTACAATTTTTAAAATTAAAATTAAGTTTAAATTTTTATGCACTTAAAATATGCTGAAAAATAATCAATTTTGTTTGTTTTTCTATGAAATATTTTTTGGTAATTTGAGGCGTGCATTTCGAAAACGTTGTAAATGCCACATAAAGGTAAAATACGTTTTTAATCTAAAATGGGTTGTAAACGACATGCTTTTTGAAGGTGAATTTGTTTGTCACGAAAGTGCTGTTCCTAGCGGTAAAAAAAACGAAGCAGAATTGTTGTTCAAATCATAACGTTGTAAGAGCCAATAACAATTCGAGTGTTGGCGTTTACAACGTGACTATAGTCATTAAGTGACTTGGCCAGGTGCCAGTCACTTAATGACTATAGTCACGTTGTAAACGCCAACAATGTCCCTATTGTGAAACCTTGTTAGAATATGTCGCAATGTTGGCATTGACAACGTTTTTTTGGAACTGGACATTTTTTAAAAAAAAAATATTCTAATTACTGATTAATAATTTTTAATTACATTCTCACCAATAGCTTCCTGTAAATTGTATTACAATATTTTATGACTTTAACTGTAATTGGTTTAGTAGAAAATTTGTTTTTTTTTTTCTATCTACTGAAAAATTGAAATTTTGGCATTTACAACGTTTTTTGTAAATGCAACGCTTCATTTATAAAATAAAAACATGAAACAAACATTAAAATCCTAACCTGATTTCAAATCATTAGCTTAATGAATTACCATTGATAAAAACGTAGCAGTTTTTGTGTTAGGTTCCGATAGACGTCTAAAACGTCGACGACAATTATGTCTCCATATTGTTCCATCTCTTCTCGAAGTCTCCTCTCGTCCGTTTCTATCTTTTGGCTCCATTCCGCTTGTCTCTGCTCCGTTTCGGCTACTTTTAGCAACAACCCTTCGACATCTTAACGAGAAGGGGAAACACTCGAACGAACACTTTCGAGAAAAGTGTTCGTTCGAGTTCGGTTACTTACCGTGAACGTCGTAGCCGAACGATGTCGCTACGACGGTTTGCTCTTCGAACACATCGAAGTCACCGTTGTTCCTCGTCGCCTAGTTACGAACGAAAACAAAAAGTTACGGAAACGGGATTTTGTTTGTATTTGGGAGCTTTCAGACACATGGCAGAAAAACATGCAGCAGAAACAGAAAAATAAAATCACTTTCAGCTATTTTTTCTGCTTTCTGTCGTGTGTTTCATGTGTTTAAATCCTTTTCAGCAGAATTTTTTTTTTCTGCATGTGTGAACCATTCTTTAGAAACGAATAAGGCAGTTTCGCAATCGTTTGTCTCACACACGAAATTACTTTTTTTAAAAAAAAAGTCTACGAACATGTTGGAACGTGATTACGCCACCGGCAACATCGTAGTTTATCCGCAAGTCGCTAATCTCGATGTCTTCGTCCGTTTCTAGCACGATCGATCCTTCGTAACCCTGACACAGATTAAACAAGTTTGGATTATTAACGAATTTCTAAAAAGGTGGTCGAAAAGAATCGCTTTTTATAAACCATCGGAAGTAGAATCGGTTCGATGGATCTGTAAGCGAATCCACCGACTACGAAACCGGATTGAAGATCGTTTCCAATCGTAACTTTGGCCACCATCTCCTGAAAGACCATCGGACATTATAGGGAATCTCGTGTCGGTTCGTTATCATCAAAGGGACCTTCGAAAGCGCATCTTCTAGAACGACAGTCGTTTCAGCCGATTTACTAATGGCCCTGGTCAAGACGCCCAATTTGCTGACCACAATCGGATGACGGACCTACGATTCAATTGTATTCTGTGTCAAGTCTACAATTTAGAATCTACTAAAAGGCAGAAAATAGCAAAAAAAAAAATTACGAAAATTTGCATAAAACGTCAATTTTCTGCACATTTCTATAAATTTCTTACTGTTATATTTTTTTTCTAGATTTCTTGAAGCTTTTTTTTTTTTTTGGTAAATTTCTGCAATTCTGTTTCACATTTTATCACATTTATGCAATTTATTATATTTTTTGTAGATTTCTTGCAAAATTCTGCATATTAGTAGCAGTTCTGTACCAAATTCTGCCCGTTTTTGCAGTTGTTTTCACGTATTTCTTGGTTAGTACATATTTGTCTTCCAAATTTAGGCATATTTCTTCCATTTTTATGCATAAATCTGCACATTTGTTTAAGTTTCACGCATATTTCAGGACTTTTTGATGTTCCATACATTATTCTAAACATTTCGTGCCAGTTTTTCTATATTTTCTTGAAGTTTTATAAATATTTCTAAACATTTTTTTTTTTAAGTTTCGTGCATATTTCTCTGGATTTCTTGAAGTTTCATGCATATTTCTAAATAATTAATAACGTTTTGTGCATAATTTCTTTGGAATTTTTCTGCAAATTTCGCTGATATTTTTCTGCAAATTTTGTTGACATTTATTGCAAATTTCTTTGAAAATTTTCTGCAAATTTCTTTGAAAATTTTCTGCAAATTTCTTTGATATTTTTCTGCAAATTTCTTTGAAATTTTTTCTGCAAATTTATTTGCAATTTTTCTGAAATTTTCTTTGAAAATTTTCTGGAAATTTCTTTGAAATTTTTCTGCAAATTTCTTTGAAATTTTTTCTGCAAATTTCTTTGAAAAGTTTTCTGCAAATTTCGTTGATATTTTTCTGCAAATTTCTTTGCAATTTTTCTTAAATTTTCTTTGAAATTTTTCTGCAAATTTCGTTGACAATTTTCTGCAAATTTCTTCGAAAATTTTCTGCATTTTAGGTAGAGACGATATATAGTCAGGATTTATTTACGTAGAAACTGAAAGATGAATAAATCTTTTGAGCTGACCACTGTCCACTCTGAAGAATACTGGACAAATGTAAACCCGATTCTGTCTTCAACTCTATTTTCAAAATAAAAACAATTTTTTTTTTCAGACAATAGAAGGGAGGGGGGGGGGGGTCAAGTGGTCACTCAATGGTCAAGTGGGGGTCAACAACAAACAACCTTTGACGTTGACCTCCCATCGATTGCAATCGTAACTGGTCAATCTGTCAATCGGATGAATCGGACATGATTCGTTACCGACGACGAACCAGCGACACCTGGTGACGTCACTCGTGTGGTCATCATCCGAGTGCCCTGCCGCCTTCGTGGAGGTTGACCACCACGTGTCTCTGACCACCCTCCTCTCGTCCACGTGCTCTCTGGCCGAAAGAACGCCGACAATCACGTGACATCGGTCGGTTTTTTGTTTCGGCGGCTGCTCCGACGACGCGCGCACGTGCTCGTAGTTACCGAGAGTCAAGAGATCGGAATCGTACCAAAGAATCGCCCAGTTTAAGAGCAACGTAACGCCGAAAGAAAATGCAAGATGCGTACCGAGGTAACGTATCAATATCGGCATTTTACGGTAACCGTATTAAATTACCATTCGGATTTATGTATGGGAAGAAAAAATTGGCGATCGCAAAAATCTATATGGACTTTTATTATTAAAAGAGGGATTCGTTCAAAGCAGTAGATTTCTCTGATAGAGGCTATAAATGTACTCTGTTAGAGGGTTATGTTCAATACATATAGCTATGATAGCTAGGAGGAAACTACGGAAGCCTGTAAGAGAAATTACAAAAAGCTTCTATATATAGAGGTAGCTCAGCTAAGAACGCTGACTATGGATCGTTGAGTGTTATAGATCAGTGTGGCCTATAGATGGCGCCACATCTACTTAAAGCTAAATTATTTTTTTCGTTAAATACATGAGAGTTTAGGTTCTCCGTTTTTTTTTAAAAAGAGAACTAGAAATATAAGGGAGAATAAAAAAAGAAATAACGAGAATCATTCATACCTTGTACACACATGAGTTAAATGAATTGAAATTAAATGTGTTTAGGTGAATTATACGGAATCCAGTTAAGGACATGAACATCAAATAAAAATTGGCTTTATTATTAATATTTTAAATTGAAATACTAAATCAATATTTTGTTAATAGTTTATATAATTATATTTAAGTATTAACTCAATATTTTCAGATTATTAACTGAATAAATTGAATTCAACATATTGTTTCCTTCACGTCCTTCACAGGGCTCTGTAGAACACGTTTATTATTTAAATGCAATTTAATTATCAGGTGTGTACTAGGTATTAGAGAGGACATAAAATTAACGCTCCTTTTTTCTCTAACATGGAGTTAAACTACCTCTATATACCAAATTTTTAACTTTTTCAAAGTTTTCAAACGAAATTTCTTTAAAGATTTTTTTTCCACATTTAAATGAAGTCAAAAAAATAATATAAATGAAAATAAATAAATTGTAGATAATTTCCAATTGTCATAACTATTTATTATTAAAAGTATCAACATAAAAAAATTTAAATTTTCACAATAATTACTAGTCTACTTTCTAAAACACTTTCAATCGGAAGTTTCGTTTTTAAAAAAAAAAATAATTCGGCGTTTTTAAAACAACATTAAGTTGTTCTGATGTTGTTTGCTTACTCCCCCTCCCCCTCCCTTCTTTTCAGTTTTTAATTATTAATATTATAAGTTCTTGTATGAGAGAGAGACACCTTGTTTAAAAAAGTACTCTGCTAGCAGCCAAATAGGCCTATGGCAGAGGGACATAAAAATCCACATGCAGCATCAACAAGGGATTCAAGGAACCCTATAGACCTCCATTGCTTTAATATACGATTTCATATATCAAACAACCAAATTTTCTTTCAAATCCTACATTTACACACAACATATATTTTTTTTTACTAATGTGGACCCACCTTTAGGTGAAAGGGGGTCGAAGCACCAAAAAGTTTAGAGGCTCTTCTTCTTTGCTTAATTCGGCCCTTTTTCTCGGGCCGTTATTTTTGATTTATCAGTCCACCCTTATACCTAGTACACACACCTAATAATTTAAATGCATTTAAACAATAAACGTGTTCTACAGAGCCCTGTGAAGGACAAACAAACAATATGTCTTCGAATTCAATTTATTCAGTTAATTAATCTGAAAATATTGAGTTAATTAACTTAAATATAATTTATATAAACTATTGACATTAAAATATTGATTTAGTATTTCAATTTTAAAATATTAATAATTAAAAGTCAATTTTTATTTGGTGCTCATGGGTCCTTAAGAGCCTAGGTACACCGCCATCTTGTTGTTTTGAGCAGACGACAACGAGACAAATGAGTGTTCTTATATGGTGTTACTAAAACTGAAAGAAATCGCCTCACAATCGCTCAATTAAAATACAGTAAAGCGCAAAATGCAATAAAAACTATTGTTCTTCATGTGCTCGATTTATATAATTTTTGAAAAGGTCCTTCTATTTTTAAACAAGGTTCAAAGTCGTTTGTTTTTTTAACCCCATGTTAAATCCCATTGGCCCCAAAACCGTCCCACAAACATTTGAAGAACTCTTGTTAAAAACAATTTAGAACAATCACATAATAATTAGCACGTGCATTAATCTATTGGCTTCACGATGTTTCCTTTTTATAAATTTTGAAAAGGTCCTTCTATTTTATAATAACGTTTAAAATCGTACGTTTTTAAACTCCATGTTAAGTCCCATAGGACTAAAACACCGTCCAACAAAAGTTAAGAAAACTCTGATTAAAAATGATTTAGAGCAATCAGAAAAATTAGCACGTACTTACACGTGTTTATTGCCTTCAGGATTATTCCTTTTTCTAAATTTTAAAAGAGCTTTCTATTTTTAAATAACATTTAAAATCTTACGTTTTTTTAACTCCATGTTAAGTCCCATAGGAGCAAAAAAACCGTCACCCAAACATTTGAAGAACTCCCGTTAAAACAACTGAGAACAATAACAAAATAATTATTACGTGCATTAATCTATTGGCTTCACGGTGTTTCCTTTTTATAAGCTTAGCACGCGAAATTATTTTTCTATTAATTATTATGTGACTTCGAACCGGGAGAAAAAACGTTAAAAAACCGTTTTTCAATCAACAACGATCGCAGCGCCTACATTCGGAGAAATTTTGAACTAAACGATGTATCTAGCCTCTTAACTGGATTCCGTATAATTCACCTAAACACATTTAATTTAAATTGATTAAATTCATTTACAAGGTATTACCTTGGGTGGATCTTTTTTTTTGTCCTCATGTCCCTTGTTGCCAAAACCTATTTTCAGTTTTTAATTTTTATCAGTTTTATTTTGTTCAACAACAATTGATTTAAAAAAATATATAAGGAAGTTTACAATAGTTTCTAATTAGCGCGATGATGGCGTTTTAGGTGGTGGGTTCACAAACAAAAATCCTCCTCCGGCATTGTTTGCGGGTCCGAAACTGTTTACATTTGAGAGTAACGAATTAGGCATTTGCTGGAAGATGTTGCCAGATATTCCTACTAAAGCGCTGCCATTGGTTGTTTCACGTTTAACAATTATTGTTTCATTTTTCGCAATAAACACCTATATAGTGAATAATTAAATATTATTACATTGCAATGTTTACCACTTCAGTTTTTGATATTGGGGGAACCCTTTAAAAATTACTGGAACCCCATTTTGTATTTTTAAAAATATCAGAAAAAAAGTAGATATGATGACATTGATGAGTATCCTGGCTCGGATTTTTATGCAATATCATCAAGCAAATGTTTCTCAATTTGTTGGGTGCACAAGTGCCAATTGACAAGTAATCATCAACCTTACTACAGCAACTGCAATTTATGCTTTTTTTAATAAAAAAAAAACGCTGGTTAGAGGCTAGATGTCTAGTTAAGTAGTCAATTGTTAACTAGATTTATAGTCTCTAACCAGGTGTTTTTTTTGGATTGAAAAAACCGTAATTGTTGTTTGATCTAAACTAGGATTGTTACTTCACAATTGGCCCCTGGGCCACATGTTGAGAAACAGTTGCTTGATGATATGGCATAAAAATCCGAGCCTTAATAATGACGGTATCACATTCACTTTCAATTAACATAGTTTTCAATCTGAGAGCGAAATTAAAAGAAACTAGAAAGTGTTTTAGAAACTAGAAGGGTAGCATAAGCACTTAAGGGTAATTTCATGTTGATATCTTTCAAAATAAACTTTTTTATAGACAAAAATTGCAATAAAAAATATTGTTTGCTTCAAATTGGGTTATTTTCAAACTTGACATAAATAGGCTAAAATAGCTAATTTTGAAAAAATGTCAATCAGAGCTACCCTTCTAGCTTCTAAAACACTTTGCAAACATTTTGTATCTGAAAAACAAAATTAATACTTTTAAAACCACTTTAAATAACTTTGTATTTTTTTTGTACCTGATTGCAAATGAAAAGTAGTAGCAGCAGCAGCAATACAGAAGTAGATTTAAACATTTTCTACTTCTTTTGCTTCACTTTTATTTAAAAACTTTAAGGCTGAATAACAATACTTCCAAATAAATTGTACTTGTGGCCTAAGTGTTTGATAAGAGTTGGTTTGTTTGTATTATGCTTTGGTTATGTAGATGTGTCTCAGGGTGCTGGAAACGTTACTGACATCCAGTGCTACAAACACACGTGGACATAACCACAGCAACATACATTATGAATCTTATGTTTGTTTTGAGCTGTCTGTGTTGACTCAACTATAGCTAATGACCGAATCACATAACTTAAGGCCGGCTTTTTGTGTCGCTCCACGTAAAGTTTTCGTTTTTAGCAGACCATTGATTAATACATAGAGTTGTTACCTTCACATTGACCATTGCCACCGGGTTTTCATTTGTGCGCCCACAGTGGCGATGAGTGTGGTGACCACCACCTGTTTTTTCATTAATGGTTATACAAGTGGCTTGCACTGATAACAGAGACCATTGTTTTCAAAAGTGGTCCTTGTGAAGCCAGTATAAAACACTTGATGGTGGTAGGGCTCATTTAAATATGAATTAGACAATAGTTACCAACTGGTTTTATTTGTCTAATAGACAGTGTGTCAAGAAAAACAAAACTACCCTGCTTAATAATAATAATAATAATAATAATAATAATAATAATAATAATAATAATAATAATAATAATAATAATAATAATTTATTCGAAACAACAAAATACAAGAAATAAGTTGAGGTCGAAAAGGTAACACAGGATGCAGAGTGCATCACTTACGTGTAACCCTAAGTCGTGGTATATGATGAAACAGAACACCAGTTGACTTTAAGCTTAGCTTAGTTTTTAAGCTTTGCTTAGTTTATCCTAGAGTTTTGCTTACTGTGTACATACACACTCCTATAAAAACAATGCCCATAAAAGAATTTTCCTGGCAATAGGTATATGTTATAATGGTGTCTTTTATCCTAATCGATAAAATGTATCCTAGCAATAGTTTATATGAAATTATTTGTGATTATTCGTGTAGCTTCATCGAAACGGTTTTAACATTAAAGTAGGCTGCCATTAAGATCGACAGTTTTAAACCCGACTATGACAATCACTGTGGAGTTTTTAAAAAAAATGTGCTGACATTGCTGGTTTTACAAGTTACAACTGCCGATCGTTATGGGCTAGCTATAAAACATATATGACATTACAGATGTGCTCCACCCTAGAGGTTAATCTCCTTAGAGTGGCGCAGAAATGAATTTTACTATACTACTTCAATGAAAGATATTGTGCGTAATAACGAGATGTTATTAAATACCTATCGCACTATAGCAACATGTCGTTAAGTAGTGAAGCAGTAACACTTGCAATCGAGCCTCTTGCGAAATTGCATAATTGTGGTTGCTACATTAATTACTAATATTGGAATCTAGAAGCGACATGCTCTTAGGCCTGATGGATGCTAGAAATGGTTGAAATGATGTTAGGCAGTTGTAGCCTGTGTTTTCGACCACCAAATGAGGCCACAACCTCGGCCATAGAACCTTGCGACATTTGGCCATCGAAGGAACGACGTTCCGATGGACTTCCCCTTGCAAAATTTAAATTTAAACTGAGAAGGTCCGATTCGTTTTGACATGAGAGCCGATATCGTTTCATCCGTTCCGACATCGGAAGATCAGAATCTATGACCACATCTTTGATGCGTTCAACTTTGAGAGCCTGAAAAGGCATTCCATGTTGAACTGTTTCGCGCATTTCGCATCGATTCATGTGTCCATCGTATTGTTTTAACTTAAAGAAAATGTATTTTGCAAAATCTTCGGAGGCTTTTTCTTCGGACTTTAGAGTTCCGTATGACGGAAGTCGTTGAAATGGTTTTGTTTTTGCAGCTGCTTTTAATTGACATGTCTTCTGGTGTTCTTTTCCAGAAATGTACCAATCGGAATCCTCTTTTCCGAAGAAATCTTTAGAAACGGTTGCTTTATCTCCATTTACAATTTGCCATTTGCTACCCTACAATAGAAAAAGACATATTTAAGGTTGATTTTAAGGGCGAACTCCACTTTCAGGATCAACATTAAGAGGAAATTGAAAGTGTTTTCGAAGCTAGAAGGGTAACTCAATCTCTTAATGGTATTTTAACGTTAATATTTTTCAAAATAAGTTTTTCCATCCGTCAGTTTTATTTTTTTTAAATATTTTTTTAAAAAAATTACTTTAAAAGATATATCAATATGAAAATAAGTCAAATAAAATAATTTAATTGGAAAGTTAAGTACTTTTGTTTTAAGCAGAATTAATTCCGTGACGTAATCTTTGCAGGCAACCAAAAGTGAACTTGATTTGAATGTTTCAAAGTGAAGTGGAAACATTCCGTGTTCTAAATCCAATCCTGGTTGTTTTACCACAGGAAATTGTAGATGGACTGTCTGAAGACAAATCTGGTCCAAAATATCCCAAATTTTGATCACCTATTTTACATTTAAAAAAAAAACAGAAATAATCAGTCAGAATTGTGTTTATTTAATGTTTATTCTTATGTTTTTGCTTATTTGGGACATTATCCTCCAATATTTTATGTCAATGTCGAATTTTTATTTTGCATATTTTGTTCTATATTTCGCTATTAGTGCAATAATAATGCATAAATTTAAAATTATCATTTTTTTCTTCTGATTTTAGTTTGCATTTTTTACTCCATATTTGCGCTAGTTCATGAAAATGCATAAATACAAATTGTCCACCAAGTTTTTTTATAATGTGGGATATTTATTTTGCACATTTTTTTATATTTTTTATATTTTTTTCTATTTTGCATATTTTTTTCTATTTTGCATATTTTTTATATTTTGCATATTTTTGCATATCTTTGCATATTTTTGCATATCTTTGCATATTTTTGCATATCTTTGCATATTTTTGCATATCTTTGCATATTTTTGCATATTTTTGCATATTTTTGCATATTTTGCATGTTTTTTCATATTTTGCACATTTTTTTCATATTTTGCATATTTTTTTCATATTTTCCATATTTTTTTCATATTTTTCATATTTTGCATATTTTTTTCATATTTTTTCATATTTTTTTCATATTTTTTACATATTTTGCATATTTTTTTCATATTTTGCATATTTTTTCATATTTTGATGTTAATGCATAATAATGCAATACTAATGCAGAAATTAAAAATTATCATTTTTTTTTCTGGTTTGAAGTTTGCTTTTTTTACTACATACTTGCATGTTATTGCATAAAAATGCATAAATGCAAAATTATCATTTTTTTTCTGATTGTAGTTTGTAGTTTATATAAAAATGAATATATTTTACAAAATTATTGTTTTACTTCATAATTTGTGATTTTTTTTTAAAAAAAATATAAAACAGTTTTTATAAATAAATATCAATTATTTTGGTTGATTTTTAGCTACATATTTATATTTGCATATGTTTTTAGCTGCATATTTCAGCACTTTTACAAAAGGCACAAAATAATGCATATTTTGCTGTTTTTACTGCATAAAAATCCTAACCCAGAAAATTTAATTTAGATTAAAAAATAAATAAATGGTAAGCGGTTTACCATGTCTTTGGAATAGGAGACGACGACACAATGTTCTTTAAGGATCCTTACGTCGAGGACAGTCGTTAAGTGTCCCGTAAGAACCGTTGTCGGTTGTTCCGTAACGTAAGGGTTCCATAATCGAACCGAACAATCTCGACTTCCAGTCACGAGAAGGTTTAGGGAGCGGCTCGCGTCAAAACATTTGATTCCCTCACAGCAACAACAAAAGTACAAAATGTTTTAGAAATTTCGACAAATTTAACAAAAAAATTGTTAGAATTTTTTGGAAAAAAGTAAAAGCTGTTTTTTTTTTTAATTTTGAACAAAAAGGTATAAATTTTTGCTATAAATTTCGACAAAAAATAAAAACATTTAAAAATCTTGAGAAAAAACTTTTAGAAATTTGGACAATAAAATGCAACTTGTTTTTATTAATTTCAATAATAAAGTGGGATTTTTTTTAAAAAATTTCGACAATAAAATTGCAACTTTTTTAAAAAAAAATTCGACAATAAATTGCAACTTTTTTTTAAAAAATTTCGACAATCAATTGCTACTTTTTTAAAAAAAAATTCGACAAATTCGACAATAAATGGCAACTTTTTTTAAAAAAATTCGACAATAAATTAAAACTTTTTTAAAAAAAATTCGACAATAAATTGAAACTTTTTTTAAAAAAATTCGACAATAAATTGAAACTTTTTTAAAAAAAATTCGACAATAAATTGCAGGTTTTTAGAAATGTTACTTTTATTAATTAAAATTAAAATATATTGCAATATTTTGCAAATTTTCATTTTTTTTTCTAGCAATTTTAATGAAAATTTGCAAAATATTGCAATATATTTCAGTCTTAATTCAAAATGAATGTTTCAGCCACACTAATTAATAAGACGTGTGGTGATTACTTTGTTTATTTTGAAAATATATTTTGGAAGTTTTCCGTCGACATTTTGAATAATAACCGGAGAAGATTCTCCATCACTACAGGAAATTAAACTTTTATTATGTTCCACATATTGAAGGGATCGGATGGGTCCATCGTGTTCTTTTGGAAGCATCCTGTACCATACATAATCCTTATGTTCATCTAAATCCTAGTCAAAAATTGAAATATTAAAAACAAAACTTGGAAAAGTGTTTTTAGAAAACTAGAAGGGTCTGTGAAATCATTTAAGATGGGTTAGAAACAGCTGATTTTTGAATTTTCAGTAGAGAAAGTCTAAAGTGTAAATTTTACAAACTAGAAGGGGTAGCTCAGTTACTTAAGACTATTATCACGATGATATCTTTCAAAATAAACTTTTTATAAACAATTTTATTTTGAAAAGAGGAGAAATAAGGGATTAAGATGAAGAATAAGAGATTGAGCTACCCTTCTAGTTTCTAAAACACTTTCAAAGTTGTTTTTAGTTGTCTTGAAAATGCAAAAAAAATAATATTCAGTGGTATTTATATTGATGTGAAATTTAGCTATAAATACCATAAAGAAAAATTTCATTAACCCTTCCATGTCTTTCTTTTTGAAAAGTAAAATTTGTGGTTGGAGGAATTTCAATTGGTGAATATTTCCAGCATCATCACCGAAAAACAGCAAAGATCCTTTGTCTTTTTTCTAAAAAAAAATTCCCAAAAATATACCAGAAATATAACAAAAAATATAGAGAGTGACTCCTAAACCAAATCGTTTATAATGCAATATCTTAAAAATAACAACAGGTTGCACATTTCATACTTTATCAGATTGGTTAGCAACATATCAAAGTGTAATTCTACAAAAAATTAAAATAAATTTGTAAAAAATTAAAAAAGTTATTTAATTTTAAAAACTGATTTAAATTGCATTTTTTCCTGAAGTAATCGATTTTTTTAAAAAATCTTAGATTTTGAAACTTCAATAACTTTTTAAATTATTTACTAAATTGTTTCATTTTTTGTGTCACTTATAATATGATATCTTGCTAACAATCAACTTAAGTTTTGAATGTGTCACATTTATAATTTTTGAGATATTTAATTTTAAACGATTATAAAGTGTTGGTTTTGGAAGAAAAAATGTTATATATTTCTGAAGAATTATTGCACAAAAAACCTAAAATTGTCTAATAATTTTGCATTGTTAAGATCAGAAATATCAAATTTACTCCTTGTAAAATGAAACAAATTTGCAAAAAAAAATTAAAAAAGTTATTGAATTTTAAAAACTTAATTTAAATTGCATTTTTTTTTTCCTGAAGGAACTGATTTTTTTTAAATCTTAGATTTTGAAACTTCAATGTAACTTTTTAAATTATTTACTAATTTACTTCATTTTTTGTTTAACTTGTGTTATCTTGTTAACAATCAACTAAAATTTTAAATGTGTAGCATTTATAATTTTTGAGATATTTAATTTTAAACGATTGGGAGGTGTTGGTTTTTCGAAATAAAATTGCTGAAGAATTCTTGCAAAAGTATAAATTGCCTAATAATTTTGAATTATTAAGATTAAAAATAAGCAATTTTAACCACTTTCCTCTTTGTTGAATGAATAAGTGAAACAGGTGGCGCTGTTTGTAAGACCAAATAGTCGAAATTCTTCCATATGTGTTGCGGCCGAAATGTCGAAAAAATGGACAATTCTTTTTGTGCTTCCGATGACTAATTTCTTACAGTCCGGCATGTGGATGGCATCGGTCACCCAAGCCTGAGACAGCCGCTTAGGACCTCAAATAATCATTAATTAATAAAAGTTAATCATAAATGTGGACAAAATTTCAGGTCCTTGAGTGTTTAGGTCCTTTGCTTTTTTTTTTAAAATAAAATGCTATATGTGTGGGGTTTTTTTAAAATAAAAAACTAGAAGAGTAATTAAATGTGATAATATTATTTTCATGATATCATTTAAATTGAACGACCTGTTTTATTCTAGTTTTTAACGCTTTTGGGTATTCTGTGTTTCACAAGAGCAACAATAAAGAAAAAATTGAAACTGTTAGAGACTGGAACGGGTAGCTGATTCACTTTAGAACCTATATTATTTAAAATAATATAGATTCTCAAGTGATAAAAAGTTTATTTTGAAAGATATCAGTATGAAAATAAATTATTTTTATGTTAATATCTTTCAAAATAAACTCTTTATTGTCTTCTTTAAAAAAAGTTGGCTTATTTTCATCATATAGATATGAAAAGCATTTAATCTTAAGCTCTACCCTTCTAGTTTTTAAAACACTTTCATGTTTCTTCGAATTTAGTTTCTCTGAAAAAGATGAAATAGGCTACAGTTTGAGAGAGTGATTAAATTTTTTAAACGCACCTTGATACTAGTTTTACATTATGTACTTTTAAATAATAAAAAAACTAATAAATTAATAATTATCAAATTAATAAATTAATAAGCAACCTGATTGAGATTCTTTTTGTAAATCATCCAAATTTACATTGTATGTCTTTTGAAGTTTAAGATGGCGATTTAAGATTCCAACCACACCAAGCTACAAAGAAACAAATTTTTTTTAAAGCAGCCATTTTGCAAAATATTTAAATGAGAGAGAAAACTAGTTATTCAAGCTGTTTTAGAAACTAGAAGAGCAAATCAATATACATACATTGTTATGTTGATATATTTTAATTAATAAACATTTTATTGTAATTTCAAATTTCACACTTTTCATTTTTTAAAAAATTGCGATAAAAAGTTTATTCTAAAAAAAATATTGAAAATCTAAATCTCTTCCAAGTTTGACTCAGTTACTCTTTTAGATTTTTAAAATGAGTTCAAATATTGTGAGTTGAATCTAATTATTACTAAGAAAATTGGCAAAAGAAACGAAATATGCCTCGCATATTTTAAGAGCCTAGATACAGTGTTTAATTCAGAATTTCTCCGAATTAGGCGCTGCAATCGTTTTTGGTATAAAATGGTTTTTCTCTAGGTATGAAGTCATATAAAAATTAATAGAAAAATAATTGCATGTGCTAAGCTTATAAAAAGCAATCAGCGTGAAGCCAATACATTAATGAACATGCTAATTTTTACGAGATTGTTCTATGTCGTTTTTAACGAGAATGCTTCAAACTTTAGTGGGAAGGTTTTTTTGTCCTATAAGATTTAACATGGAGTTAAAATACGAACGATTTTGAACCTTATTTAAAAATTGAAGGACCTTTTAAAATTTATATAAAGCAATCACTTAATGAACAATACTTTGTATTGCATTTTGCGCTTTAATGTATCTTCATTGAACGATTCTGAAACTATTTCTTGAAATTTTAGTTAATACTCATGAACTAATATTGTTGTCTGTTCAAAGCAACAAGATGGAGGACGTGTTGAATTTCCGAATAACAGAATTTTCTCTTAAAATAAATGATTATTTTCTTGCCTTGCTAATTGTCACATAGATGAGGGTTGAAGCGAAAATCGTTAAAATTTTCACTGTGGGTTGCCTCTATATGAGTAGAATTAGAAAATTATAAGTTTACTGAAAGAAAAAAAAATACTAAATAAGAAATTTATTTTAAATATTAATATTTTACTCTGTTATGAGTCAGAAGTAAATAATTGTGTTGCAAATCTAAAGTTGGAAATGTTTTAATTAATTTTGATTCATGAAAATTTCTTAGAGTTTTAAGAAGATAATTCAGAAACGAATTCCACGAAATTCCATAATTATCTTTTTCCATTAATTCAATCTGTAAATATTTAAAAAAAAAATATATATATATATAAATATTAAATGATTTAAAATTAAATATTAAAATAATTTAAGATAATGTTTTACAAACTTCATTAATTATATGTGACATTTCTTGATCCGTTTTTAGTAAAATTTGTAAATGTTTTACAAGTTCTTGTTTGTTAAGTCCTACTTCATCTTCATCTACTTTGAAATCAAACTGAGATTTTAAATCTAAAATGTTTTCAATTGTTAATTTTGACAATAATAATGATTCCTGTTGAATAATAGTTGATTTTTCACTAATTAATAAAACAGAAAAAAAAAAATAGAAATTAAAATTATTCTTAATTAATAAGTTGGTTAATTGAAATAGATTTTATACAATACCAAGAAGAATCCATATTTTTAGCCATTGATTTGGAAACTTGATTTAGGAGGAAAAAAAATGTTTGTTGTCTGTTGCTAATGGCAACCAAAATGACAGCCACCAAACCACGTGATTGCCAATAATATTTATTTTGATAATATAATATCACGCCTTATTGCAAAACGCGAACTTATCAGTACTTCATTCTAAAATAAATTGTTTAAGTTAAAAATAAACATCATAATTTTAAAAAATCGCCATGTTTTTTTTTTAATAAAGGCAGCCATTTGCAAAATATGCAAATTAAGAAGAAAAATGGGTTAGAATTATTTTTATTCAAGTTGTTGTAGGGTCAGGTTTGGGTTTAGTTCTTTATGCATTTTTAATTATGTCCAATCATATATGTGTATGGTTTTTTTTTCAATTTTTTTAAAATTATGTGTTCCTATGTTATCCTATGGAAAATAATTTCCCGCCAACTGAAATAGCTCCTCTGTGACGTAATAAATGAGGCCATGGTTTACTTTTTACGTGCTTTTAGAAGCGATGGCATGAGTCAATCTCCTTTTGAAAATTTTTGAAGCATTAGAAACAATGTTATTGTTTTATCAAAATTTATTTTACATGGGGTGTAGCAAAATGGCGTTATAGCCCTTCCAAACCTATGCTTGGAATCCGCCATGTTAGTACATCCCATTAAATTCGTGCATATGACGTCATATATTTTTTCTTCCGTGTAGGTTTTTTTTAAATTTAAACTGACAGTGTTGTCAAATAATCTTATAGTATTTAAATTGGTTGGGAGTGAATCTCGTACAGTATTGAAAGCCGTTTTATTTTTTTATCGACGTTTTTACTGGATTTCCACTTTTTCCCCGACTTAATATGCCTTCTTTGTATCAAATTAAACGCTGATAAAAAAAAAATAAAACTGCTTTCCATACATTTGCTTTGCTGTGAATCTTTGTGAATCTCATATATGATTTGTTTTTATGTCGTCTCTTTTAAAACTGGTATTTAGTATGTTTATAAGTTTAAGTGTAATTTTAAGTAATGAGATATTTAAATGTATGTATAAATTTTAGTTTTTTAGACAATGTTTTAGGCATCTATATAATAATTCACAATTACAGACGGTGTAGTAAGACGGCGTAGTTGGCAACACTGTTGAGGGGGTGTACTTTTATCAAAGGAGACGACACCACTGAGAGTGATTCTCGTACAATATTACAAGACGTTTTACTTTTTATCCGCGTTTTTTTTTTAAACTGGATCTTTAGAATTTAATTCTATTCTTTTTATTGAATAAAATGCGGTTAAAAAAGCTCTGCTGTGAATCTTGTTGAATCTTTGTGAATCTCGTTGAATCTTTATGTATTTCGTTTAATTTTTGTGAATCTCGTTGAATCTTTTTGAATCTCGTTGAGTTTTTGTGAATCTCGTTGAATCTTTGTGAATCTCGTACATGATTTACTTGTATGTCGTCCCCCTTTGGTGCATTTGTTTTTATTCCGGTAACCGGGTTTGAGGATTTTTTTGTTCTTCTGTCTTTGTGCACGTGCGTTTTTTTTGTGTGTGTGTGCGGCGAGTGCACGCGTCTCTTGTATTAAGAGGGTGGGGATGACGTCCATAATAAGGCTCCAGCCTTTATCTGGAGTCCATGGAGAGGATCCTCATTGTTATCTCCTTTTAGTCGATGAGTTTCGTTTTCTTCTCGATTGTGGTTGGGATGAACATTTTAATATGGAATACATGAAGGAGTTGAGCAAGTCAGTTTTCATTTATTAGCCTCCTCCTCGACCCCTTTCTCCTTCCTCCCTTGTCAACTCAAGATAACTGGTTGCTGTATGTTAATGAGGGGGAGGGGCCTATTTATTTATTTATTTTTGCTAGAAAAGGCGTTATAATCTTAGAATACGGCGGATCTTGGTCAATTTGAATAAAGGCAAGTGTGCACAATACACAGGCAATTAGAAATCGGGACATACAGAAGTTGGCTCCGCCCTTTTTATGACGACCGGCAACTTCTAATTGGTTGGTTATGTAGTCTGACGTCACATGCTCAACCCTTTTCAACGTCGAACCAAACAATAAACCAATTAGAAGTTGCCGATCGTCATAAAAAGGGCGGAGCCAACTGAATGAAGTTCGTCCCGATTTCTAATTGCCTGTGCACAATAAATTCGTTTGCCCCGCCCCTTTTATGAGCGTCAGACCAAATATCAACTAATTAGAAATTGAAAACGGCTGGGCATGTGGCATATCAGACCAAGTAACAAACCAATTAGAAGATGTCGTTTCTCATAAAATGGGGCGGGGCAAACGACTGTATTGGTGCTGAGCGCACATGCCTGTGTGTAATTGGAATATACTCAGGTTGAGTATAATGGGGTTCGCTCAAGATGGTCTGTTGGACTTAAAGGTGGGGTATACACTTGCGAGAAGCGAACCGCTTGTGAACCTGTGTCGAACCAAGTTGGGACGGTGTCGAAAGCTTGTAAACCGTTCGCGCCGATCCGCCAACTGTTGGTTATTCCGACGAACACAAAGGATTTCTTCTCGTCACTAGTTGGGACGGCGTCGTGGTGGCGTGTTCGTCGTGTTTTTCGTTCTTGCGAACGATTTCTACTTGTTGTCCATTTTTGTTTTTTTTACAGAGGAGAGCTGAAACGATACTTCCGGTTGTTCGGCATCGGTTCGTCTGTTTCCACATGGATCGCGGATGGTTCGTTGTGAGAAAAAAAATTGATGAACACGTTGCGAATGCCTCACAAGCGGTTCCGCTCGCAAGTGTATACCTGCCTTTACTGGTTTTTTTTTCCCCGAGGATTACACGACAATGGAATGCTCGTCCTAAACAGGGCTATTGATGATGTCATTAATGAATTGTGGGTTTAAATTTTTATGATTGCATTTCTATTTGCAATGCAGGTTATTTTTATTTGTACCGGGTAGTTATTAGATATTGCAGCACTTGAATCTTAACATCCCTTTGCTATAGGCCAACCGGCTGCTTGTAGGGTATTTTTTGAAATTGTAAATTTGTTTGCCCCGCCCTTTTATGAGGAACAGCAATTTCTAATTGGTTGATATTTGGTCTGACGCTCATAAAAGGGTGGACCGGCCGGCAAACGATTTTGTTGTGTTTGATCCAAACACTTGTTCGTTATGTGACAGGCAGTTAGAAATCGGAGGAGGACTCTTCTGTTGGCTCCGCCCTTGTTATGACGACCGGTAACTTCTAATTGGTTGGTTATGTAGTCTGACGTCACATGCTCTCCGCCCTTTTCAACGTCGATCCAAACAACAAACCAATTAGAAGTTGCCGGTCGTCATAAAAAGGGGCGGAGCCAATTTCTGTTTGTCCCGATTTCTAACTGTCCTGTCGTTACGTGAGGGTGTGTTGACTTTTGTTACGTAACAGAAAAAAATACTATCATTGCTGCCAATCGCTACACTGGCAATTAGAAATCGGGAAGAACATAAGTTGGCTCCGCCCTTTTTATGACGACTGGCAACTTCTAATTGGTTTGTTGTGTGGTTCGACGTTGAAAAGGGCTGAGCATGGTGACGTCAGACTACATAACCAACCAATTAGAAGTTGCGTTCGTCATAAAAAGGGCGGAGCCAACTTCTGTTTATCCCGTTTTCTAATTGCCTTTGCAGCGATTCCGTAAAGTTGGCCCTTCTCAAGCCTTTCGGTGTTTCTTCTCTCGCAAAGGATTCTGGGTCAAGTTGACGCCGTTTTACTCTCGTATCCGGACGAACTTCACCTCGGGGCTCTTCCTTATGCGGTTGGCAAATGCGGCCTCACGTGTCCCATCTACGCTACGATTCCAGTCTACAAGATGGGCCAGATGTTTATGTACGATCTCTATCAGGTTCGGAAAAAAAAAATTCGTATCATTTTTTTTTTTGAAAATTTTGACAAATAGCGAACATAATTGTTTTATTTTTCTATTCTACTTTTTTTCTAGTCTCGTCACAATACGGAAGATTTCAGTTTGTTCACTTTGGATGACGTCGATGCCGCTTTCGATAAGATCATTCAGCTCAAATATAATCAGAGCGTAGGACTTAAGGGTTGGTTTTTTTCTCGATATAAGGAAATGTTCTCGTGAATTTTTACAATATTCGATCGTTGGTTGAAGTTTTACTCCGTTTTTTTGCGAAACTGATTTGAAGTTTGTTTAAAAAACATTTCAAGAAGAAAATTAAGGTGGTTTTACTTTTGACTTGTCGGTTTTCAGGAAAAGGTTACGGCCTGAGCATCACTCCGTTACCAGCCGGACACATGATAGGAGGAACCATCTGGAAGATCGTGAAAGACGGCGAAGAGGACATAATTTACGCTGTCGATTACAACCACAAGAAAGAACGGTGGCCTTATATTTCGTTTTCGATCGAATCGTTTCTCGGGCAGATCTGATTCCATCTGTTTATTACTAGACATCTCAACGGATGCATTTTAGAAGGAATCGTACGGCCTTCGCTGTTGATCACCGATGCTTTCAACGCCATCTATACTCAGGCACGAAGGAGGCAGCGAGACGAACAACTCATGAGTAAGTTCGCGTGCGAGGCTAGAAAACTGCAGGTTATTTTATTGAATTTGTTTTTTTTTTTGCGACAGCGAATATTCTTCAGACTCTTCGAAATGGTGGGAACGTTCTGGTTGCGGTCGATACGGCCGGTCGAGTGCTGGAATTGGCTCATATGGTGGACCAACTTTGGAGGAATCAGGATTCGGGTCTTCTAGCTTATTCGTTGGCGCTCGTCAATAATGTCAGCTACAACGTGGTCGAGTTCGCTAAGTCGCAGGTCGAGTGGATGAGCGATAAGATAATGAGGTCGTTCGAAGGTCAACGGAATAATCCGTTCCAGTTCAAGCATCTTCAACTCTGTCATAGTTTGGCCGAACTGGCAAGAGTTTCCGAACCCAAGGTGCTGATTTGGCTCTTCTTTCGTATGAAACTCTCGTGAATTTTAGAAAATACAATGAAAACAGTCAGGAAAGATCGGATAACACGAACTATATTTTTAGTTCGGTGCTTTAGAATAGCAAGATAATTCTTTTAACAAAAAAATTCGTTTAATGCGAAAAAATGTTCCTATTTTTTTCCATTTCGTGTGAAATGGATAACACGAAATATATTTTCAGTTCAATTTCTTAAAATTTCTTTAAAATAGCAAGAAAATTCTTTTAACGCGAAAAAATGTTCTCATTTCTTCTATTTCGTGTGGAACGAATAACACGAAATATTTTACTTTTGTTCTCGATACCTAAGATTCGGATAACACGAAATATATTTTCAGTTCGGTTATTTAGAATTGTTAGAAAATTCTTTTAACACAGTATTCGTTTAACAAGAAAAAAATATTCTGCTCCATTTTAATTTTGTATTGAACAGTTTCCATCTCCACTTATAATATATTCTGTGAAAACCGTTTAAAACGAAATAATTTTTCAATCTGGATTATTCTGAAAAAATTTAAACAATTTTTTTAACACAAAAAATCGGATAACATCAAATTCGTTTAACACGAAAATTCGCATAACACGAAAAAAACAGATAACGTGAAATATATGCTTGGTTGGGTCCCGTAAAATAACATAAAAATTCTTCCTTTTAACACGAAAATATAACTGATGAAATTCCTCGTAGGTCGTTTTGGCGAGTACTCCCGATATGGAGTGCGGTTTTTCTCGAGAACTTTTCATTCAATGGTGCGGTCAGGCTAGAAACAGTATCATACTGACGTCTCGTACGGCCCCGGGTACTTTAGCACGTACTCTCATCGACAATCCTCAATTGCGTACGGTCACTCTAGAAGTGAAGCAGAGAGTACGACTCGAGGGTACGGAACTAGAAGAACATCTAAGGAAGGAAAAAGAGCAGGAGGCAGTAAGGCAAAAGATAGGAAAGGGAAGGTTGGTTACGCTGATTTGAACGTTGCGACGACGTAAAGAGTCCGTGATAAGTGTTTGCGGCTTTGAAACGTGACAGTGTTTTTTGTTATTGTTCGTTCTTCAGCGATAGCGCAGAACAGTCCAGCGATGAAAGTGACGACAACATGGACGTTGATCAACACGGACCGGGAAAGACGAAACACGATCTCATGATGAAGAGCGAAGTTAGTCGTTTATTTTGAACGTTTTTCTTAATTTTCTTGATGATATCTTTAAAAATGAACTTTTTGTGGCATTTTTTACTCAATCGGACGCGAACTTTTATTTAGAAAGGGACTTTTTTTTTGATAAAATGAAATTTAAATTTGACCTAAAATGTTTTATTTTAAACTTTCTTCAGCATTTTCTTGGCGATATATCATTCAAAATGAACTTTTTATGGCGTTTGTCTCGGTTGGACACAGATTTTTAATTTAGAAAGGAAGTTTATGGTTTAAAATAAAATTTAAATTTGACATAAAATGTTTTATTTTGAAAGATCTAGCGTCTAAAACAATGTTGTACTTTTTTTCTTATTATTCTTGAGAATTATTTTTCAAAATAAACTTTCTTCGATATCAAAAGTTTTTAAACTGATTTAAGTTCTCTAGATTTTTTTTTCTTCCGAATTTGTAAAATTGATTTTTAAAAGTTTATTTTGAAAGATAACGTAAGCGAAATACTTCTCTCCTATTCTAGTTTCTATCACGAGTATAAGAGACTTTTAAATCTGAATTTCGGGGAGACTCTGAATGTGTTTCCGAACCAGCTGATTTGTAAAAAGTGTTCTTTCTGTTGGTTTCAGGGTAAATTAAGGGGAGGATTTTTCAAACAAGCGAAAAAATCTTACCCGATGTTTCCCGTAAAGGAAGAGAAAGTCAAGTGGGATGATTACGGAGAGATCATCAAGTAAGAAACACGATAACATTTTAACCTTTCTAGTAAATTAAAACGATTTCGATTTTTTTTTTTACAAAATTTAGACCCGAAGACTTTGTTATTTTGGAAGTAAATGCAACGGAAGATGACGGAAATGATAAAACAGAAGTTTCAGGCGAAGATATGCAAGGTGTGTGTGTGTGTGGACCAAATTTTGACAGAAAAATCATATATTTAAAAAATAAATAGTAAATTTAATAGAAAAATCAGATATTTTTTAAAAAATTCAAAAAACATAAGAAATCTAAAAAATATTTAAATTTTTTTTAAAAAAATTATATATATATATATATATATATATATATATATATATATATATATATATATATATATATATATATATATATATATATATATATATATATATATTATATATATTATGCCAGGTCTGTGTGCGTGGGTGTCTATCTTCTAACGCTCGACAAACACCTTTGTCGGAATTTATATATACTTGAATAAATGAACGGCTTTTTTTTTCTCAAGGTCAACTATATGTTGCACCCTTCCCATCCAAGAACCACACGATATTAAATTGGAGAGGGGAAAAGGTTGGATGGAAAGTGTAGAAGGGGGGGGGGAGAGAAAAGTGGGAGGGGGTGATGGAAATTGAAATGAAAGGAGTAAAAAAGGAACAAACAACGCGCATGCGCACACCTGAGAAAATGAAAAACTCATTTTCTCTTTCAAATATAAAAAGGGGAGGGGATAATAGTAGCAAAATTAAACTACAGTTTATCACAATCAATTGTGCCCAGCATTAGAATTTCTTCTGCTCAGCTCTTTTATGAACGTCATCAATTTCTAATTGGTTTGTTACTTGGTCTGACGTCATAAAAGGGCGGAGGAAAAGAAATTCTAATGCTGGGCACAATTGCCTGTGAATTTTGCTCCCGTCATTTATGACGGGTTACCCCACTAGTTATGTAATAAATCACAATTTTTCTTTAAATATTCGGTTTTAAATTTAATTTCATAAAAATGAAAAAAAGAATCTGATTTAAAAAAAAAATATAAAAATTGAAAATGTTCGGGAAAAATGCATCAAGAAATTAAAAAACTAATATTTAAAATAATTGAAAAAAAGATTGTCAAATTAAAATAATGAAATAAAATAAAATAAATTTAATTTTTTTTGTTATTTAAAGTGGTTAACTACATTGCAATTAATATTATTAATTATGTAAATATTCAAATTTAATACAGCATGAAAGTGAACTCTATTGAATTTAAAATAATTAAATTCAATAGAGTTCACTTTCAGTCTTTTTTATAACCTGGTTAGAGGCTAGGCCGCTAGAGGTTAGACTAGCATCAAGAAATAGTCTTTTCCAGAGTAGAACTTTAGTCTCTAAGCCAGGTTTTTTGACTGAAAAACGCATTTTTCAGGTTTGCTTTAATAATTAATCTATAAATAAAGTGCAAATCGATTTTTTAAAATGATTTAAAAGTAACTCGCTTTCTCGTAATCATTTAGATATTTCGGAAGTGCCGACGAAATGCGTGAAGTCGACAGTGACGATGGACTTATGTGCATCTGTTCAATACATTGATTTCGAAGGACGCTCGGATGGCGAATCGATACGTAAAATCGTTTCGCTGATCAAACCGAGACGACTCATATTGGTACGTGGTATTTCTGAGGCTGCGGAGTCGTTAGCCTCTTACTGTCGTTCGGGAGCTGTACCGGGAAAAGTATTCGTGCCTCGTTTACACGAGATCATCGACGCCACCACGGAGTCTCACATTTATCAAGTGCGGCTTAAAGATTCTCTCGTCAGTTCGCTTCACTTTTCTAAGGGGAAAGACACCGAGTTAGCTTGGGTCGATGGGATGGTCACCATGTGCATCGACGACAGTAAAGTCGATCTGGGAAACGACAAGGAAATCAACAGTGCCAGATTTGGCGACGACAATGGCATTCCGACATTGGAACCGGTTCCACCCCATTTGGTGCGCAACATGTTGAAACATGTTTTACTTGTGACCTTGAAACTTAAATCTTAAACTGTGAATCTTGAATGAAACTTGTATTTCAGGTTGAAGGTCACCAAATGGTTTTCGTCAACGAGCTCAAATTGTCCGACTTCAAACAGGTTTTACTTCGGGCGGGAATTCATGCCGAATTCTCCGGTGGAATTCTTTATTGTAATGCTGGTCTCATTGCAGTGCGAAGGGTGAGCAAAATTGTATTTCGCTTCGCAAGGCTACGGTTTCATTGCGAAAACGTTTATTTTGAGCTGTTTGCGACTGCAACTTCAGCATGTGTTATAAAGCTAAGATAATAAGGGGGATTGAATTAAAAAAAGATGGTATAATTGCAGCCGTAAGAGGCGTAATGAAAATGTAACGCAATGCTTTAAATTTTGCGGCAATTTGGGTTTTAATTATTTTTATTGTTTCGAAACAGAACGAGGCCGGTCGTATCAACTTGGAAGGTTGCATCTGCGACGATTACTACAAAGTTCGAGAGCTACTCTACGAACAATATGCCATTGTATAAGAGGCTAGACTAGCCTTTAATTTCTTTCATCTTTTTCACTTTGTAATTTCATTCATATAATTAAAGAAATGTGATATTCACATTTTAATAAGCGGTTTTTTTTTTAAATTATTTCGAAAGCTACTGAAACTGTTTCTGAAACTAGAAGTGTAGCAATCACGCAATCACTTATGAGTATTTTAATGTTGATATCTTTCAAAATAAACATTTCATGCTGGGCATCGTCTGCCACACAAAAAAAAGCTTATTTTGAAATATATAAACATGGATTTTAAGTATAAATGCCCCTCGAACTCTGATTATATCTTGTCTTTGAGGTGCATATTGAAGACAAACTAGAAAATGTTTTAGAGACTAGAAGGGTAGCTAAATCACCTAGGGTTATTTTCGTTTGGGTCATTTTTAACCTCGTGTGAAATCATTATGAAAAATATTCTTAAGTGATTGAGAGCTACCCTTCTAGTTTCTAAAAGGCTTTCTAGTTTCTCTTCATTCTGCATTATATGTAAAATATGCAATGAAAAATTACTGATTTTTATTAAAAAAAAAAGTAGTCGGAAAAAAGATGTAATTTTTGAAAATTAAAAAAATTATTCTCATTATTTTACCATGAATATATTTTAAAATGTTTTTAAAATTATTTCTTTTAACGCAAAATATGAAATGTGGTCTCTTCAATTTTGTGTTAAGCGGTTTTTATTATATTTCTTGAACCTGGAGTTTGTTTCATAAATCTTATGTTAGTTTTTCGTATATGTTTTAGTAGAATCCTATTGCAACCGAGGAGAAACTTAGCTCTAAGTAGAGGTGGTGCCATCTATTGGCGAAACTCAGCTTCGGCAGTCCTATAGGTAAAGCTCTAAGTTGAGCGACCTCTATGTATTTATCGTATGACGGTAAATGTCTTTGGTGACCACTAGAGGACGCTACGAAGGGTGCATTCGTTTGCATGTGTGTATTTTTTTTGACGTTTTGGACAATTTCGTTGTAATTTCAGCTATTTTTCATAGTTGTTTTTGACGATATTTTTATAAAAATGCCTCAATTGAACAGTGGTACTGGTACTGTGAGGCAAAGAGATGATCTTTACCGTCTAATTATAAGGTTTTCTGGTTATTTTCGCTTTTATCTCTCTCTCTGAAGGGTGTGTTTCAATGCATCTCTTTTAATTTGCAGCCAGTTGTTTTACGATGGTCATCAGGCGCTTGCGGTCAGTTTGTCCAACATCGTTAAGGCCCATCCTCCGTGTCCACCTTCGGACAGACTCTTGCACGTGGTCGCTATGGGGCTCAAGGCGGACGAGGGTAGAACATTTTATTATAATGGAGGAGGAGGATGAAAAGTGGCTCCTCTTTTGAGGCTAACTCACACATTTTTCTATATAACAATTTACAGAAACAGCATTAAGAAGAAACTCAAAGTTTATTAGAAACTAGAATAGTTGACCGTTATATTGAATGGTTTTTCACAACGATATCTTTTGAAATAAACTTTTGATGATAATTTGAAAATTATCAAAAATTTTGTTTTGTGATTTTGGAAGCAAACAATGTTATTTCAAATCGTTCATTTTGAAAGATGTTGTTGCGATAATCAAGGAATATTTAACATCTGCTAGAAACTAGAATTGCAGACGATTGTGGTGAAAGTCTTTGCATGACGATATCTTTCAAAATAAACTTTTTATGGCAGTTTGAAAACGATGAAAGTTTTTGCTTTGTAGAACATGTTGTTACAAATTGTTAATTTTGAAAGATATTGTTGTGAAAATGAAGAAAAAATTCAAAGTTTGTTAAAAACTAGAATAGTTGACGATTCCTGTGAGAGTTTTCAAATAACGATATCTTTCAAAATAAACTTTTTATCAAAAAATTGAAAAATGACAAATTTTCAAGTTGTTCATTTTGAAAGATGTTGTTGTGAAAATAAACAAAAGATTCTAAGTTTCTTAGAAACTAGACTATAGGAAAGGAGTATGCTAAATTAATGTTGAGGACGATATCTTTCAAATTAAACTTTTTATCGCAGTTTGAAATCGGTTTTTCTTTTGGTTTATAGAACTGACGGGTAAGAAGATGTTACACGGTGACGTGATGACGAGATCTTCCGGAATCGATCTCGAATACGAATCTGAAGTTGAATCGAACGCTCCCGAACCTGGTCTCTACGAAACCGTTTACGTTACGTCACACAAGGGACCTTGTAGGGCCGGAGTCTTCAGTTCAGATGGTGGGCACGGGCTTTAAGAATTGACACGTGTTATTTTCACTGTGAAATGGGCAAATGTTTTTAATTGCCCGTTTTTCGTTAGCCTCTCTGTAATCGTGATATCTATTTCCACTCTTCTAATTAACACACACAAATTTAAAGGTTTTTTTTATAGAAATTTTAATTAATTTCAATAATTTTTATAGAAGAAATTTTGAAAATTAAAAAAAAAATGTTTACAGAATTTTGAAAAATTATAACGTTTAATAGAAATTTTCAAAAATTTTTTAAAAAAATCTTTTCACAATTTTGAATAAACTTTTTATAGAAATTTAGAAAAAATTAATAAAAAGTTTTTATAGAAAAAGTTTTGAAAAATTCAAAAATTTAAAAAATCTTTCTTAAAAAAAAGTTTTATACAAATTTTTGAAAAGTTTAAAAACTAATTTATAAAATTTTTGACAAAAAATTAGAAAAATTTCAAAAATTAAAAAAAAATTAGAAACATTTTGAAAATTGAAAAAAAAAATTTAGAAAAATGTTAAGAATTTAAAAACAATTTTGAAAAATTTTGAAAAATACTAAAAAATTTAAAAACAATTTTGAAAAATTTTGAAAAATGTTAAAAATTTAAAAACAATTTTGAAAATTTTTGAAAAATGTTAAAAATTTAAAAACAATTTTGAAAAATTTTGAAAAATATTAAAAATTTAAAAACAATTTTGAAAAATTTTGAAAAATGTTAAAAATTTAAAAACAATTTTGAAAATTTTTGAAAAATGTTAAAAATTTAAAAACAATTTTGAAAAATTTTGAAAAATGTTAAAAATTTAAAAACAATTTTGAAAAATTTTGAAAAATGTTAAAAATTTAAAAACAATTTTGAAAAATTTTGAAAAATATGAAAAACTTAAAAAAAATTTTGAAAAATTTTGAAAAATGTTAAAAATTTAAAAACAATTTTGAAAAATTTTGAAAAATGTTAAAAATTTAAAAACAATTTTGAAAAATGTTAAAAATTTAAAAATAATTTTGAAAAATTTCGAAAAATGTTAAAAATTTAAAAACAATTTTGAAAAATTTTGAAAAATGTTTAAAATTTAAAAACAATTTTGAAAAATTTTGAAAAATGTTAAAAATTTAAAAACAATTTTGAAAAATTTTGAAAATTAAAAAATAAATTGATAAAACATTTTAAAAAATAATAAAAAAAAGTAAAATTTAAAAATATTTATAGAAGTATTGAACAATTTTAAAAAAATTTGCGAACATTTTGAAAATTTTTAGTTTTTTTTTTCTTCATAGAGTTAGTCGTTTTTATCAAAATTTTGTTTTATTTAAAAAACAATAAATTTCTTGTTTACATTTTTGATGTTTTTTAAAAGTTTATAGATTATTTTTATCGAGATTTTGTTTAAACATTTTTAGTGGACTTTCATTGCTTTTTTTTTTGTAAATTTTGTTAATTATTTTTAGAAGAGTATTTTTTTTTTAAAAAATCATAATTTTTTTAGTGTTTTTTTTGGACAAAACTATTAATAAATCTGTTGTCTATTAATGCAATTCAGGTTTTCTAGTGGCAACTGGATCGGTCGACGCTTCGATCAAAGTAAAAATGTGGATTTTCTTAATCTCGTAGAAACAAAATCGTGATTTTCTCTTATTTTAAAAATTCCGCGACTTTTTTTTCTTCGGTTTTCAGATCTTGGATGTGGATCGGATGTTGGCCAAAAGTACTCAACAGTTGGACTTGAACGCCTCCGATATTCCTCAGAACATCGAGACTCATCCCGTTATTCGAACTCTCTACGATCACTTAGAGGTTCGACGTAATTTTTTTTTTTTCATCTTTGCTTAGAAACTTAGAAGCGTTTCTTGTAAGTGTTGTATTTTGTGTCGGTTTTCCAAACAGGAAGTGACGGCTTTGGACTTCCATCCTAGCATGCAGATTCTCGTCTCCGGAAGTCTCGACTTAACCATAAAGTTCTTCGATTTCTCCAAATCGTCCGTTAAGAGAGCGTTTAAGACACTTCATGTAAAATCTCTTTTTTGTTTTTATTCGAAACTTTGTCCATTTTGTTCTTAGTACGAGATGAATTGTGATAATTTAAGCCCGTCGATCACGGGTTAAATCGCGATTTAATGTGGATTTATAGATAGTTATTTTGCTTTTTTTGTTCCACCAGTCGGCGCGACAACAGTGGCTAATGCTATGCTCCATAGACGTTTTTAAAAAATTTGGATGCAAAAACGTCAAGCGAACGTTTTCTTTTTTTAGAAATAACATCATGAAAAAATTTTAATTGTTTTCAAAACTAGAATGGTAAAAGATTAAGGTTTTTCGTGGCAATATCTTAAAAAATAAACAGTTTTTTATGTCAGTTTGCAAAATGACCCGTTTTTGGGGGGGTTTCCATTGAAAAACTATTTTAAGCCTTTTTCATACTTCTCTGAAAAAGTTTATTTTGAAAGATATCAATCATGAAAAGGCTTTTAGCATTATCCAACAACTATTCTAGTTTTTAACACATTTTGAATTTTTTCGTAATGTTTCTCCGGAAACCATTGTAGTTTGATACAATTTTAAACTCACATGAAAAGCTTATTTTGAAAGATATTATTAAGAAGATACTACTTAAGCGATTGAGCTACCCTTCTAGTTTTTAAACGTTTTATAGTTCAGTTTGAAAAATGACCCGTTTTTTCTTCTGGTTTTTCCATTGAAATTTCACGAAAAAATTATTTTCGTTCTTTTTTTTTTGAAACTGTCATAAAAAGTTTATTTTGAAAGATATCAATCATGAAAAAGCTTTTAACATTATAACCAACTATTCTAGTTTCTAAAACACTGTGAAGTTTTTCGTAAATGTTTCTTCTGAAAAACGTTCACTTGAAAAACATAAATTTTCTCAAAACCACGGGTAGAAGGGAAGGATAAGTGCGCCATCTGGAGAGATAAAAACAAAATAAATATCTATAAAACAACCTGAAATCACTGGCAGTTTTAATCAAAGTAACACTATAAACAGGGGTAAGAGTGACGATTTTTAAGAAATTAGGAGAGATTTCTGTGCGAACAGACTCGTTTTTTCTAGTCCTTTGTACCTCAGGTCATTCGACAATTGAAATTTGTTTCCAGAGGATGCTGTGCATCATGGCAAATGTTACGATTTTGTAATTTTTTTAGAGGTCTACTATTAAACAACGCGTATGTAATGATGCTCCAATCTAACTTATTATATTCAAATGGAGGGGATTGGTATCGCTGGGAATAAATGTCACATTTTGACTATTTTGAATTAAATGGGCCCTCTGCTACAGGCCCTCTGTGCTGCTTGCTGCATAATTATTTCAAAATTCAAAAACAAAGATATCGTTAAATTTCAGGAAGCCGAACCTGTTCGCTGTTTGTCTTTTCATCCGACCGGCGATTACCTGATTGTCGGAACGGAACAACCGACGAGTAATTACTTAAGAATCGTATTTTACAACGAAAGCGATTGGTTAACTTTTCTAACCATAAAATCGTTTGTTTTCAAGTTCGGTTGTACGACGTGACGACCGGACAATGTTTCGTATCGAGTAATCCTCACGACCAACACAAAGCACCGGTTACGGCCGTAAGTGGTCTCAAATCTCGCTTCAAGTCTCAAATTCTAGGAGAAATGGTTTTCGAGGAGTTTTAATAATTTTTAATTTACAGCTAAAATACAGTCCGAATGCGAAACAGTTTATCTCGTGTTCGAAAGACGGCGACATCAAGATTTGGGACGGAGTTTCGAATAAATGCACGAATACGTTTCAACAGGCGCACGAAGGACACGAAGTGTGTTCGGTTGCGTTCAGTAAAAACTCGAAGGTCCGATAAAAAAAATGCCTGTCATTTTGTCATGTTTTCATTTTGTTTTTTTTCTCAATTCGCAAAATTCAGCGAGAATCGTATTTAAAGGAATCGAAACGTAAAGTTAAAAATGACGTTAGAGCGAAATCGCAATTGAGCTGTTGGTTATTTTTGCAGAAATGGCAGCTCGAAGTCATTAGTCATTAATAGGGCTCGGATTTTTATGCAAATGTTTCTCAATCTGTGGCTCCAATTGTTGAAGCAATCATCATAATTAGGTAGCAACTGCAATTACGGCTTTTTATAATAAAAAAGGTTGGTTAGAGGCTAGATGTCTGATTACTATCAGTTGTCAACTAGAAAGTTCTAGCCTCTAACTCGTGTTTTTCGTGGTTGATTGATCTAAACGGAGATTTTTAATTCACAATTGGCTCTTGGGCCACGGATTGAGAAACATTTGATCGGTATTGCATAAAAATCCGATCCCTAGTTATAACAAAGTCATTTTGTTTGTTTTTTCAAGTACTTTTTGTCGAGCGGAAAAGATTCGCTGGTTAAACTATGGGAACTGTCTACTAGTCGCTGTTTGATTGCGTACACGGGAGCCGGAGCGACTGGAAAACAAACTCATCGAACGCAAGCTGCGTTCAATCATACCGAAGATTACGGTTTAAATTTCGTTTCGTTAATTTTTCTCTTCTTTTTAACAGCTGATGTTTTTTTTTATCTCTGTGAATTTAACCTATAGTTATGTTTCCCGACGAGAAAACTACGAGCCTTTGTTCCTGGGATTCACGAAATGCTGCTAGGAAGCAGCTTTTATCGCTCGGTTTGTGTTTTCTCTTAATTGGCTGCATTCACTTAAAATAAAGCTATGCTTAAGTTTTCTTTAGCGACTTGATGGAGAAATTTGAAACTTAGCCTTTGTTTAAGTTTTTGCTTTATCTTAAAACGTTGCTTAAACTAAAGCTGAGCTTAAAGCATAACTTAGAGAGAGAGAGAGAGTTTATTTTAGTAAGACTGAAGAAATTTTAAGTTTTGCTTTATTTAAGCTTTGCTTTAGCTTAAAACTTTGCTAAAACTGAAGCCAAGCTTAAAACATGACCTTAATCACGTTTGTATTGAGTGTTTTAATAGAAAAACTTTAAGCTTAGCTTTGTTTCAGTTTCATTTTTGTTCAAAATAAAGCCAAGCTTTAGTTAAAACATGACTTTGAAAGTTTTCTTTAGCAAGTCAAAGGTGAATCTTTAAGCTTTGTTTTGTTTAAGCTTTTTCTTTATCTGAAGCCTTTTTGTGTGCCATTTGTGTTGTTGGTAATTCTAGTCTTTTAATTTTATCTCAGGACATAATAACGTTGTTCGTTGCCTCGTTCATTCACCGATTTCTCCGGCTTTTCTCAGTTGTAGCGACGATTTTCGGGCAAGATTTTGGTACAAAAGATCGAATTCCGACTGAAAAAAAAAAACGTTTTCGTTTAAGAGAAACTTGCGCGTCAGTGATTTTTTTTACGCTCGGATGATTCACTTAAAGAAACTTCATTTCTGCTTTTTGGAAACTAGAAGAGTAACTGAATGACTTAAAGGCTGTTTCCTGTCAAGATCTTTTAAAATCAACTTTTTATGACTTTAAAATTTAACAATAGTGAATTTTTATTTAAAGGGAGAAATCTAAAAAGTATATTTCACTTACTATTCTAGTCTCTAATGATTTTGAGCTTATTTGTAAATCTTATAGAGGAAATCTTTAAAAATGAACTTTTTTTCTAGCAAAAACCTTAAAATTAGATCATTTTAAATGTTGAAATTTTAAAAAATAAACTTTTTTATAGCCTTTTGAAAATGACAAAATATTTGGCTTTTTTCAACTTATTGTAATTTTCGAAAAGGACCATAAAAAGTTTATTTTGAAAGATTTCAACATTTTTCAAATTCCCTGCTGCTTGCGGGATAAGGTACAGGAAATGATGATGATGATGAGTCTAATTTTAAAGTTTGTTTTTATGTAAATTTTACAAAAAAAAAGTTCATGTTTAAATATTTCTTCTATAAAATTTACAAATAAGCCCAAAATCATTAGCGACTAGACTAGATTTAGATTTCTCTTTTAAAATAAAAATTCACTATTGTCATTTTAAAAAGAGTCGTAATTCAAAAAAAAGACTAAAAAAAAGTTTATTTTAAGAAGATTTCAACATGAAAATATTTTTATGTGATTTATTTACTCGTCTAGTTTTTAAAACGCTTTCAGTATCTTGTTAATATTGTAAGAGAGATAAAGAAAGTTGTTAATCGGAAAAAACGCGGCCAAAACGGATCTTCTTTAAGCATTTGAGTTTTATATTAAATAATTGTCTGTATTTTTTTGTAATAAAAATGTTTCATTTCAATAAAGTTGTGTGAAGCTACGTTTACACTGTAAGCAAATGCTGACAATGACGATAATGTTACAAAGTTATTTAATGACGATCTTTAAAAATGAACGTTTTACAAAAATAAAATATGGCGGAAATGATTTTCACAAAAAAACCAAACAAAATTTATCAGTTTTTAAACTTACACAAAATAGCTTATTTTAAAAGATATCTTCATGAAAATGCTGTTATTTCATTCAGTTACTCTTCTAGTTTTTAAGAAACTTGAATGATTTTTTAATGTTACTTCTGAAAAAAGTTTAATTGAAATTTGTACTTTATAAAATTATTACTGAAGAGGTTTTAGTATAAATTTTAGACGATATCGTCATGAAAGTATATGGGGTTTTTTGTTTACGCTTCTAGTTTCTAACATACTTTGAAGTTTTATTATTGTCATTTTTTTAAACAAGTTTAAGTTTCTAAAATTAAATTTTTATCATTTAAAATCTGTTTTAACTCAGTATAAATAAAACGTTTTATTCCCCGGTTTTCTTAAATACCATAAAAAGTTTATTTTAAAAGATATAGCCATGAAAATACTGTTATTTCATTCAGTTACTCTTCTAGTTTTTAACAAACTTGAAATATAGTTATATAGTTTGTACTTTTTAAAATTATTACTGAAGACATTTTAGTATAAATTAAACATTTTATTGAAAGGTTTTCAAATTACTATAAAAAGTTTATTTTAAAAGATATCCTCATGAAAATACTGTCATTTAATTCAGTTACTCTTCTAGTTTTTAACAAACTTGAAAGATTTTCTTAGTGTTACTTCTGAAAAAAGTTTAAATGACGTTTGTACTTTTTAAAATTATTACTGAAGACTTTTTCGTATAAATTAAACATTTTATTGAACGGTTTTCAAATTACTATAAAAAGTTTATTTTAAAAGATATCTTCATGAAAATAATTTTATATTATTCGGTTACTTTTCTAGTTTCTAACATATTTTGAAGATTGTCTTATTGTCATTTTTGAAAAAAAAGTTTTAAGCAAAGTTTATAAAAAAAATAAATTTTTATTATTGAAAATCTGATTTACTCAAAAGTTTAAATTAAATTTTAAAAGTTTATTTTAAAAGATACTGTCATGAAACTACTTTTATCTCATTCGGTTACTTTTCTAGTTTCTAACAAACTTTAAATATTTTCTTAATATTACTTCTGAAAAAAGTTTTAAGTCGAATTTATGTAATTTGGAAGAAAAATAAATTAATTTTAATAAAACGCGCCAAATCGTGACGTCACGATCGATTCACATCGTTTGATTAAGTCGGTTAGTTTAAGAACAAAGTTTTTACGAGCGCCACCTAGTGAGTGCAAAGAGAAGCTTAGGTCAGTTGAACAATGGCGGACAATGATGCGGTAAATGAAGTGTTGGAGTACTTTATGGATGTGACCGGCGTTGATTCGGATAGAGCGAAATTTCATTTGGAATCGGCCGCCTGGGACCTGCAGGTAAGGCTGCTTCATTACAAACTAACGTAGTTAATCGCACCCTTATTTCAAAGGGCCGTTTTTTCTTAAGTGACGAAAATCTGTCTTAAGGTATCGCGCTGCGAATAAATGACGATTGTAACGCCATCTATTACCATATTTCGGCAACTGCAATACTGGTCCGTTTAGTCTTATTTGATTGCATTCGGTGACCAACAGATGGCGCCACTTTGGTTATTTACAGCGTGATACTCTCATGCTGTTATAATAAAGTGGAAAGTCATTTATTTTGTAAAATTGATATTGCGAAATTTTATTATTATTGTGTATTGTTTAATATAGTGAATATTACAATCAGATAATATTTATACATCCTGTATAAATCGTGAATAATTCAATATTTTTTTTCTCTGGATGAAGAAAAATATCAACAATTTGTTTTTAAAGAAAAATTGAAAATAATTCAAATTCTAATGTCTAAATTTGAAGTTTGCAAGACAGCAATGTCTTCATTTCCTGTGGTCAACGCGCGCCCTCAGAAGTTAGGTCAATTCAGAGTGGACGTGGTTGTGTTGTTTATATTAGATGAAGCGGTGCATTTCCAAAAAAAAAAAAAAAAAACGTTGTAAATGCCAACATTGCAACATATTCTTACAAGTTTTCGCTATAGTGACGTTGTTGGTGTTTACAACGTCATTAAAGTGACTGGCCAGGTTGTCACTCGAATTGCTATTGGCTGTTACAACGTTATGACTCTGCACAACAATTCTTCTTCAGTTTTTACTGCTAGGAAGAGCAATTTCGTAACAAGTAAATTAACCTGTAAACAAGGGATTCAAGGAACCCTATAAACCTCCATTGCTTTAATATAAACTTTCATATATCAAACAACCAATTTTCTTTCATTGTTACATGCGTATGCACATGTACACACGTGCGCTCATGTGTATGCAAATGTATGCACGTGCACATACATCATTTTAGGTCTGATTACATTTTATTGTCGGTGGCCCCGTTTTCGAGTTGTTCGACCCACAAAAAATTATGACCAAAAACTCAAAATTTGTTTCTAAAAAATTCATAAAAAAAATAACCCCTGGGTAAAATTTTCTGCTTTTCTGTCAGGAGCATCTTATAGTGACTCACTGAATCAAATAAAAAAATACTGCATGTCTTTATCTCATTCCGTTCTTGAGTTGTTCGACCCACAAACTCGGGAATCCAGACATGCAGACATACTTTTTTTGCCCCTTTTCCTTCATTGCTCTGTGGAAAAATGCAAGAAAACGTGGTGTTTACAACCCATTTTCGATTAAAAACATAATTTCACCCTTATGTGGCATTTACAACATTTTGAAAATGCACGCCTCAGATACTCTTGACAATGCAACTTTGAAAATTCATTGTATGTGAACCGGATTGGAAATGGTGAGTGCAATGCATTCACAGTGAGGTGTGCAAGACATTAATGTCTTCAATTCAGAGTGGGAGTGTTGCAGAAGAATTGCTTTATTGTATATTATTCGCAGCGGAATACTCCTAATTATTTGGATTATTTATTTATTTATTTTTTCAATTTGAAAGGTGGCTCTTTCTAGTTTTTATGAGGATCGAGATGTAGGAGTCGGGAGCCCTCCTTTGATAATCGACAGCCTTCAGACGAATCAACCCGGTTCGGAACTGGACACGGATCCTTCGGTTATTCCACCATTTCCTCCTCCTCCTCCTACTTCTTCTTCATCTCGATCGCCTCCCGCTGCTTCATCTGTGGCGCCACCTACATCGCAACCTCCTACGGCAGCGGCACCGAATCCTAATAGGAACGCTCCCGAATCGGGATTTGCCGTTAAATACGGATCCATCTACGGAATGGCTACGAAAGGAAACAGTTCCGACGATGACGAAGAGGAAGGTCAAGCGTTTTATGCTGGAGGATCCGAAAGAAGGTTCTACCGATTAACAAGTATTATTTTGTCGATTTTACTCTTGTTTTTTTACGTATCTTTTTCTAAAGTGGCCAACAGATTCTCGGACCGAGTAAAAAGCCGCAGGATTTCATCTCGGGAATGTTTAAATCTGCAAAACAGTAAAAATTATTTACTTTTCGTTTTTTGTTGTTGTTGAAAATAATGAAAGTCTCTCGTTCTAGTTTTTTAAAAGCAAATTTAATATTTTCGTTTAAAAAACTGGAATAATGTTCGAATGTGCTTAAAAGCAATTTTATGATGAGAGATTGTTCAAAATAAACTTTTTATCGTTGAAATTTCCTCGCCGTGTAAGAATTTGAACTGTTAAAAAATAACATAGTTTCTTATGGGAGAAGTGAGCTATTAGTTGGCTAATATAACATCACCGAGATAGGAGAAAAGCCATTCAATATAAACGCCTTCAATTCCAAAAAAACACAAATATTCGCCAAAAAAGAGGTTCTAAAACGTTGAAATTGATTCAACTTTTGTTTAAACCTTCTTTTTGGTGAATTTTTTGTACTTTTTGCATTTTTTTGAGTCTCGCCATCTTTCTTTTCTATTCGTTTTTGGTGAGTGTTTTTTCATCGATTTTTCTTCAATTTCTCATCATTTCAGGTTAATTAATGTATTTTAATTAGTTGTAGAATATATTTAACTATAGTTTTACAGAAAAATAACGATCATTAGAAACGGCAATTTACCGTCTAGTTAAAGTGGTAGATCTAATGTGGTTTTCTCACTTCAATTGGCCTAACATAATGTACTAAACAATAATAGGGAATAAGCGGGGGGCCACGTTTGTTCTGTTATTAGTCGCTGTATCGAATTTCTTTTCTCCTACTAAATAGAAATGCATTAACACATTTTCTCCATAGGAAACACTTGTTATTTTTTCACCAGTTGAAATTTTCACTGAGTACAAATTTTCGCCAAAGTGGAAACAATGCCTTAGTTTCTTCTGCTCATGATAATGATGATGATGAGATCTTTCAAAATAAACTTTTTATGCCAATTTGAACAATCTATAAATTTAAAACTATTAAGGTCGATTACACGTCAAGGTGACAAAACGAAAACAAAGCAGAAACTCAGTGTTTCGCGACAAGTTGGCGATAATTTTAAAACATTTCTGCGACTTGTGTGTTTTGTTTTTGTTTGTGTCTGCAATTTCACAAACAATTCCATGCCTCGGCTCAATTCGCGAAACGTGAAAAAGGTTCGTGTTTTGTCTCCGTACTACGCAACATTCTTTCAACTCTGTCTGTGTAGTTGTGGACAGTTAGTACATTTATTAAGAGCCTTGATATAGCGTTTATTTCAAAATTTCTCCGAATGTAGGCGCTGCGATCGTTGTTGATTGAAAAACGGTTTTTTAACGTTTTTTCTCCCGGTTCGAAGTCACATAATAATTAATAGAAAAATAATTTCGCGTGCTAACCTTGTAAAAAGAAAACACCGTGAAGCCAATAGATTAATACACGTGCTAATTATTATGTGATTGTTCTTAGTCGTTTTTAATGGGAGTTCTTCAAATGTTTGTGGGACGGTTTTTTGCTCCTATGGGACTTAAGAGGCTAGATACATCGTTTAGTTCAAAATTTCTCCGAATGTAGGCGCTGCGATCGTTGTTGATTGAAAAACGGTTTTTTAACGTTTTTTCTCCCGGTTTGAAGTCACACAATAATTAATTGAAAAATAATTTCACGTGCTAACCTTATGAAAAGAAAACATTGTGAAGCCAGTAGATTAATGCACGTAATAATTATTTTGTTATTGTTCTGAGTTGTTTTTAACGGGAGTTCTTCAAATGTTTGGGTGACGGTTTTTGGCTCCTATGGGACTTAACATGGAGTTAAAAAAACGTAAGATTTTAAATGTTATAAATAGAAAGCCCTTTTCAAATTTAGAAAAAAGGAATAATCCTGAAGGCAATAAACACATGTAAGTACGTGCTAATTTTTCTGATTGCTCTAAATCATTTTTAATCAAGAGTTCTCTTAACTTTTGTTGGACGGTGTTTTAGTCCTATGGGACTTAACATGGAGTTTAAAAACATACGATTTTAAACGTTATTAAAAAATAGAAGGACTTTTTCAAAATTTATAAAAAGGAAACATCGTGAAGCCAATACATGAATGTATGTGCTAATTATTTTGTTATTGTTCTAAATCAGTTTTAACGAGAGTTTTTCAAATGATTGTGGGACGGTTTTTGATCCTATGGGATTTAACATGGGGTTGAAAAAACGAACGACTTTGAACCTTGTTTAAAAATAGAAGGACCTTTTCAAAAATTATATAAATCGAGCAATTAAAGAACAATACTTTTTATTGCATTTTGCTCTTTACTGTATTTGAATTGAGCGATTGTGAGGCGATTTCTTGCAGTTTTAGTAACACCATATAAGAACACTCATTTGTCTCGTTGTCGTCTGCTCAAAACAACAAGATGGACTTGGATTTAGGCTCTTAAAACAACAACAGAACAGTTGCGTAGTTGTTGAGTCAGTTTGACTTCTTTTGAAGCATTTTTAGTTAATTTAAAAACACTTTATGGTCATAATTTTTTCATTGTATGCAATTTCGAAATTTCTTCCATTTTTGCGCATTTTTAAAACTTTTTCGGGTTTTCTGGTACCAAAAGGGATTTTCAGTATGCCTTAGAATGTTTATTTTGAAAGATATCCTAATTGTTACTGTAATTTTTAACAAAATTTTTAACTTTTTTTTTTTAAGACACGGTGCCGAAACGGTCGAAGATTCTTCGGGTGAGACGAAGAAGTCGTCTGTGGCTTTCCGAGGCACCGGTTATTTACTTGGATCCACCGAGAATGATTCCGAAGGTTTGTTTTTTTGTTTAAAATCAACATTTTCGTGATTTAAACGCGTTTTTTTTTAATAAAATATTCGAAGAAAAAAAATGAAGCTGACTTTCGAGCTCTATTCTGCGTGTTTCGAAATACCAACATGAAGGAGAAACTGAAAGTGTTTTAGAAACTAGAAGGGGAACTATTATTACATAATAGTATTTTCACGTTGATATCTTCCAAAATAAACTCTTTTGCAGACAAAATTACTTCGAAAAATCTCCGCAAAGAGAGCGCTAGCATCGTTTTTTCTATTCAGCCCATAGACGCAATGTTTAAGAAAAAACCGTTAATTTTTAAAATGTACACAGTCGCGGCGGCAATATGTTTATTTTTCATATTTAAAGTTGTCCAATTTTGATGGTTCAGTGCAATGTGCACCTTAAATATATGCTGATTTAGTGATAGAATGACAAAAAAATGGTAAGTGCTGTTCTATTTTTTAAAAAAAAGTATTTCAAAATCGCCAATTTCTAACTCTTATGTTAAACTCCATTGAATACGAGCTCATAAGAAAAAAAATATCCATTAAATAATTACCTAAAAATACCTAAAAATAATTTTAAAAAACAGAAAAATTTCAGAACGTGCACCAATGTGTTGGCTTCACTGTGGTTTACTTGTGATTTTTTAAAATTATTTTTAGGTATTTTTACCGACATTTTAATGGATGTTTTTTTCTTCTTATGAGCGCATACTCAATGGAGTTTTAACATAAGAATTAGAAATTCGCGATTTTTAAATACTTTTTTAAAATAGAAAAACACTTACCAATTTTTTTGTCAATCTATCACTAGATCAGCATATATTTAAGGTACACATTGCACTTTGAAGAATTAAAATTGAACAACTTTAAATATGAAAAATAAACATATTGCGGCCCGACTGGTGTATTTTAAAAATTAGCGTTTTTTCTTTAACATCGGGTCTATGGGCTCAATAGAAAAACGCGCGTTTTTTTATATAGACAGTCGAATTATAGAATATCGAACATAAAATAAACCTTAAGTGATTGAGGTGCCCTTCTAGTTTGCAAAACACTTTCAAGTTTCTCTTCATTTTGCTTTGTTTACATTTTACGTGTTTTCTCGTGCAGTGGTCGCGTGCACGAGTGACGATCGTACGCGGCAGCCGAGAGAAGTGACGTTGAAGATGTGGCAAAACGGATTCAGTGTGGACGACGGAGCCCTCAGAGATTACGAAGATCCAAACAACAGAGATTTCTTGAATTCGATACGACGAGGGTGAGCAAAATGGGAGTTTACGATCCTAACATGTACGGTGGCCAGGCTGACCCCTCTTTGACCTTTTGATAACAGCGAGATTCCGAACGAGCTTCTTGGTTTGACCAGAGGTGGCGAAGTGAGTCTCAACATGGAAGACCATCGTCAAGAGGATTACATGCAATCAAAAGCCGCTTTGAGCGCCTTCTCGGGAAAGGGACATTTACTCGGAAGGTACTTTTAACAAATGATTTTTAACAGTGGGCCATACTTCTGTTTCAAGATTTTTTTAAATTATGTTAACGAAAAAGAAAGTTCAAAGTTTGGTTTAAAAAAACTGGAATTGTAGGTGAATTTCTTTCTCTGATTTTTTTTTTTTTTACAAAAAAGTTTAAAAAGAACTTTTTGGGATTATTTTAAAATTAATTTTTCATTTGTAAATTGTTCATTTTAAAAATTTAACATAAATTTTCTAGTTTCCTCATTTTTTGTGGCCTTTCTGGAACAACTTTTCGGATAATATTCAAAGTTTGTTAGAAACTAGAATTGTAGGAGAATTTACCTTCCTCCTATTCCTCCTCCTCGTCCTCCCCTTTCTCTTCCTCCTCTTCCTCTTCTTTCCTCACTTTGTCCGCTCCTTTTTCCGCCTACTCTTCCTCCTACTCCCTTTCTTCGTTCTCCGTTTCTTCCTCATCCTCCTGATCCTCTTCCTACTCAACCTCCTTAGGTATGCCCGATTCTGTTTCGATTAATCGGAAATTAGATTTTTTTTAGTTTATATAAATTGATTCTGTTCCAATTTTTTGTCTTTTCTATTTTTTTTTGGTAAACACGGTATCCACTGTTGTAAATGTTATATTTATCTTAATAGTCCAGCACCGTGCGTAACATCAGTGTTAGGACACGGATCGGAGAAACCGGCCGATTCTTCTTCGACGATTGTCGTAAACGATGCCGAACCGGTTACTTCGGTTCAGATCCGCCTTGCCGATGGAACGAGGTTGAATTTGGTCGTAATTTTCAATGCAAGGATTCATATTGTTTAATTAATTATTTGTCGTCATTTTGTTTTATCTTTTTTAAGACTTGTTGCACAACTTAATCTTAGTCACACGGTCGGAGATCTTAGGCAATACATTATATCGTAAGTGGTCTTAATAAATAATAAATTAATAATTAAGATGGTTTTTAAAGGGTTGGGGGTCACTACAGCTACCAAAAAAATATATAGACCTTTTGTTCATCAAAAGGGTCACTACAGCTACCAAAAAATAGGGGGACAAAATATAGACCTTTTTTATCACTTTCTCGTTACTACAGCTAAAAAAATAACCCTTTCTCCATAACCTAACCGAATCTTACCTAATGAAACCTTACCTAATCGAACCTTAACGATCCTAACCGAACCTAACCGATCCTAACCTAAACCTAACCGAACCTAATCGATCCTAACCAAACCTAACCTAACCTTACCGATCCTAAGCAAACCTAACCGAACATAATGAAACCTAACCGAAACGAATCTAAACTAAACGTATTGATAAATAAAAGGCCTATTTTTTTTTGGTAGCTGTAGTGACCCAGTTAGCTGTAGTGAGCCAGTCCCTTTTTAAAGTGTAAACGCCCCTCGAAACTCTTGACTCTTTCTCTCGAGTCTTTCAGGTGCAACATTCGGATAAAACTGAAATTGTTTTAGAAACTAGAAGAGTTGCACAATCACTTAAGGTTATTTTTATGTTAACTTTCTTTTCAAAGGTTAGTAATTACAATTAGAGTTACAAATACAATTAGTACTCTGCAAGCAGCCAAATAGGCCTATGGCAGAGGGACATAAAAGTCCACATGCAGCATTAAGCATTGTCAAGCACATATATAAAAAAGTATTGAGTATATTAGAAACTAGAAGGGTTTGCTACGTGACTTTAATTAGAAGTTTCATGTTGTGATTATCTTTTAAAATAAGTTTTTTAGTTCAGTTTTAAAATGATTTAGCTTTAACTGGACAATATGTCAACGTGAAAATTACCATGGAATGATTCAACTACTCTTCTAGTTTCTAATACACTCTCAATGTCTGCTGGCCCCTCATGTCTTTCAAAGGGAAATTTTTATGGCCTTTTTTAAAATTATAAAATGTTTATTTTTACAAATCTTCTAGCGTCTTCTTTTACCCTTCTACAATTTATTGCACTTTCAATTTGTTTTTAATGTGAGCCAAGAAAGTTTAAAGTTCATATAAAAGAATGACACTTAGTCATTAAACCTCAACTTTAACTCTCAGAACAGGGTTTCAATTCTGAAGAAAAAAGATATCTGTTTTATTGAATAGCTCTGCAAAGCGTTATGTTGGAACCCTGTATGGAGAGTTCAAGTTGAAGTTCTTGGTCAGATTTATTTTATTATGTTAGAAAATTTGTTTCCAAATCGACTTGATCGACTTTTGTTTCTTTTTTGCTTTGCTCGATAGTGCGAGGCCTCAGTATGCAGCCACCTGTTTTACTCTAATGACGACGTTTCCCAACCGAGAACTAACCGAAGACGGCGTTTCTTTGAAAGATGCGGGACTCGTGAATGCCGTAATCGTTCAACGAATTCAATGATTTCTATTTTTGTTGGTTGCCATTCGTAAGTAAAATGTGAAACCTTTTTTGATTGGTTCGGAACATTGTCGAACTTACAACTGGCTAATTAAAATTCATAATTAAAACATGTTCTATTGGCTTTGTTTGTAGATCTGATTTTTCGAATTCTGATTATTCTTTCTGTCTTTCAGAAAACTTGCCATAATTAAGGTTTCCATTAGCGGTCATCTTATAGCATTACCGGTTTTTCGGTAATGGCATCATTACCGAAACCAGTAACATCGGTAAATTTCGGTAATAAAGCTAAAAATAACTCAAAGATTGAAAAAAAATGTCCCATGTTAAATCAATTAAAATATAAATTCAAAACTAATAATTATATAATAAAAAAATAATCATGTTAAATAAAATAGGTGGGTTTTCATTTCGTCTCGTTTCTTCTGAATAAACATAAGCAGATCATCGTTTATTACAAACTTTCTGCTAGGCAGAAGATTTTTTCTTAAAAAGGTTAAAATTAAAAATATTAAAAACTGGAAAATGACAGTTTCATAATTATAGACGCACTAATGAACTTTTCACTTTTATTAATTATTGTGACAAAATAACATTCTGAGCACAACAGTACCTTTAAAATTAACAAGGTATATGACTATCCTGATGTTTTAGAACTTAAAACATTCTTTTCTACATACTTTAAACTAGATTTATAAACACAGTTTACAGAAATTTTGCCCGAAGCAGCTAAAATGGCACTTTTCAGAGTTTTGATATTGTAGTATAATCATGGCAATCTGCCTAATCATCACGTACGATGGTGTTCCAAAAGTTTTCTACAGGATTTAAGTCCGGGGGACATGCCGGCCATTCGAGAGTGGTGATATTTTGGTTCTGTAACCATTCCTCCTTCGTTAGGTTATTGGAGGAAACTGGGACATTTTCTTGCTGGAATACTAAGCTAATGCTATGGAATCGATGTTGTAGGGCAGTACATACCCTCGTAACAATGTCTGATAATCACTGATATTTGTTTTGATTGAAATATAGGCTGAGCCTGCTTTTCAAAAACTTAAGCTGCTCGTTCCAAAGGCACTAAATATTCCCCATACAATTAGGCTCTCCCACTGCCGAAATTTTGTTTAAAAAAATATTGTGGTTTTTTCCTTACATCCTTCTAATATGAAGAAAAGAATAAAAACCATCAGAATCATCGAGGTTGAATTTTTTCCCCTGTTGGTGGGAGCCTATATTTCAACTAAAACAAATATCAGTGATTATCAGACATTGTTACGAGGGTATGTACTGCCATAAAACATCGATTCCATAGCATTAGCTTAGAATTCCAGCAAGAAAATGCCCAAGTTCCCTCCAATAACCTAACGAGGGAACGGTTACGGAACCAAAATATCACCACTCTCGAATGACCGGCATGTCCCCCGGACTTAAATCCTGTAGAAAACTTTTGGGGCACCATCGTACATGATGATTAGGCAGATTGCCATGATTATTATATATATAATAAGCCAGGTCTGTGTGTGTGTGTGTGTGTAACATCGGAATTTATATAAATTTAAATGAATGAACCACTTTTTTTTTCTCAAGGTCAACTATATGTTGCACCCTTCCCATCCAAGAACCCCATGATATTAAATTAGAGAGAGTAAAAGGTTGGAAAGTGTAGAAAGGGGGAGAGAGAGAAACGTGGAGGGGGAAAAAGTGGGAGGGGGTGACTGAAATTGAAATGAAAGGAGTAAAAAGAACAAACGACACGCATGCGCACACCAGAGAAAATGAAAAACTCATTTTCTCTTTCAAATATAAAAAGGGGAGGGGGTAATAGTAGCAAAATTAAACTACAGTTTATCACAGGCAATTGTGCCCAGCATTAGAATTTCTTTTGCTCCGCCCTTTTATGAACGTCATCAATTTCTAATTGGTTTGTTACTTTGTCTGACGTCATAAAAGGGCGGAGGAAAAGAAATTCTAATGCTGGGCACAATTGCCTGTGATTTTTGCTCCTGTCATTTATGACGGGTTACCCCACTAGTACTACAATATCAAATCTCTGAAAAGTGCCAATTTTAGCTGCTTCGGGCAAAATTTCAGTAAATGTGTTTATAAATCTAGTGTGTTTAGTAGTATGTATGTATGTAGTATGTATGTAGTAGTATGTTTATAAATCTAGTATAAATGTAGAAAAGAATGTTTTAAGTTCTAAAACATCAGGACAGTCATATACCTTATAAATTTCAATGTTACTGTTGTGTTCTGAATGTGTTATTGTGTCACAATAATTAATAAAAGTGAAAAGTTCATTTGTGCGTCTATAATTATGAAACGGTCATTTTCTAGTTTATTTTTTTAATTTTTACCTTTTTTAGAAAAAAAATTTCTGTCTAGCAGAAAGTTTGTAATAAAAGATGATCTGTTTATGGTGAAAATTTCAGGCGAATCCATCAAGTTTAACTCGAGATATAACCAATTTTTGGGGTGCGTCTATATACATGTACATATACATGTATTTGTGAAACGCACTGTATATCACAAGCGTAACAAATGATGTAGGGTTAATTTAGCATTTAGATATGTACGGTATATACTGTATAATGCACGGAAAGGATTTTAACTGTACGAACATTTACTTTAGGACCTTACTGCGGCTTTCGTAAATGGTTACAAGTGCATATGGATACCATTTTTTGACTTCAGTCTTTGAAAAAACTCTTGGTTTCTATGCATATGTGAAACTGAACTGTTTAGTGCCATTTTAGTGCCACTTAACTCCACTTTTTAGCATTGTTTTTTTTAGCAACTTTAGTGCTACTTTTTAGCTCAACCTTCTGGTGCGACTTTTTAGCTTCATTTTTGAGCGCCACTTTTAAGCGCCATTTTAGCACCAATTTGTAGCGCCTTTTTAGTGCTATTTTTGAGCGTCATTTAGTGCCTTTTCTTTTCTTCGTCGCCATTTTGTGTGCATTTCGCCGCCATTTTGTCTTTTTAGGCGCCATTTTGTTTCCATTTTCGGCGCCATGTTGTGTCCATTTTCGCCGCCATGTTGTGTCCATTTTCGCCGCCGTGTTGTGTCCATTTTCGCCGCCATTTAGGTTCATTTTCGCCGCCATTTTGTGTCCATTTTTGCCGCCATTTTGTGGCCATTTTTGTATCCAACTTTGCCGCCATTTTGTGTCCATTTTCTCCGCCATTTTGTGTCCATTTCCTCCGCCATTTTGTGTATTTTCGGTGCCATTTTGTGTCCATTTTTTGCCTTTTGTGTATCCATCTTCGCCGCCATTTTGTGTCCATTTGTCCATTTTCGCCGCCATTTTGTCCATTTTCTCAACCATTTTGTGTCCTTTTCGCCGCCATTTTGTGTCCATTTTTGCCGCCATTTTGTCTGTTTTCGCCGCCATTTTAGGTCCGTTTTCGCCGCCATGTTGGTTCCATTTTCACCGCCATTTTGTGTATTTTTGCTACCATTTTGGGTCCATTTTTGCCGCCATTTTGTGTTCATTTTTTGCCCCCCATTTTGTCCATTTTCGCCGCCATTTTTTTTCGCTATTTTGTGGTCATTTTTTTCGCTATTTTGTGGTCATTTTTTCGCCATTTTTGTGTCCATTTTCGCCGCCATTTTGTGTCCATTTTCGCCGCCATTTTGTGTCCATTTTCTCAACCATTTTGTCCATTTTCTCCGCCATTTTGGGTCTATATTCGCCGCCATTTTGTGTCCATATTCGCCGCCATTTTGTGTCCATTTTCGCCGCCATTTTGTGTCCATTTTCGCCGCCATTTTATGTCCATTTTCACTGCCATTTTATGTCCATTTTCGACTCCATTTTGGGTCCATTTTTGCCGCCGTTTTCGGTATAATTTTGCCGCCATTTTGTGTACATTTTCGCCGCCATTTTAGGTTAATTTTTGTGTACGTTTTCGCCGCCATTTGGGGGCTGTTTCCGCCGCCATTTTGTGTCTGTTTTAGCCACCATTTTGTCTGTTTTAGCCACCATTTTGTCTGTTTTAGCCACCATTTTGTCTGTTTTTGCCGCCATTTTTGTCTCCGTTTTCGCCGCCATTTTTGTCTCCGTTTTTGGCCGCTATTTTGTGTCCATTTTCGCCGCCATTTTGTATCTATTTTCGCCGCCATTTGGCGTCCATTTCTGCAACCATTTTCGCCTCCATTTTGTGTCCATTTCGCCGCCATTTTGTGTCAATTTCACCGCCATTTTGTGTCCATTTTTGCCAACATTTTATGTCCATTTTCGCAGCCATTTTGGGTCCATTTTCATTCTTTCATCCTCATCCTCTCAGCTTCTCAGCCTCATCCTCTCCTCATCTCCTCTCCCCCTCTTCTCTTCTCTTTTCCTCTCCTCTTCTCCTCCTCTCCTCCTCTTCTCTTTTCCTCTCCTCCTCTCCTTCTCTCTTCTCCTCTTCTTCTCTCCTCCCCTCCCCTCCTCTCCTCCTCTTCTCTTCTCCTCCTCTCCTCTTCTCTTCTCCTCTTCTCTTCTCCTCTCCTCTTCTCTTCTCTTCTCTCCTCCACTCCTCCTCTTCTCTCCTCCTCCACTCCTCCTCTTCTCTCCTCCTCCACTCCTCCTCTTCTCTCCTCCTCCACTCCTCCTCTTCTCTCCACTCCTCCTCTTCTCTCCTCCTCTCCTCTTCTCTTCTCTTCTCTTCTCTCCTCCACTCCTCCTCTTCTCTCCTCCTCCACTCCTCCTCTTCTCTCCTCCTCCACTCCTCCTCTTCTCTCCTCCTCCACTCCTCCTCTTCTCTCCTCCTCCACTCCTCCTCTTCTCTCCTCCTCTCCTCTCCTCCTCTCTTCTCTCCTCTTCTCCTCTCCTCCTCTCCTCTTCTCTCCTCTTCTCTTCTCTCCTCTTCTCCTCTCCTCTTCTCTCCTCTTCTCTTCTCTCCTCTTCTCCTCTCCTCCTCTCCTCCTCTTCTCTCCTCCTCTCCTCTTCTCTTCTCTCCTCTTCTCTTCTCTTCTCTCCTCTTCTCCTCTCCTCCTCTCCTCCTCTCCTCCTCTCCTCTCCTCTTCTCTTCTCTTCTCTCTTCCACTCCTCCTCTCCTCCTCTTCTCCTCTCCTCTTCTCTTCTCTTCTCTTCTCTCCTCCACTCCTCCTCTTCTCTCCTCCTCTCCTCCTCTTCTCCTCTTCTCTCCTCCTCTCCTCCTCTCCTCCTCTTCTCCTCTCCTCCTCTTCTCCTCTTCTCTCCACTCCTCCTCTTCTCTCCACTCCTCTTCTCTCCTCCTCTCCTCCTCTTCTTTACCTCCTCTCCTCCTCTTCTCTCCTCCTCTCCTCTTCTCTTCTCTTCTCTCCTCTTCTCCTCTCCTCTTCTCTCCTCTTCTCCTCTCCTCCTCTCCTCTTCTTCTCTTCCCTCTTCCACTCCTCTTTTCCTCTCCTCCTCTCTTCCTCTCCTCCTCTTCTCCTCTTCTCTTCTCCTCTCCTCCTCTCCTCTCCTCCTCTCCTCCTCTCCTCTTCTCTTCTCTTCTCCTCTCCTCCTCTCCTCTTCTCTTCTCTTCTCTCCTCCTCTTCTCCTCTCCTCTCCTCTTCTCTTCTCTTCTCTCTTCCACTCCTCCTCTTCTCTTCTTCTCTCCTCCTCCTCTTCTCTTCTTCTCTCCTCCTCCTCCTCCTCCTCTCCTCTCCTCCTCTTCTCTCCTCCTCTCCTCTTCTCTTCTCTTCTCTTCTCTTCTCTCCTCTTCTCTTCTCTTCTCCTCTTCCCTTCTCTTCTCCTCTTCTCTCCTCTTCTCCTCTTCTCTTCTCTTCTCTCCTCCACTCCTCCTCTTCTCCACTCCTCTTCTCTTCTCTCTTCCACTCCTCCTCTTCTCCTCTCCTCCTCTCCTCCTCTCTTCCTCTTCTCTCCTCCTCTCCTCTTCTATTCTCTCTTTCGCTCCTCCTCTTCTCCTCTCCTCCTCTCTCCTCCTCTCCTCTTCTCTTCTCTCCTCTTCTCTCCTCTCCTCTTCTCTCCTCTTCTCCTCTCCTCTCTCCTCTCCTCCTCTCCTCCTCTCCTCCTCTCCTCTCCTCTTCTCTTCTCTTCTCTCCTCTTCTCCTCTCCTCCTCTCCTCCTCTTCTCTCCTCGTCTCCTCTTCTCTTCTCTTCTCTCCTCTTCTCCTCTCCTCCTCTCCTCTTCTCTTCTCTTCTCCTCTCTTCTCCTCTTCTCTTCTCTCTTCCACTCCTCCTCTCCTCCTCTCCTCCTCTCCTCTTCTCTTCTCTCTTCCACTCCTCCTCTCCTCCTCTCCTCTTCTCTTCTCTTCTCTCTTCCACTCCTCCTCTTCTCCTCTCCTCCTCTCCTCTTCTCTTCTCTCTTCCACTCCTCCTCTTCTCCTCTCCTCCTCTCCTCTTCTCTTCTCTCTTCCACTCCTCCTCTCCTCCTCTTCTCCTCTCCTCCTCTCCTCCTCTCCTCTTCTCTTCTCTTCTCTCTTCCACTCCTCCTCTCCCCCTCTTCTCTTCTCCTCTCCTCCTCTCCTCTTCTCTTCTCTTCTCTCCTCCTCTTTCTCTTCTCTCCTCCTCTCCTCTTCTCTCCTCTTCTCCTCTCCTCTTCTCCTCTCCTCCTCTTCTCCTCTCCTCTTCTCTTCTCTTCTCTCTTCCACTCCTCTTCTCCTCTCCTCCTCTCCTCCTCTCCTCCTCTCTTCTCTTCTCTCCTCCTCTCCTCCTCTCTTCTCTTCTCTCTTCCACTCCTCCTCTCCTCTCTTCCACTCCTCCTCTTCTCCTCTCCTCCTCTCCTCTTCTCTTCTCTCTTCCACTCCTCCTCTCCTCCTCTTCTCCTCTCCTCCTCTTCTCTTCTCCTCCAATCCTCTTCTCTTCTCTCCTCTCCTCTTCTTTCCTCCACTCCTCCTCTTCTCTCCTTCTCTCCTCTTCTCCTCTCCTCCTCTCCTCCTCTTCTCCTCTCCTCCTCTCCTCTTCTCTTCTCTTCTCTTCTCCTCTCTCCTTCTCTTCTCCTCTTCTCTCCTCCTCTTCTCTCCACTCCTCCTCTTCTCCTCTTTTCTCTTCTCTCCTCTCTCCTCCCCACCTCTCCTCCTCTCCTCTTCTCTTCTCCTCCTCTCCTCTTCTCTTCACCTCCTCTCTCTTCACCTCCTCTCCTCTTCTCTTCTCCTCCTCTCCTCTTCTCTCTCCTCCTCTCCTCTTCTCTTCTTCTTCTCTCCTCTCCTCTTCTCTTCTCCTCTCCTCTTCTCTTCTCCTCTCCTCTTCTCTTCTCCTCTCCTCTTCTCTTCTCCTCTCCTCTTCTCTTCTCCTCCTCTCCTCTTCTCCTCCTCTCCTCTCTTCTCCTCTTCTCTCCTCCTCTCCTTCTCTTCTCCTCTTCTCTCCTCCTCTTCTCTCCACTCCTCCTCTTCTCCTCTTTTCTCTTCTCTCCTCCCCACCTCCCCTCCTCTCCTCCTCCCCTCTCCTCTTCTCCTCTCCTCTTCTCTTCTCCTCCTCTCCTCTCTTCTCCTCCTCTCCTCTTCTCTTCTCCTCCTCTCCTCTTCTCTTC